>JAUPFN010000028.1:1200000-1800000 GCA_036924255.1 Apodemia mormo | reverse complement strand
TTTTACCTAACCAAATAAAAGGAAGTAGTAATTTTGGGTCATGTGAACAAAGTCATGAGTAAACCCCTTTATCTATGTAGCAAAGGGGTCGTGTTTGTTGTCGTTGTCGTGTTCCGGTTTGGAGGGTAAGGTAGCCGGTAAACTTATGCATGTGGCATTAGACCGCTCCACAAGATAGCAACGCACCATTAACATCTGGTGTCTATAGGCGATGGTTGACTCTTTCCATCAGGAGACCCATCTGCTTGTTTGCTATCTTATGATATAAAAAAAAAGCGAATCGGTGGCAACTGATTTTAGGGATGGGGTGATAATAGTTAAATAAATCTCAATTTTCTTTTTTTATTTACATAACAAAATAAATAATTACAATAATATATTATTAGCATTGGTGTTTATCTTGCCTCAAATGGATGTTTTCAAGTAGGAGACAAAGCTTTACTTCCGTTAATATGGAACATATCCGTGTCATTTACTACAAGTGTCAAATACTAAACAAACGTCAATGTCAATAATATATTATTGTTATTATTGATTTTGTTATATAAATAAAAAAAGAAAACAGATTTATTTAATTATAATTACCCCATATGTAAAATCATTTGCTACCAATATGCTACATAGATAATAGGTTTAATCATCAGCTATATGCCAGTAAAGTTACCACATTGTTTTAGAATTGTGTCACCTCTATAAAAATGGTGAAACTTTTAAGTGCTTCAGGAGGAGTATCGGAAAATTGTCTTATGGCCGTACATGTGCAGCTTTTTTAAAAATGTACTGCAAACAAACACTTCCAATTTCCTGTATCTCGCCATATCTAAATGGTACCAAACAAGAAACATACCCTCCCAAACAAGAAAGTCCAAAAAGTTTACACATAACTAAGTTCAGAGGTATCAAACATAAAAAAATATATCGCCGATCACTTCATTTTTGGGAAGTTTTTTTATACATTTTTTTTACAATGATGTATAAAAGGTAAAGATGCATTGTTTGTATTCCAAAATGGCATTGTTACTTCAGAACTTGGCTAAATAGTACTCATTTAAATATAATGAAGATCTAATATTCATATGGAAAATGGAAAGTTGCTAAGTAAGAGTTTAAATTAGACTATTTTCTTTTCAGTGGAGGAGTTAACATTGACCCTTGCAGATTATATGTGACGAATATACCTAAAAATCTGGATGATAATGGACTGAGGACTATATTTTCCAAGTATGGAGATGTTTCTCGAATTTTTTTAAGCAAGGATGAGTCAAAACGCTACTGTTTTGTTCTTTATGATACAGCGAGGTAAACATTTTTATTGGATGTATATTTGGGTTCGCACTCTTCTTAAATAACAGTATAGTGTTAATTCTAAAGTATAGTAAAACTTAAAGAAACTCTCAAAATAAGCAACGTATTATGCATCAAATACCGCACAAGAAAAGATCTAGTATGAGTTTTGTGGGTGATTGTACTAAGCATGTATTATCTTATATATAAAATTCTCGTGTCACAATATTCATTCCCGTACTCCTCCGAAACGGCTTGACCGATATTGATGAAATTTCATATGCATATTCAGTAGGTCTGAGAATCGGCTACTATTTTTAATACCCCTAAGTGATAAGGGTTGTCCACCCCTAAAAATATTTTTTTATGATCAATTTTTTTTATTTTTATTTTTTTATGATTCAGCATTGAAAAATACATACAAACCTAAATTTTTATCCTTCTATCATCAACACTTATTTTTTAATTAAATAATTTATATGGCAAAATAACGTTTGCCGGGTCAGCTAGTTCACTTGTAAGTTTGGGGCAGTAACATTATAATTAATTCATATCACTACATAATATAAAACAAAGTCGCTTTCTCTGTCTGTCCCTATGTCCCTATGTATGCTTAAGTCCTTAAAACTACGCAATGGATTTTGATGCGGTTTTTTTAATAGATAGATTGATCCTTGAGGAAGGTTTTAGTACATAAACCTTTCTGATATTCCCACGGGAATGAAAGCTACATGGGTGAAGCCAACTTCAACAATTTATTTTAGATCATTCATATATCCATACTTTGTTAATAATAATTTGAGACTTATGTTAGACATCTTATTAAAATATACTAAATTTAAAAAAAATACCTCCACACCTGTGTCTCCGAAGGGCTTTGTAGATGAGCTACAAGGGAATAGAATATTCTTAAGAAACTTTTGCTTCTATCTTTATAGAGTGTGTAAAGAAAACGCTGTCGGATAATTAAAAGTGTTATTTGGTACCGTAATACGGTTACATATGTGTAATTACTTTATGGATATTAATTAGTTTTCCCAATAAAAAAATAATCTTAAATGGTATTTTCATACATTAAGTGTGACAACACCTACAGATAAGTAAATTCTATTATCAAAGAATGCCGCGCAAGTCGGATGTTACCGAAGGATATACGCGGCGCGTGTGCGGCTGTAAATCGTCGGTATTTGTGCGAAAGCCGTTAAAGGGAAACAATGAAACAAACAGCGATAAGGTTTTGTCATTTTTAAAATATTTGCTAAACTCTAGGGAGATATAAGTAAAATACGAATATTAAAAAGCTGATATCTTTTTTATTTTCAGAAATATAATCATTTTAATATTTTTTTTCAGTAATGTCAAAGAACCAACCTGTATGCCTCTTTTGGATTGGACAGGGCTTACTTTACACACTGTATATTTCGTTACATGTGGGTTTGGTATTACTATCTTACTTATTTCTGTTGCAATAGCAACATTGCTTGTCATTATTTCGGTCATCGGGAAGGTAACAGTTCGGTTTTGTTAGAACGCCGGTACCCTCATGGTTTCTATTACATCATTCTCCTTTCTTCTCCATTGAAGTTACGAGAGTGAGATAAATATATATGTTTTTTGTTAACAGTGAGGCAAGTTTAGCTATGATGCAACTTAATAAGATGGAACCTTTGAAACTGAATATTACATATGCTCACAATAAGGTAAGTCGGCCCATTCTTTTTCCCAAAAAGAATAATTTACAGTTTAACCTGTGGCATTGTAATTGTGATTTCTTTTTTCTAGAATCCTCAAAAACATTCCAATCAGAATGATGTAAACCAGAACAAAAGATATGGTAATCCGTCAAGAGACAGTGGCTCCAGGGACACCAGCTTCCGAAATGAGGCTGAATACAAGAATGACAGAAGCTATAGAAAAGATGGAGGTTACCGAAATGATGATATGTTTAGGAATGACAGCTTTAAAGAATCTAATAGTTGGTAAGTAGTTTTTGTATAATGTTATTACAAATAAATCTATTGATGAAAGGCCATTAGTGCTAGGTGTCTTGTGAAAGGTAAGAAAAGGCTTTAAGTACTTTAAATGTCACTGAATAAATTACACAAATAGATCTAACCTCAAAGTAAGCAAATAATTTGCTTATAATAACAATACTAATACATAGAAATCTATATACATATAATAAAATCGTAGGAAAGTCAAAACTGTACATTGAATATTTTTTAAAAGAATACTTGGGGCGTGATCTACAATTGATATCAAAGCCAAAGATATAGTTTTTAGAATTTTTGTCTGTTTGTCTGTATGTATGTCCGGGGTAAACTCAAAAAGTACTGCATGGATTTACTTCAAATTTTGCATAAATATTACTAATAGGTCGGGTCAACATACAGGCTACATATTATCACGTTATTACCTACAGGGGAGGAGAGGTGCGGAGTAAACGAAGTCCGCGCGGACGAAGTCGTTGGCAACAGCTAGTACATATATAAATAAACAAATATATTTAATAACAACCAAACCCGAAAATACAGACAACTGTTTGTTTTGGTCGGTAGTCTAACCCGAGCCCCATTGATGTTTAGTCAGGTTCGCTGATCATTATCATGGTCAAAGGTTAATATTTGTCACATTGTGACTGATTAGATGGTAATAAGGTTCTGCAGTAGCTTGTCACAATAACACAGACTAAGAAGAGGTCTTCTTATATAGGTTAAATACTTATACTATTAGCTGCAGCGTGCAGTCCACTGCATTATAAGTTTTTGGCGAATCCCGCGGGATCACCTAATTTTTCCGGGATAAAAAGTAGCCTATGTTCTATTTTAGGTTATCATCTCTCTGTGTGCCAAATTTCGTTCAAATCCGTTCAAACCATCCAAACATCCAAACTTTCGCATTTATAATATTAATATAGATGAAAATTTAACCAATTGTTACGAGCTTCGAGTTCGTATTGTGCAATAAAATACCAGTTATATTAAAACCGTGTATCTACAACACAAATATACAATACACCACAATGCAATATGTAAATACACTGACAAACACTAATCACACTCACTACTCACACGAACTAACACAATAATTTACCAACTAAACTGAATGAGTAAACTAAAACACTTCCGGTATTCACTGTACTATATCGTTTTACACTGATCGGCGGTTCCGATCGCTGTATAAAACTGATCTCTATTTATACCCAACACACCGCTATTTATACCCAAGGTAAAGTTCGACCATGTTCCCGAATGTTCTGAAATCATCGCATAAACAATAATTTTAATGTAAACAAGTCATAGTACATGCTATATTTGAGCGGTAGACTTAATTCATCTGGGGCAAATCACCTGGGTGAATTAAGTGCTACGCACGGTAGAGTTAATGCACCTGGGTGAATTAATCACGGCTTTAATGGAATTAAGTCTACCGCCCCGCTATTTTCTTCCTTACGCTCTATGACAGAAGATACATAATGGCAGAGAGCTACTTGGGTAACGGCGGCTATTTTTTATCAATAGAAGCAGCTTAATAAGCAGCAGAAAGGAATTGCCTTTCTTTTATTTCTAGATTTTTCCAAGGTTCTAATTCTTCACTTTTCTAGATTATTCGCAACACTATTTAGTGCAAATAATGTAATGCTCTATCAAGAAAGTACTGGGAACAATCAATAAACAAAATGTCAGTGGATCAATCCAAATTTCTTTTATTGCCTTCAAAGTATGCTCCTTCTGAAACAATTACCTTACACTTAGGCTAATGAATAATTCAGTCATCAAACATTTTTTAAACGCTTTTTACGAAAATGAGTTTTGTTTTGCTGCAAATTAAAGGAGATTTGTCTTCTAGCCACGGTAGAAAAAAGGTGCCACAAAGTGTTAATTTGAGTTTAGAAAAAAGAAAAAAATTGGCTGGAACTATATGGTAACCAACTTATGCAGGTCGTAAAACGCGAACTATTGGCTATACATGTCATTATCATCGTGACTTCTAGGTTGTAGAGGTCTGCGAGTGTCACCCCAGTATAAGGTACCATGGCTTTATCTATTCTTGATGAAATAATTTCAGTGCTTATCATTGTGTTCTGGTTTGGAGGGTTAGATATGCATGTGGCATTGCCATTCTCATCTAAGAGCTGGCAACGAATGTTGCGAAGGTCTTTTTGGCAGATTGAATTGCGAAAAAATATAATTTTTTCAAATGTCGATACCAGGCCTGCGAGTCTTGTATAGCAATTGCGGTTATTTTACTACTGCGCAGTATACAATATTTCCAAAAAAAATCCAAAAAATGTATTTTTGGCAACTTGATTTTTATTTTTTCTTTTAATTAGGTTATTTTGGATATCAAAAAATCCACATTTTTGTCGGTTTAAAGTATTCCTGGACACGTTCAAATACATTTTACGAAAGTTTCCAATAAAGTTATATAATATTTTATTGTACACAAGAAAATATTAAATAAATATTCTTCGTGTTGGTCCCCGAGCGAGCTCCTATGAAGAAATCCTGTTCTGCCAGGCAGGTCATAAAAGGCGATCGATTGGCTATACGTGTCACTACCATCGTGACTACTAGGTGGTAGAGTTCCGCAACGTCTCGCCCGGGTATTTGGTACCACCTCCTTACCAATTCCTGCGGCAATAGTGTCAATCCTTGTCATTGTCTTGTTCCAGCTTAAAGGATAAGGTAGCTGGTAGATTTATGGATTTGACATTGCTATCCTGCCACACGGATAGACACACCATTAACATCTTTAATGTCTATAGGCGATGGCGTCTTTTTTCATCACGAGAATCATCAGCTTGCTTGCTAATTTGATATAAAAAGAAAACCCTAAAAAAGGGCGAAAATTTTTTTCTTTTTACAATAAACTTCCCGAAACTATAAGAGATCTACCAGTGAATAAATTTAAAAAATGTGTTAAAACAAAACTAAAAAAAGGATATTTATTATAAAATGTAAGGTTATTTAGAAGACAAAAAAGCCTGAGATTAATTGCTCCTCATATATATTTTTTGTTATATTGTGATATTGTAAAAAAATAGATGATATGAAAAAAAGACAAGCCCGCCGAGTTTCTTCCGCCGGATCTTCTCAGTGTGTTGCCGCGTTTCCGACCCGGTTAAAAAAAACGTTTTGACGTGTCAAAATAACTTGTGAAAAGTTTTATTGAATAAAGTACTTCTGTTTTCTGATTTCTACGGTAGAGCACATTAGTGCTTCCTATTATGAGTTGTACACTAATAGTAGTGTGCGATCAAGTTGTCGCCACGATTAGCCAACTATTCGCCTTTTTCGAATGGCCTGGTCCATATAAATACACAGCTGTTCAATACTGGCATATTACAATAACTTTCTATTTGACTTACAATGAAAGGTCTAAATAAAAAGTACTTCTATATTTCAGTTACTTTTATTTACTTCCGTCCCACTTCTAAAAAAGTCGTTCATTTTATGTTACATACATAAAAAAATCTGTAAACCGGTTGACCCTGCAGGTCATGCCTGAAACTTCCCGCTTAATTGCGGTATTTTGAGCTCAAAGGAACAAAAACTTTTTGTTGTGGTGTGTTTGTTGTGTGTATCCGAGGCACGGGTGGTGTGTTACCAATTCCATGCCTCGGATGAGCACAAAATGCCGTCGGTCCCGCTTTTTTTATATCAGAAGATAGCAAACAAGCAGATGGGTCTCCTGATGGAAAGAGTCAGCCATCGCCTATAGACACCAAAGGTGTTAATGATGCGTTGCTATCTTGTGCCAAGGTCTAATGCCTTTTTACGACCTGCCAGGCAGAACGGCAGTTGGCCTATTCTTCGAAGGAGGCCGGGGGACCAACACGGTTATCGCTAGAAATAGTCGCTAATCGTTATCAGGTCAGCAAAATACGGCGATAATATTAGGGGAGCCCAAGAGGGGATTTTTGCATTTAGTCGAGCGCGTTAGATTAACATGGGGGGGGGGGTTCCTCGTATACTGTTGACGGTCTCCACCAAATATAAGACCTTTATATAGAGCTACAGCAGAAAAAAAAAACAACATTCCAATAACTTCGACTTGTAGAAATTGTGAGATTATATTTTTTTTCGTCATTCTTACATAATTTGCTTTATACATACATATCTTCACGCCAGATCCCTTACGAGGTAGGCAGAGAGAAACGAGTGCCATACATCACGATCCTTGCAGGCTTGTCTCGCTTCCTCCACATTCATCACTCTTCATACACACACGCCGGTTGCGAAGACTCTTGACACCACCTTCGGACTACTCGATTTTTAATAAAAGAAAAGAAAATTCAAACGCGCTCGAGAATGTCGAAATAACGTCTTCTTTGCAACTTTATGACCTTCCCACTCCCTTACGCCGCTACACTTGAATCACCTCCAATGACAAACCGTGGAATTGTGGTGAACTGGAAAATATAGATGTTTGCTTTACTCTGCCTACCACGCAAGTCAATCGGGCGTGACGATACTTTTTTGGTTTTGTAATTAAATAAAAAACTGAAAATAAGTATGCCCCATCTACCATATAGGGTTTTGGGCTCGTGGGAAGCTACCCGGGCTGTTTCGACCCAGTCTGACCCTGCTTATTCCTGCCAAATTAAACATCAAGGCTTTGGCATCACCACCTTGTCTGTTTCCACCGTTGGTGCCTGTCACTGTTGTGATCCGGATTGGAGGAAAAGTAGCCGATAAACTCGGTAACGTGACATTCAAACACTGCCACTCAGACAGAACGTACCATGAACATTTTTGGTGTCTATGCGATGGTTTTCTCTTTCCATCAGGAGAACCTTCTTTTTTGCTATTATGCTGCGGCCGCATTTGCGTCTGCCGTCAAAAACGCCTCGTGCAACGACACGATACATGCAGATGTAAACCACGACATGATAAAAGCGGGCGTCCAAGAAAATTGGTGTTCTGATCAGGGTGAAACAGTACTTCACACCAGCCGACCGTTTGCGACTATATAAGTCGCAAGTCAGGCCTCATATGGAGTACTGTTCTCATCTTTAGGGCAGGGACTCCGGAGTATCAGTTCCTTCCTCTTGACCGCATACAGCGTAGAGCATCTCGTATTGTTGATGACTCGGCTCTTTCCGATCGGCTTGATCCTTTGTCGTTGCGAAGAGATGGTGGTACTCTTTGCATCTTCTATCGCTATTACCACGGGGAGTGTTCTGAGGAATTGTTCGGCTTAATACCACCCGCTAATTTCCACCTTATCGGACATCACGCCAAAATTCTAAATTCCACCCTCACCATTTGGATGTCTGTAAGTCTACTACAGTGCGATTTTCAAGGTATATTTTGCCTCGCACGACTGCTCTGTGGAATCAATTACCAGCGAATGTGTTTCCGCACCGATACGACTTAGGTGCCTTCAAGAAAAGAGTGTACTCAATCCTTAAAGGCCGGCAACGCACCTGCAGTACCTCCGGTGTTGCAGCTCTTCATGGGCGGCGGTGATCATTTACCATCAGTTGAGCCTCTTGTCCGTTTGCCCCCAATTCCATAAAAAATAGATGTGACCGGCTATAATCGGTTATCGTAGTAAACCTGGGTAGTCAAACGTTGTTCATTTCACCATCGTGGCTACTAGGTTGTAGAGTTCTACAATGTCTCGCTCGGCTCTGGTACAACCACCCTACCTATTCCTGCTGTAATAACGTCAATAGTCACTATCGTGTTCCGGTTGGGAGGGTAAGGGTGAACAATCAATCTTTCATTGTTTACGGAGCCTTACAGTTGGAATTAAAAAACAAAATCAAATGGGACCACCCTCGAGGTACACACACCCATTCCAATAAAAAAGAATTGATAAATCGGATTACTCTGTAAAATGTTATGCGTGGGGTCTAACATTAAAAAAAATACGTGTCGAAATGAGAACATCCTCCGCTTTTTCGTCGGTAGGAAAACGAAAATAAAACCATTATGTCTATGTTGCGGTAAGCTAAATACACTCACGGGCCGTACAATTACAAGCCGCAGGCCGTGCGCTGGACGGCTCTGAATTATATACCATAAACAATAAGCAATCGCATACATGTTACATAGGTACCAATTAAGTAGGTACTATTGTTTATAGTATCAAGTTTATAATTCTGTGAAATAAGTACAGCACTGAACTGTCAATCATTAATACGTTATTTGTTTTTAATAAATCAGCAATATTTTTTGACAAATATTTTTTTTAGCTGACATTACTAATTTCACACTTGTGATATGAAGTTGATAACAAACGCGATCCTATTCTTAGTTGGAACTTGGAACGCATAGTATTAATATTAATTGTTATATCAAAACAATAAATTGGGAGTTGTTAACTGTGTTATTAACGCCCACACTATTAAAAAGAAAAAAATAAAACGAGCACGTTGAGCGCTATCGCAGTTGTCTATTTACAATCGTATTTCCGGAAAGCGCTGATTACGCTTTTTATGTATGATATATTGACAACCAATCAACGACCAAAATCCAGTTGTTTACAGCTACAGTTTATTAATTATTTTGTTTCTTATAAGTTTGAATTTGACGGTGTTATTTGAGTCGCTTTATTTAAGAAAAGTGCTATAAATAGTGTGATAACTGCAATTAAAAGTGTATCAAAGTGTGTAATTCAATAATTGTATTTGTTTCCACATAAATTTACTAAATCATGTTGTTAAATAAATATTTTTCGTCGATACAAAACGATGTTGCTTCGCCGCCACCGTAAGTTTCATATGATTGTTTTAATTGCAATTTGTGGGTTTTTAAAATACAAACATTTAATTAGTATATTTGCAATAAATAACCCTTTCAACAATCTATAAAATTGTTCGTCCTGATAACCATAAATTATGTTTATTTTTAGAACGGTACGATTTGAAAAAAGACATTTCATAAAAGTCGTATGTATCCCCATACAAGTTAAAATCAATTTCACAGCTGGTTATAAATAATAATCCATCAATAAAAGCCCGCGCTCGTTAGGTACTCGAAAGAATATGTAAATATAGTTCTTTTATATAACATTTCTGTAGCCTGAGGATAAAAATCAAATCAAAATTGCGTGATTAGAAAAAAAAATAACGAAATTTTTTTATTTACTTAAGTAGGTAGGAATTAATCCACTTTGATCACCTAGGTGATATCACCTGGGTGATTTAATTCTACATTTTTGTGTCCTAAAATCACCTGCCGCCATATCAGCTGGGTGTTAATATTCCACATAAGCAAAAATTTTTTTTTAGTTTCCCCTAATCACCTGCGTTAACTTTTAATAAAAACCGATTTCACATGATATAGGTACTCTTATTTTTATTATGTTTTGTTCTTACTTGTTTGTCTCTCGTATTAAACCAAATGCCAATCTAGTACCATCTAAAGACAAAATTTAGATGCGTTGTGATAAGGGGTACCAGAATCACCTCCATGTATGTTCCGCTAACTAACTAATGAAAGTTATTGAATCTTTGATCGAAAGTTACGAATTTGCGTATGAGTAAATGAGTCATAATTTTGGTGATTTGATAATTTGGTGGTGGGTGATTATTACAAAATAAGGCCTATTACATGGTATATATATATATATATATATATATATATGCAATAAGAGAAATACAGATAATAGTAATTATAATAAAGACAATACGTAGGTACTAGATTGGCATTTGGTTTAATACGAGAGACAAACAAGTAAGAACAAAACGTCAATAAAAATAAGAGTACCTATATCATGTGAAATCGGCTTTTATTAAAAGTTAACGCAGGTGATTAAGGGGAAACTAAAAAAAAATTTTTGCTTATGTGGAATCTGAACACCCAGCTGATATGGCGGCAGGTGATTTTAGGACACAAAAATGTAGAATTAAATCACCCAGGTGATATCACCTAGGTGATCAAAGTGGATTAATTCGTAGGTAGGTAGGTACTTCATATCAGTGTTGAAATGAAATTTCAGTAACAAGTCACAACTTATATTCTTGTTTATTAAATTAAGTAAAATTCATATTTAAAAGATAGACATTTGATGTACATACATATCTTCACGCCAGATTCCTTACGGGGTAGACAGTGACCATGGAGTGCCCTATTATGTCATGAATATAATCCTTGCAGAGTTGTTTTGCTTCCTCCACATTTATTACACTATATAAACATGACATAAAATTCTATTAAGGTAGATCAAATAAATTTTTTTATGATTAAGTGGGCTTGAGGAAACTTATTGGCTCGGATTCAATTCCAGATGGGGACAAGCATTTGTGCAATGAGTTTGTATTTCCGGGCTTGGGTGTTTATTAAATATATTTTTATTAATTATATTATATATGTATTGAGTATCGTCGATTAACACCTATAACACAAGCAAATAACTTGCTTACCTTGTGATTATATTAGTACACTAGCTGTTGCCCACGACTTTTTCCACGTGGACTTCGTTTACTCCGCACAGCACCTCACCCTTAGGTGATAGCGTGATAATAGGTAGCTTATATATTGACCCAACCTATTAGTAATATTCATGCAAAATTTGAAGTAAATCCATGCAGTACTTTTTGAGTTTACCCTGGACATACATACAGACAAACACAAAAATTCGAAAAACTATATTTTTGGCTTCGATATCGATTGTAGATCATGCCCCAAGTATTCTTTTAAAAAAATATTCAATGTACAGTTTTGACTTTCCTACGATTTTATTATATGTATACATGTCATTTGTCCCATGAATATTTATTTATTATTATTATTGGCGGGATGCTGGATAATGGCATTTTAGTTTTTAGGATGACAATGTTCTGTTTGTGAAAAAATGAAACCTTTCAATAAGTGATTCCTCGCACTGGGTAATTTTGACAGTCTGTGTGTATCCTAACTGTAAGACCACATTGGACTAGAGTAGCAAAGCATAGGAAACAGTGGAGAGAGCTGGAGGGGAGGCCCAAAGGCTCACCAAGTTGCTGGACACTAATATAAATTTATTAAGTACATTTTTTTGTGAATTGATAAACAATGTACACAAAACTTGGAATAAAATAGCTTTATTATGTATTATATTAACTCGAAAATGGCTTGACTTAATGGCTCAATCTTGATGAAAATTGATATACAGTTAAAACACACGATAACACAAATGACATACACGTAATATGTTTTGCCTGATTGTTTCTCATTCACAAAAGGCTGGTATAATCTTGATGAAGATTGTAGGGATGTAGTGAGAACACGCAATTGTGTTAATGACAATCTGTGGCTGGCAAAGTGGAGGGATATTTGTTACTTAATAAATTGAGTATGTATATATCTTTACAGTTGTTCCCCATGTTGGTCCTGGGCTCCTTTGAAGAATAGGCCAACTGCATTGTCTCACCTGGGTCTGGTACCACCGCCTTGCCTATTCCTGCTGCAATAGTGTCAGTGCTTGTCACTGTTCCGGTTTGAAGGGTAAGGCAGCCAGTAAACTTATGCATGTGGCCTTAGACCTCGCCACATGATAGCAACGCACCATTAACACCTTTGGTGTCTATAGGCGATGGTTGACTTTTTCCATCGTGGGACCCATCTGCTTGTTTGCTATTTTATGATATAAAAAAGCCCACATATGCTTAATCCCATATAATACCACCTATCATATAGTAGCAAGCCTATCACCAACCGGGCACTTATCCAATCCTGGATAACTTTGTTTTTATCAGAAACTGAAAAAACACTTTTGCTTTTACAAAAACGACCTAGGAATTATAACCGGGACCTTAGGATAACTTATGTGGTCAAAACTGACACTAGATTACTAGACCACAGAGTTGACATACAATATACTATGTAATACACAGAAAACTATGTAATATGCAAATTTATGCAAACTTTCTTCAAACTCGGTTTTGACTGGTGAGTGACTCGAGTGAAAAAAGACACTCAAGGCTCATCACTACTATAAATATATACACAGTTTCTTAGGCCTATGGTGAGTTTGTTCCAATTTTCACACCTCAAGGGCACGTGTGAAAGATCATGGAAATTTGCAAATTGTTTTCTTCGTTGAGATTACTGGAACTTGGCCCCATACATAAGAGTCTACACTGCTTAGCACTGTGATATATTACACCCAAGTAAAGAGATATTGTCACATCAGTATTATTGTTTTGTTACAGGAAGCCAGATGAACATGCTAACTCTGTTGGAAAAGCATCAGTGCTCGATGATGAAGACTTTGTAAGTACTTTATCATTTTCTTAAGATAATGGTATATCAGAAGACGGACTGACGGACATGATTTAATTATAAGGACTACTAGTTGACTTTAGAAGCATAAAAAGTGTTGTTCTACTATAGAAGCTGAAAGAGATTTAATATTTATATTAATTGGTGTATACAGGATATAGAAGATGATGTGGAGTTAGAATTAAAGAAACTTGACTTGAAAGAGTTGGAGCTGAAAGAGGCGCAGATAAGACTGAAGAAACAAATGCTTCTGAACAGAGCTGGAAAGAAAAATGTAAGTATTTTAATGTTTAGTAGTTATGTCCACACTGTGCCACTTTATCTCAAATTTCATCATCATCAATCTATTCAACTTTCCTTTGATGCATTCAATAATTGAATGCATCAAGAAACGCAGTGCCAACATAGTTATTTGAGTTTCCGTCAGCTAGTTTAAACATGTTCGGTGAGAACATTATACTGGGTGCGAACGTGTACAGTTTACTTGGTCATAAGAAGGTCCAGAAAAAAAGAAAGTTTTGGATAAGACGCTATTATAATAAACTTGCAAACTATCGTTTCTTTTTATTTTATTTGTGTAAATTTATAATTTGGATCCCAAAGTTGTAGAAAGTAAAGAAAGTAAATCTTCAATAAACTTCAAGATTATTTCTTTTTCTTGTTATTGAATATTTTATAGCACAGAAATCCACCTGACTGCCCTGTGACGCGTGCCCTTGATGAACAAAAACTTGCATAGTGCGGACATAGCTAATAGCACATTCTCTATATTATTATTATAATTAATACGATAGTTTCAAGTTTGGATGTATGTATGGATGTTTGTTACTTAATAATGCAAAAATTGCTGAACTGATGTAGACGAAATTTGGCACACAGATAGATGATAACCTGCAATAGCAAATAGAGGATGCATTTTATAGCAGAAAAATAAATTGTTCCCAAGGGATTAACCAAAAACTTTTAAGAGTGCAGCAAGCTGCAATTAGTCCTATACAAAATTGTGGCATCTGTCCCGAGCATTAATAATAATAATATCATTGTATACTACATAGTACTATGAAAATAAATTTAATCAATGTGACTTTTGGGGAATCATACTTTTTCAAACAAGCGTAACCTGTAAATTAGAAGATAATAAATTTGATACATAAATGTGAATAAATAATAAATATTCACAGGGCAAATTACAATTACTGCTCTAACTCCAAAGCATTGAGCATATAACCAGAACAGAGCGGTAATGTTATTTGTTTTCTTAGAAAATAAATTCCGCCAAAACGTTACGCCGGTTGCTGTGCTGTGATTGACCGACTCAAGTTTAATTTGGTAATGACACAGCAATAGTAAACACGTATTGAATAAAATGTGATAGTTGTATGTATATAAGTTACACCTAGTCAAGAGCAAGACGCATAGACAAGTGTCCAAGTGTTTTATGTAATCTGTCGAGTTTAACTTGCGCCATATTATATGAAAGTAAATTAAAATAAAATCTATGTTTATTGATGCCGATGAAACGTAATTCCCTCTGTTTTATAATTCGACGTTTTGCTGCTTTTTCCACACCATCTAATAGAACAACACGACATTATGCGGTATAATACACCAAACTTTGAATATTTTCGAGAGTGTCGGGGATGTACACACAGTTCACTTGTCGTGCGGTACTGCTTAAGTGCGAGCGCAAAATTGCTGTTTATCAGTGACAAACCGCTGATCTATTTCGGAATTGGATGGCTCATAATACTACTCTATTCGGTTATATGCTCGATGCCCCAAAGTAAGCAAATTATTTGCTTGTGTAATGGGTGTTAACGATACTAATGCATAGAAATACATATATAAATACTGGAATATATTTAATAAACACCCAAATCTGGAAATACAAACATTTATGCTCATCACACAAATGCTTGTCCCCATCGGGGATCGAACCCGAGCCCCGTCGATTGCGTAGTCAGGGTCGCTAACCACTCGACCAACAAGGCGCTTTGTTTGTATATTTAGATTTTTGGATGTTCGTTGACTCAATAACACAAAAACGAGATGATAATAATAATAATATTATATTTTTATTTCCAATTTTACAATGTGCAATATATAAAATACTCTGACTCCTAAAATAGTAAAAACTGTGTTATAGGAGCCAGTTCTTCTCAAAATTTTAGCCATACTAATCATATGATTGCATGTATATTTTTCCTTTCTGAGTAGTGAGTGTATAATTAGTTACCTACAGAACATTTGTATTCACATAAGGAATATATCAAATTTATTTAATGATAAACAAGTACTTTATATGAAACATAAATATACTTACACATACATATATGTATATATATATATATATATATATATATATATATATATATATATATATATATATATATATATATATATATATATATATATATACATATACATATATATACATATATATATATATATATATATATGTGTGTATGAGATAGTCAATGATTCGGGGTATCATCGCGTATTTCAGCCCTTTAGGGTTTGATTTTTGAAAAATAATCTGTACTATACCGAAAATCATCAACTATTTTAAATTTCATCATAACTTTTTTATTGGTTCAGCCTTGAAAGCATAATTGTCAGACAGACAGCTAACTTTCGCATTTACAATATTAGTATGAATGTTTCACCAGACTTTATTTTTTTTTTTAATTTTTGATTTCATGGATTTTTTCGTATTTATATATTTCTATGTTGACCAATACAAACTACAAAAATAATAATTGATTATATTATTTTTATAATTGTTAGTGTCTAGAGCTGTTTTTTGTGTTTTTTTTTTTATATCATAAGATAGCAAACAAGCAGATGGGTCTCCTGATGGAAAGAGTCAACCATCGCCTATAGACACCAAAGATGTTAATGGTGCGTTGCTATCTTGTGGCGAGGTCTAATGCCACATGCATAAGTTTACCGGCTACCTTACCCTCCAAACCGGAACACGACAGCGACAAGCATTGACGTTAAAGTATGTGGTCCACCAAAATTTGATCTTTGGTTGTTTATATTTTGTTAAGTACATATTTTTACGTTATCCTATTATGTTTATTAATACATAACTTTAAAATGATTTTAGTACCCATTTATTTTAATAGCAAAACCTCAAACATTGACTTATTGAAAAGTAGACATTTTGCGAATTTGTCATTTAGCGAAGTTGTCATTTCGCGAAGTTGTCATTTTGAATCAGGTATATTCCAACTTAGGGAACAGTCCAAATTTGATCAAAATCGGTTCAGTAATTTTTAAAATATTCGTTGGTTTAATAAGACATCTGAATATTATTACACATGCAATAGCGTTAGTGCTGTCGTGTTTTGGTTTGGAAGGTAAGGTAGCCGGCACACTTACGCTTGTGGCATTCCAACTGCGACACACACAGCAACATACTATTAACATCTCTGGTGTCTGTAGGCAATGGTTATCTGGTTACATCATTAGAACTATTTTGTTTATCTAATAAAATAAAGAGTAACCCTTGTTATATAGACGAAGTCTAATAATTTTTGAAAAATTCTAATTTAACCTCTGTGGTCTAGTGGTCCTGTGTCGGTGTTGGCCACATGAGGTTCTTGGTTCGATTTCCAGGACGGGCAATTCAAAAAAGCATTTTTTCAGTTTTCTTCACGCCCGTATCTCCGAAGAGGTAAGCAGAGGTACAAAAAGTGCACCCACGATTAGCCGAAGATACTTGACCACACAATATGATAGGTGGCAAGCCTATCGCCAAACGGGTACTTTCCAATCCCGGGCAAATTTGTGTTTCTCAGAAAACTGAAAAAAACCCATTTTTGACTTGCCATACCCAGGAATCGAACCCGGGACCTCATGTGGTCAAATCCGACACCCGACCACTAGACCACAGAGGCGACTAAGTTCGGTTTCAGTTTTCTGATACAATTAAAGTTGCCCAGGATTTGATAAGTGCTTGGTTGGCGATAGACTTCCAACCTATCACATCGTTGGACTAAGTAAAGGCAGTCCTCGATTTACGTCATTTCAAGTTATGTTGAACAATGTTTTGATACAATTCGATTTTTTCGATTTCCGGCACAGGAGAATTCACTCGTTGCGAAGACAATGTCCGTGGGGCCGGCGACGTGGCGCAGTACCACGAGCGGGGATTACCCCGCAAATGCCGCTGATTTTGTTTAGTTCAGGGACAACAAAAATTAATAACACAAATACCAAAAATAACTAGCAATTTCATAAGTATATACATAATTATTTTAAGAAGTTACTTTTGATAATATATTAATTATGAGTCCGTGTGGAACCTAACCCTAGGGTTTTACATGTAAACAATTGAAAAAATATGTCTCGACGAACCGAAACGACGTAAGTTTCAATTTACGTCGCGTATTTCGACAACCTAACATGCCGTAAGTACGACTGCTGGTATCTTCCGCTAATCGTGGGTGCACTGCTTGTATCTCTGCTTACATCTCTGCTTACTTAGGGGATATGGGGTGTGAAGATTCTTATATAACTCTTTTTGTGAGTAATAATTTTTTTTCCTAGGTTGCTGCTCATAAGGCCAGCAACAGATGCATTCTACCCGACGGAAGAATTGTTGTTCAGAATACAGAAAGGTATGCATTAAATTTTGTATCACATCATTGATATAAAAAGGGAAGATACGTTATCTAATCACAACGTCTGGTCCTACAAAACTAGGTCCTTAGACACAGTGACAATTGGCGACAATCAATCACGCGCGGGACCTCATATCATACACTTATATTTTCCGACTGGTTTTACCATTAAACACGCATCAAAATACCTTATTGTATATACTGTATATATATTGTATATATATATATATATATATATATATATATATATATATATATATATATATATATATATATATATTGTATATTGTATATATATTGTATTGTATATACTGTATATATTGTATATTGTATATTCAGCCAGTGTTATAAATCACTAAAGGAAAAAAATAAGACACACGGGATTACTTTCCATTCGTAAGTACGGTTAAAACGATTTGTTTGAAAATAAGATTATTGTTTAGTTCGCCATGTTTGCGAGAGTGAGATAGTACAATACAAAAGTAAGCGAGAGAGAGATAGTACAATACAAAAGTAAGCGAGAGAAACGTAGTTTGCCACATTCGTCGCATTACTTTGCGTTCGACTGACCGAGCTTAGGTTTAGCAATTAGATATTAGAGCGTAACATATCTTCCCTTTTTATATCAATATATTTATTTATTTATTGAGTACTGCCAACAAGACAAACACTAAATACATGCAAAACGACCAATTACAATTATTGTGGTCTAAGTGTTGCCCCAGTTATAGGCAAAAACGGCATTCTCTTAATTATAACTTAACACTATTTTTACTGCATATAATTTAGACAGGCATTACAAATTGACAGAAGGTTTGTAATTTATAACATATGTATTTAGATAAGAAAAATAAAACAATAAAACAAAAACAATAGTGATGCTGAAAATTAAAGCTAAAAATAAAAAAAAATACGGATATAAACCTAACAAATTGAAAAAAGAAGAAAATAAAATTTTAGAATCAGTAATTTTAAGATGTTAAACTTATAGGACACAAAAATGAAAACAAAAAAAAAATGTATCACATATTGTGCATTGTTATCGGTTGAAAGAAAATATACGGCTCAATTAACTACAATCACACTTAGTATAAAATTCATAATAAGTTGATATAAAAAGTATATGATTGTAAAGAGAAACCTTAATTCTTCAAATTCTGTATAACTTTAAGCCTTTGAAGAGAGTTAATTACTCTGAAAAATCTCGTTGAAAAAAATTTTGATGGCGTCAGTTGATTAATTTTATGTCTGTAAACACGAAATAGGTTGATTGGCTTTATGATTTCACTTTATTTTATTATCAACTAGCTGTAACCCACGACTTCGCCAGCGCGGACTTCGTTTACTCCGCACAGCTCCTCCCCCGTAGGTGATAGCGTGATAGTATTATGTTGACCCGACCTGTTAGTAATATTCATGCAAAATTTGAAGTAAATCCATGCAGTACTTTTTGAGTTTACCCCGGACATACATACAGACAAATAGACAAAAATTCTAAAAACTATATTTTTGGCTTTGGTATCGATTGTAGATCACGCCCCAAGTATTCTTTTAAAAAAATATTCAATGTACAGTTTTGACTTTCCTACGATTTTTTTATTATATGTATAGACTAGCTGTTGCCTGCAACTTCGTCCGCGCGGACTTCGTTTTCTCCCCACTGCTCCTCCCCCGTAGGTGATAGCGTGATAATATGTAGCCTATATGTTGACCCGACCTGTTAGTAATATTCATGCAAAATTTGAAGTAAATCCATGCAGTACTTTTCGAGTTTACCCCGGACATACATACAGACAAACAGACAAACAGATAAACAGACAAAATTTCTAAAAACTATATTTTTGGCTTCAATATCGATTATAAATCACACCCCAAGTATTCTTTTAAAAAAATATTCAATGTACAGTTTTGACTTTCCTACGATTTTATTATATGTAAAGATATTATTTAATCCACTCAGATTAGATCCCTATTGAAAATCAATTCATTCGGATCTGTTTTTTTATAATAAATAATTTAAAGAAAAAAGAAGTTGCGACGTGCACTTTTGGAGTTTCCGAACTACTATTTAATAGTCCACGAGGTTCCAAGTTCAGTTGGGCAAAAATGTTAGTGGATTTTTTTAACAATTAGGGGCTGGAAAATATTTTTGTATTGTTAGCTCAACAGGAGTTGAGTTGGTCAGCAGGTGGTCGTAATTAGCTATAGTTACTAAGTTTGGGAAATGGGAAGGTCGTAAAAGGCGACTAATGGCAATACGTATCACTAAAATCGTGACTACTAGGTGGCAGAGTTCCACAACATGTCGCCTGGGTATTTGGTTATTTATTATATCATAAGATAGCATACGAGCAGATGGGCCTCCTGATGGAAAAAGTAAACCATTGCGTATGGACACCAAAGGTGTTAATGATGCGTTGCTATCTTGCCACTTGCATAAGTGTACCGGCTACCTTACTCTCCAAATCGGAACACGACAGTGACAGGCATTGACGCTATTGCGGCAGGAATAGGTAAGGCCGTGGTACCAGACCCGGTTGAGCCGATGCAGAACTCTACCACCTAGTAGCCACGGTGGTAGTGACTAGTATAGCCAATTGTATGCCTTTTACTGTCTATTCTTAAAGGAGCATGGACACAACATGGGGAGGTCAGTGGATAAAAGGAAATGGCGAAATGTACCCACCTTGAAAACTGCTAGTTAAAATTAATTTGCGTTTTGGAAACCGACTGTAAGTATCTTCGGCTAATCGTGGGTGCAATTGTAGTACCTCTTCGGGGATACGGATGTAAAGTTACTTGTTTTATAATCACGGTCAATGTTTGCTAAGAGAACTATTTCTAGTAATTATTTATTTTTGGTTACAAGAATGCATAAAGGATATTATATAAGGTACTGTACCATTATTCAATCCTAATCTTATCCAATTCATCAAATGTATCAATCAAAAAGTCATGATATACAAATATATATACATAAATGTGTGTGTGTATATATATATATATATATATATATATATATATATATATATATATATATATTTAAATTTATTAAGAGCTATGTTCTTATGTGACATATTTTCTGAGGCACCGTTTACATAATATCTGTATTTATTATTACATGTAAAATGACCGACCCGTTGGTCGAGTGGTTAGCGACCCTGACTACGCAATCAACGGAGCTCGGGTTCGATCCCCGACAGGGACAAGCATTTTTGTGATGAGCATAAATGCTTGTATTTCCGGGTTTGGATGTTTATTAAATAAATTCTAGTATTTATATATGTATTTCTATGTATTAGTATCGTTGACTTAACACCCATAACACAAGCAAATAATTTGCTTACTTTGGGGTTAGATCAGTAAGTGTAATTTGTCCCGTGAATGTTTATTATTTATTATTATCTGTTTGCCCAAAGGTTGACTGGAGGAGAATGCCAATAGCCATTAAGTCTGCCTTTTGTACAAACTTATTTAACGTGTACAATAAAGTTAAATAAATAATTTATGAGTAATTGCTTTAGTCTAATTATGAATAAAATTATGATTAAACTAGCTGTTGCCAGCGACTTCGTCCGCGCGGACTTCGTTTACTCCGCACTGCACCTGGCCGCCAGGTGATAGCGTGATAATATGTAGCATATATGTTGACCCGACCAGTTAGTAATATTCATGCAAAATTTGAAGTAAATCCATGCAGTGCTTTTTGAGTTTACCCCGGACATACATACAGACAAACAGATAAACAGACAAAAATTCTAAAAACTATATTTTTGGCTTCGATATCGATTGTAGATCACGCCCCAAAAATAAAAAAAATATTCAATGTACAGTTTTGACTTTCCTACGATTTTATTATATGTATAGATTAGTCATTAATTGTTCAATTGATTAGACGTAAAATTGCTTAATTTGATTAATAAGATAGGTTAGACATACTGAATATTGTGTAAAAATTTGATCACCTATTTTGGATATTATATTATGTCTTTTACTAATAAACTAATGTTTCATCGTAGGAGTCCTGACATTCCAGACCAGACTTACAGCTCGGCGGCGGGTGATTCGGTAAGTAATTTTATCACTGATAAACGCACAGATTAAATGGATGCGCCTTACAAGACAGTTTCTTATATTGGCAGTGTAGCTTGCATTCACACAGAAATACAGAGTTATACTACTTGCCGATGAAATAAATATAAATATAAATAAATATAAACATTCACGGCACAAATTACACTTATTGATCTAACCCCAAAGTAAGCAAATTATTTGCTTGTTATGGGTGTTAGTCAACGATACTAATACATAGAAATACATATGTAAATACTGTTACATACATAATAAACACCCAAACCCGGAAATATAAATAGTTATGCTCATCACACAAATGCGTGTCCCCGTCGGAGATCGAACCCGAGCCCCGTTGATTGCGTAGTCAGGGTCGCTAACTCATTTGGTACAATAAAACCGTACAATATGGTTTATTTCAATTTTTTCACAATATAACATCTACAAATGTACATTTTTGACAGTGGAAGGAGCGTTTGCTCACATGCGCGGCAACACGTTTCCATTCCAATGGCGTGTCTATTAGTATTCATGTGGTCTATGGATAAACCTAACCTAGTTCAGTAGTAGAGAAAGATTGTACTGCTTAATTAGTTTTACTAGGTGTGGTGAAGGACTATAGGGCAGCTTGATCTAACATTTCACCGTGTTGGTCCCAGCCTCCTTTGAAGAATAGGCCAAATGCCGTTCTGCCAGGCAGGTCGTAAAAGGCGACCGATTGGCTATCGAGTCACTACCATCGTGGCTACTAGGTGGTAGAGTTCTGCATTGTCTCACCCGGGTCTGGTACCACCGCCTTACCTATTTCTGCCGCAATAGCGTCAGTGATTGTCGCTGTCCTGTTCCGGTTTGGAGGGTAAGGTAGCCGGTAAACTTATGCATGTGGCATTAGACCTCGCCACAGGATAGCAACGCACCATTAACATCTATGGTGTCTATAGGCGATGGTTGACTCTTTCCATTACGAGACCCATCTGCTTGTTTGCTATCTTATGATATAAAAAAAACCCGTTGCATTGGACTCAGTTTGCTATAAAATGGGGACAATCGGTCACTATAGTATTATATACTATACTATACTCATTGAACTCTGTTTGCCATAAAGTGAGGACAATAGGTCATCACATCTATAATCCTGCTGCCAACTATATTTTGCGTCAGATCCGTTATTAACACTAAACTCTGCCATAAAGTGGGGACAATAGATCACTCTATCTATAATCCTGCCACCAACTATAGTTTGAGTTACATGAGTTATTCGCACTGAACTCTGCCATAAAATGGGGACAATAGATGACTATCTATAGTCCTGTCGCCGGCTATATCTTAAGTTAGATGCGTTATTCACATTGAACTCTGTTTGCTATAAAGTGAGGAAATTAGTTCACCGTATCTATAATCCTGCCGCAACCATAGTTTGAGTTATTCGCACTGAACTCTGTTTGTCATAAAATGGGGACAATAGATCACTATATCTATAACCCTGCTGCCAACTATAGCTTGAGTTACATGCGTTATTCAAACTGAACTCTGTTATAAATGGGGATAATAGGTCACTATATCTAAATGCCGCCAGCTATATTTTTTAAGTTAGATGCGTTATTCACATTGAACTCTGTTTGCCATAAAGTGGGGAAAATAGGTCACCGTATCTATAATCCTACTGAATCCATAGTTTGAGTTACATTAGTTATTCGCACCGAACTCTGTCATAAAATAGGGACAATAAATCACTATATCTATAATTCTGTCACCAGTTTTTTTTTTTTGACAGAGTTCGGTGCGAATAACTAATGTAGTTATTCGCACCGAACTCTGTCATAAAATAGGGACAATAAATCACTATATCTATAATTCTGTCACCAGTTATATTTTAAGTTAGATTCGTTATTCACATTGAACTCTGTTTCCCATTAATGGGGACAATAGATCACTATATCTATAATCCTGCTGCCAACTATGGTTTGAGTTAATGCGTTATTCACACTGAACTCTGCTATAAAATGGGGATAATAGGTCACTATATCTAAATGACGCCAGCTATATGTTAAGTTAGATGCGTTATTCACATTGAACTCTGTTTGCCATTAAGTGGGGACAATAGGTCACTCTATCTATAATCCTGCCACCAACTATAGTTTGAGTCAGATGCGTTATTCGCACTAAATGCTGTTTGCCGTAAAGTGGGGACAACTGGTCACCGTATCTATAATCCTGCTGCCAACTATAGTATGAGTTACATGCGTTATTCAAACTGAACTCTGTTATAAAATGGGGATAATAGGTCACTATATCTAAATGCCGCCAGCTATATTTTAAGTTAGATGCGTTATTCACATTGAACTCTGTTTGCCATAAAGTGGGGAAAATAGGTCACCGTATCTATAATCCTACTGCAACCATAGTTTGAGTTACATTAGTTATTCGCACTGAACTCTGTTTGTCATAAAATGGGTACAACATTCACATATCTATACCTTATCTATACATATAATAAAATCGTAGGAAAGTCAATGTATGTCCGGGGTAAACTCAAAAAGTACTGCATGGATTTACTTCAAATTTTGCATGAATATTACTGACAGGTCGGGTCAACATATAGGCTACATATTATCACGCTATCACCTACGGGGAGGGAGGCGCTGTGCGGAGTAAACGAAGTCGCGGGCAACAGCTAGTATTAAATATAGATAAAATGTCTCGCATTTTAAATATTTCATTATTTTTATCTACTCGCTACGTATGTAGATAACGAAGTTACTGATTTTGCCCCGATTTTATAAAATCGAGTTTTCACCAGATCTCTATTTTGAAATAAAATGTTTTCTATATTTTTCAGCCTATAGATTATGTAGCTAGGAAAACATTTTAGAGCTCAAACATTGCGTTGAATGCAATTCGAAAGATCAAAATCAATAATCGTTTCCAAAATATACAGCTCTTCAAAACTAAATATAGTTTTGTTCCTTAGATCTTGAAATACGTCAATTTTCCCCGTGTTAGTTCCGGGCTCCTATGAAGAATAGACCAACTGACGTTCTGCCAGACAGGCCGTAAAAGGCGACCGATCAGCTATGCAAGTCACTACCATCGTGGCTACTAGGTGATAGAGTTCTGCATTGTTTCGCACGGGTCTGTTACCTCTGCCCTACCTATTCCTGTCGCAATAGCGTCAGTGCTTGTTACTATCGTGTTCCGATTTGGATGGTAAGGTAGCCGGTAAACTTATGCATGTGGCATTGGACCTCGCCACAAGATAGCAATGCACCATTAATAACTTTGGTGTCTATAGGCGATAGTTGACTCTTTCCATCAGTAGACCCATCTGCTTGTTTGCTATCTTATAATATTATCTAAAAAAATTAGTGCAAAGATTCAGAGATGACCTGCAGAGTCAACAGGTTATCATTTTTTGGATTATTTAAAGATCTACTAGTTTTATGTGTTGAGAGAATAATTGGTTTGTTATAAGGTCTCTAGTCTGTTTACTCAAGGGTACATACGCTATTCCTAACCTGAAAGTAAATGAATAACAGTAATTTCTTCATGTGATTGCTTACAAAACATCGTAATGTCGCTGTCTGTTTTATGTAGTTAAGTTATATTAGTGAAAAGTTTTATTAGTGAAAACTTATAATTGGCCATTTTTCTTTATATATTCTTGTTTATCGATCTGTATAGCTGTTAGTTTTCCAGTGATATGAAAATAAAATAAAATAAAAAATAAAAATAGACCTTTTGGTTGGTTGATTTGTTGTTGGTTTGTTGATTGGAAGGTTGGTTCGAATATCGAAAGTTCGGAGAGTCTAAATTAAAAAAACTTGAGGGTGTCAAGGGACAACCGGATGGAACGAAGTTCCTTTCGAATAATTAGTGGAGGAATTTGTTTGAAGTTAATGATTAGTGAAGTGAGAGAGAGAGAGAGAGGCAGAGAAACACGCGTACGACGTACGGCTTACAACTTTTATGAGAGAGAGAGACGGACAAAGAAACACGCGCACGCCGCACGTCTTACAACTTTTATGAGAGAGAGAGAGACAGACAGAAAAACGCGCACGCCGCACAGCTTACAACTTTTATGAGAGAGAGAGAGACAGACAGAGAAACACGCGCACGCCGCACGGCTAACAACTATAGCAAAAAGTGTCGTTACAACTTTTGATCTTAATTTTTTCTGTCTAGCCTCCTTTCGCAACGCGCGATAAGGAAATTCGTTCCAAAAACAATATTTGAAGAATAAACTGTCTTTCTGTGGGCAGCTCGTACAATACAGGTAGAAATCATATACTGATAAAATATGGATATATTTTAAGCAGACAAGCATAATTTGGCAATGCTGATGGAAAGAGAAAACATCGCCTATAGACACCAAAGATGTTAATGATGCGTATTTATCCGTGTGGCGGGATGGCAATGCCACATGCATAAGTTTACCGCCTACTTTACCCTCCAAATCAGAAAACCACAATGACAAGAATAACTGCGTTGGTACCATATACCTAAGCGAGACGTGACGGAACTCAATAACTTAGTAGTGGTAGAGTTCCGCTAAGTCTCGCTAAGGTCGCAATGTTGATTGTTATCCGTCCATCTATAGAAGTAACACAGGTTGAGAGCGAATAGTTTTTAAAACATTTGAAGTTAGATGTTTTAAAAACTATAAAAAATTTAATTACACAAAATATGAAACTTGTAATTATAAAAATATTTTTTGCAATATGAAATCATCCTTGTACATTTATAATAAGTACATAAAATAGAGAAAAAAGACCAGCCCTCTGAGTTTCTTCTGCCGGATCTTCTCAGTGTGTGGCCGCGTTCCTATCCGGTAGTAATTCTAAAAAATCGATGCAATGTTTTAAATGTAATATTATATAATATTTTTTTTTAATATTTGCACACCATATAATGGTAGAATATGTTGGTAACTTAATTTATTTTCAATAACTTGTAACACCCATATTCTTGCAAATAAATATTTTCTTTCTTTCTTTCTTAAAAAATTCTTCAGCCGGATTGAGATATTTTCGCTTGGGACGAAACTTCGTGTTCTGGGAAAGCCGTGATCGTCAAGTTGTAATCCAAAGTTATTTTGCGCGAAACATCTAGCGACAGTATGAATTTGCCCGTGAATTGTATTTTTAGACTAACGTAATGTTACCCGCATTAGAATTGTGATTACAAAATATGATCTTTTTAAAATTTTAAGCCAATTAAAATTTCATAGTTAACCAGACTATACGTAATTAATTAAGGAATTCAAATAGTACACTATAATTCCTAAGTTTTAAGGTTTTATTTTATGTCGCAGACTTTTTCTTGTACTAATCCGAGCAATTATAAACTCATTAAATTATGGTAGTCAAACTAATCAAAACTTGAAACCCTAGAAACCCTTGGTCCTGATATTAACATTACCCTTCGATCTAATATCTGGCATTGAGGCATTAGATGCCTAATAAATAAAGTCTGATACGTCCGAAAGCAAGAAAAAGCGTAAAATTTAAGTTTAGTATACTCCACAAGTCAATTACTAGTGAACAGTAGAACGTTTTTTAACAGAGGGCGATGAAAACCTGCTCCTGCCATATGCAGCAGAAATGGGACGATCAGTCATCCGAAGGCACTTCAAGTCCTTCCACTTGCGTGCTTTGCTCTGAAGACAGAAGTCTCATTAGTAAGGAGTCTCAAGGCAAGTTCACAAAGGACTCACGTAGAAAATCTTTGCCTAGATGCGATAGAAGTAATTTTGATACGTCTGTGACTAAATCTGTTGATAGCAGGAAGTTTGTTACTAAGTTCAGTAGACTAGGAAAAAATACAGAATTTACGAAATCAGATTATAGTTATGTCAGTGAAGCAGAGAAAAGTAGACACTCAAGTGTAATTAGGAAAAAACATGGGATTTCTAAGAGAAGCGACATTTTGACGTGTGATGTGAAAAGTAGCCTTTTTGAAAGCGACGCAGATGCAGCTGATGAAACGGAGAGACTGATAAGTTTGAGAAATGTTGATTATATGGACGTTGTAGATGATAATCTTAAAATTGCGGTTGGTTTATCAGGATACCCAAAGTCGAAAATGAGACTTCAGCAAATAGAAAAGTTTCAACGCTCTCTTAAAGATATTTTGGATATGCAGTTACATGAAGGTCTTCTAAAGAAGATGCCTATTTTCTTAGATTACTATCTTAACAGGGGCTGTATTGTTTGTATTTGTAAAGATGCGGATACTAGAGATTGGTTAGTCCGTGTATCTGCTGGCTTACAAGATCGCATGAACTACAATTTGAAGTTGCTAAAAACCAAAGTTAAGCGCTTATGTTTGGCTATTACTAAAATACCACGCTCATGCTGGCCAGCCTCCGCCCGAGATTCGTTCAACTTATTACAATATTTCAACCCTAATTTGAAAACTCACTTATGGAAAATTTATTCCCAAAAGGTAATTGACGATGTGGAGTATACGTCTTTCGTTATAGATGACATTTCTGGTGAAATCATCAGAGGCTCTACCTTTAAGAATGTAATAGATTACTCGCAAATGGAATTTGAATTATCGGGTTTCACCGAGGTTTATTACGATAGCTTTCTATCTGATATGGAAGAGGATTTATCTAGCGTCGCGTCTAGAGTTAAATTACTTCAAGAATTGCGATCAAATGACACTACTCCTAGAATTTTTCCAACAAATGTTGTTTCAAAAGAGTTTGAGAATGAAAAGACTAAGTCTGTATCTAATACAGATAGAGAAGAAAATATGAACGAAAAAAATTTTAATCAAGGAAATTATGAAGAAATCCCTGACACTGAACATGAAAATTACAAAATAGAACCTAAAACAAATGAAGAAGCAAGGAAATTTAATGAAGAAAGTTATAGTAACTACGAGGAGGCCATGACTTGGGCAGAAAATTCAAATGATCAAGAAGAGAAGAATAAACCTGAAGACATTCAATATTGTGAGCAGTCAACATCTGCAATTGCAGTATCAGAACGAACTGAATCTATACTTGAAAGTAGCGAAAATTTGATTGTTGATAGAAATAGTAATCTTAATATTGATAGCAATAGAGGTATAGCATATCATAGACGTACAAATTATTTACACGTTGAGAGTGAACTAAAAATAGCTATAGTTTTAGAAGGATATCCACAAAATAAACTAGAGGGTACTCACATAAGACGTTTAAAGCATTTGTTTAAAGAGTATCTCCATAAAGACATGAAACTGCAACGATTTGCTAACATGATAATTCCTAAATTTCAAGATACATACTTATCTAATGGTGCTGTGATATATATTTGTGATAGCTTAGAAACTAAAGATTATTTAACGGAAGTTTTACCAAAACTGATTAAATCGACTGGGTTAAAATTAACCTTCCGTGACATTAAAGATTTACTAAGATATACGAGAATAATAATGAGATTACCGAAAGAAATTTCTCATGTAGAATCTCTTGAGATATTACTTAAGCTTAAAGAATCATATCCAGGTTTAAAACCAGATTGCTGGAAATATTACTCGGATGTTGCTGGAAAACAAAAAAGGCAATTTGGCGTTGATCCGGAATCTTTGGAAGTAATAAAAAGTCCGGATTTTGACTCAACCTTTGATGGCAAAAAAATAGATTTTAGAATTATTGATAGACAAAAACGAGATATAAGTTTTGAAGAGCGTATCCCTTCAGAAAACACACAAACTGAGACAATTGAGATTAAAAAGATACATGATAAGTTATTAAAAAATATGTATTGTTCTATAGAACCTGATATTATGAACGCTCCCTTGACAAGAATAAGGGCTAATCACTATACTGATTTGATAGCTGATGATTTAAAATTGTATGTAGGCCCTTTAAATTATCCAGAAATTCGTATCGATGAAGTATTATTCTATTCCATTAAAAGAACATTAGAATGCATAGTTTTTGATACATGGAACAAAGATTCAAATAGTTTCATTCCAAAATTGTACGACATTTATTTATTCGATGGTGTCATATTCGTTATATGCAAAGATTTTGCTTCTAGAGAATGGGTAGAAAATCACATTGATATAATTAATCAAAAGCTGCAATTGAATTTAAAAGCAACAGAGTTTCGTGGGGCTGTTGGTATAATAAGTATGATCGTCAAATCTAACAAAAGCACAGAAGAGGTAATAGCTACCTTACAAAAACAGAATCCAAGACTAAGAACAAAGTATTGGAGAAAAATTAGCACTGTTCGTACTGCACTTACACTTGATGTAGTGTTACAAATAGACAAACTTTCAGCCCAAGTCATAACGAATAAGGATTTTAATGGTCTGATAGATAATAACGCCGTTCAATTTAAATTAGGGCATTTAAAATCATTAATTAATCCAAAACGCAGCCTTGAACAGATAAACAAAACATATACCAAAAAACAAAGTCCAGTTAAATCGCAAGTTCTAAAAGCAAGAGACAGTAATATAATGGATGATTTCGATAGGAAAAACGATAATTTAAAAGACAACAATTATGAAACTGTTTTACAAAGTGATAATGTTTTCAAACATGATATGGGTAGTGATTCTACAAATATTATTGTTAGAGAAGGGAGTAAATTGAAACTAGATGAGAATAAAGCTTTGGTGTTTGCAAACAAGGATGTAGAAATTAAATCGGACTACGAAAAAAATAACTTCGAAAATACAAAAGAACAGGACTATTGCAGTGTTATTTTAAAGGTTCCTCTAAGTATTTTACCAGAAACTAAAGATGGTCTAGAGATAATATTTGATTTGTTGCAAGATAAAAACCCAGGTTTAAATACTGAACTGTGGACAGTAAAAGGAAGATCCCAGTACAACAAAGGGAAATTTAATATAATCATGGATAAACAATCTGTATCGGTAATTAAAGGCAAATACTTTGATGCTTCTTTGGGAGGGGAAAAATTAAAATTTGTACTCTAAGTAATTATGGTAAAAATTGCATTTGAACACTTATTTTATATGTAATACTTTTACTATGGTTATGTAACATAAGCCAATGAATTAGTTTTATGCACTTAGTATAAATTTAGTTATAGTGCTAGTTGAGACAAACAAAATTAAACTGAAATTAATTAAGTTCCCTGTAGCGTCAAGAGTATGGTCTTGTTGAAAATTGAAGATGAAACAGTTATTTTGTTCCGCGTATTTAATATAAGCAATAAAACACCACCCGCTAAAATATCGGAAAGTATCCCTATTGACATAATATGCTACCTTGTAAGTCTCTATCATAATTTTTTGTGATGTGATTATTGATCGAATTATTTCATCAACATCAGTGTCTCTCAAACTTGAATTTTCATACTCCTTACTATTTTCTACATGTAACACTGAGGTCAATTCCAAACTACTTTTGGATTTTGTGGACATTTTTTTTATGATTTCAGTTATTTGGCAAAACGTAACTGTAGTCTCTCATTCAGAAAATTCCTTGAGTCTTGATTGAATAATTTGGTTTACATCTTTGAGTTTTTATGTTGGTTTTACTTAATTTTAATGTTCTTATTTTAGAATAGGTTTAATTGTGCACATTTTAGTGTGTTAAAATAGTATAAATCATCACAAATTCAGTGAGATTATTTTTAATTTGTTGATTTTAAAATGTGTGGAAATACTAAATATAAACTGTACAGTAAGACATTTGGTACAAAAAAAAGCTTGTTTACAAATTACAAATGAAAGCTATTTCTATACAAGGGCAACTTGACATTGACTGAGTTACCCATTTGACTATATATCAGGATTCAGGATTCAGAGTTTGATACAAAAATATCTAAAAAATAAACATGAAATCGAAGTAAAGTAAGTAAAAAAAATATTTGATTTACAGATATTTTTATTTTATTTCAAGGATTTTTAAATTTGGAAGTCAGTAATTGTTACTATAAGACAGACACTATAATTTTTATTGTAGGTATGTGAACTTGAATATGTAATTTTTAAATATCATGTTATATATGCGGTTTACCAGCAAAATATAATATATTTAAAAAAAAAAAAGAAATGTTGGAGCAAGTAAACATTTTAATTTTGCAATTTTAATTAAATTTATCTTATTTAATAGATAAATTTGGACAATTTTTTTGAATATAAAAGATGAAGTATCTTCATTTTAAACATCCACCAATCATTTATGAATAATCGAAATATCCCTAAACTGGAGGAGAATTTCATAGCATATAAAAAAAATCTGCAGTTTTGAGGTCAGACTCATGAAGAGCATCTATGTTAAATGTAAAAAACGTACATTTTCTTTGATAAAATCAGCAAATTATATTTTTTTAGAAACAGTATGCAGTGAAAAAATGGCCATTGAAATTATATCCGAGTCTGGTTCCACCGTTTCACAGTCTGGTTACCAGAATAGGTAAGACTATTCTTGGCCCAACAGCGTCATTGCTTGTCACGATCGTGTTCCGGTTTGGAGGCTAAGGAAGCCAGTTAATTTATGCATGTGGCATTAAGACCCATCCACAAGGATAGCAACACATCATTAACATCTTTGGTATCAGTAGGCGATGGTTTCTTTTACGATCAGTAGAGCCATCTGCTTACTTTGCTTATGATATAAAAAACTTAAAGTAGTTAAATAAAACTTAAAATGCTTTTGTTTGATACTTTTAAGTAATTCTATTTTTAAAATCCATTTGTCTAGGTATTACGATTTACCGCCTATACATTTTTTTTACAAAATGGCTGACTTTAGATATGCAAGTTTCCTCACAAACAGATTCCATACCATTCTTCTTCATTTTTTTTTTCTATAAGCAATGACCATAAGAAATAAAGGGTCCAGTAAAAACTTTAGCAATGTAATGAGTATGTTAATGATTTTTAAAACATACTAGTGCAAAAATTACTAGTCAAAATGTTTTAGTGATGTAATTCATCATCAATAATCATCGTTGTGTTACAATCGTCATGTGATATTAATAGTGATAATAAAATAGTATAGTCCCCGATAATATTAATAATAGTCACTACTTTCATATACAACTAACGTGAATTTAACCGGAATTAGTAATTATTAGTAATGTTCTATTATTATGAATTGTTGTGGTTTAAGCGTGTATACTGCATACATTTTGTTTTAAAATACATCTTTTTATTAAACAATAGCTTTCTTAAATTTTAGTGATGTGGTTTATTGATCGAATTATTTACTCGATATAAGTATTTCTCAAACCAGTATTTTTATACCCCAACTATTTTTTAAATATTAAACAACAAAATAAGGAATTTTATTAAGTACAGATGCTAAATAAATTTTATACTAATATTAATTAGTGTGGTTCAATTTGTGTCGATATTAGGGTTAATTTTGCTCAAATTCAAACATAATTGAGACTATGGATTATTTTTAAAGACTATTAACTTTTATACATAAAATTGAGGGCCATAGATAGAAGATAGATTTTTTTCTCTAACATATTGGTGTACTATGTGATATAAGTATAAGCTTATTATTTACTAACAACACATGCTGAGAGTAGGTACATGTATACACGTATATCGCGGTGCTTTCTAAGGGCCACGATAAAATGTAACATTTTGGTATAAACTTTTGTTATTTGGCATTGGATAAGTTTATAGTAGGAATTCTTTCTGTCTTTTTTTGTACCAGTTTCAAATGAGAAATTTGTAAATAGTATAAAATACTAAACGATTAGCGGGCGGTTCTCAAACTTATTGAATTTTCACCTGTTAGCCTGCTAAACCAGCAGGTCAACTTACATAATAGACAGCTGTATGAGTAGCTGTTTTACCACCCGTTGTGAAATGGTTTTTAACTATTTTTTACTAATGAATACGTATTTACGAAGTTCCGCCATTTATTTGCGCATAGAGCATCAGTGCACTTGTAAAATTTTATCGAAAGTGCTCCATTCCGAACAGGGCTTTACTAAATAATATTTTCAACCTTTGGGTTTGCCTTGTTCGTCATGAATTTCTTGACAGCCTAAAATTGAAAACTTTAAATGAAAAGTGCCTATAATTTAGTCTGATAATGTTTACATTCGTTTGAGGTTAAGTTTTTTTAGATCTTAATTGTTTAATTTTAGTTTTTATTGATAATTTGTTTGGAAAAAAACGTGTTTTTTTGGTAATGTGTGACATTTTAAGCTAATTTGTATGTTGAGATTTTAAATAAAGTATAAATATTAATTTCCCTTTTTTAATTTAAAGTTGTGAGAGTGCGCTAAATCAGGACCTTGTAGTGGCGCCCTTCTTTATGATAATGTTTTTTTTTTTGACAAAAGTGAGCTTAGGGATGCAACATTGCTCATAAAAAACATCGATATTAAGACATCGATTTTTTCTAAAGCGAAACATCGATGTTTATAAACGATACGATCGATTGTTTTCGATGTTTCTTATGATACTTCAATTAATGATACTTGAACGGCAAACAACCAAAAACAAAGGCCGGTCGATGCAGGCGAGCAAAGCGACTACTTCGTTTTGCGCGCGTTAGTATTGCCGAGCGAACGAGACGGTATATAGAAAAATCTAAGCTTTTGATTGAGAGAGGTAATAACTGTTTTTGTATAGCCGTTGATCACGGACGGGGCGGAAGATGGTGCTTTGATGAAACATCGTTCATGAAACATCTCTCATGGAGAATGGTGTATCGTCGAAGTTTGTGGTTTCAATATCGATGTTAAAACATTGATGTTTGTAAACGATATATCGATGTTCGAAAAAAATTATGTATTGCTTGCATTCCCTTACGGAGTTTATTGTATCTCGCCCAGGTCTGGTACCACCGCCTTACCTATTTCTGCCGCAATAGCGTCAGTGCTTGTCACAGTGGTGTTCCGGCTTGCAGGGTAAGGTAGCCGGTAAACTTATGCATGTGGCATTAGATCTCGCCACAAGATAGCAACGCACCATTAACACCTTTGGTGTCTATAGGTGATGGTTGAAACTTTTTATCAGGAGATCCATCTGTTTGTTTGCTATCTTATAAAAAAACGAATTTATTAACGATTAACGAATGCCTCGATAATCGCACAGTTATGGATTTCTCGACATGACAATCGTAAGGATGATTTTGATGTCGTGATGCCCGATGGTGACATCGAGCGACTGGAATTTATCCAGATACTGTTTTGAAAAACTTCCTATTAATCTCTACACAACGCTAAAGAATCAAACTGGGTCAGAAGTAGCCCTGTCGTCGACGATTTAAAATTAGGTTTATTCATAAAATAGCAAAAAAAGAAGGAATTAATTGTACATATCGATTATTGATTTTAAAAAATAAAAATAAACAGGTTCTTTATTGTTAGATATAAAATCCAGTTCCTTTTGATAAAAAATATGTTATAGTAATTAATTACAATAAGAAATTCACTAGGACGTATATGGTACACGAGAACTTCCGACAGACTGCCGAAAAACTAAAAAAAAAACAATTAGGGCAGGGACAAGTGTGTCGATTCCCGCCGCGTAGGACCACGAAATAAAGAAAACAACGGAATTGGCAAGTACAAACATTTGTATCAGGACCGCGATCGCCACACTCACACATAAAATAAGCATTATTGCATATAAACTACTAATGCAAACATTGTTTCATTGGTCGTTTTCATTTTAAGCAACAATAATCCGAAACACACAAACAGAACATTTAAAAATATACCAAACTGCGTTACAATAAATTTTATTTTGCTACAAAAAAAAAAGAGTATTTACGTCCTTTTGTAGTCTATTTAAAATAGACTCATCTATTTGTACAATAGTGAAACTTAAGATCGTAATAGTTTCACTATTCTACAATAGATGGCAGCATTGATTTTTCCGTAGTTTTCAGTTGATCATATTTGAGTAGAGAACTTTCTAGAACGATATATGGAGCAAGATTCCAGGGCCACCAGACGTCACGTATTTTCTGATGGATGAAATGTGGACGATAGAGTAGTGTTAGTATGTACTATAATCGTATGCCTACCTGCTAGCTTGGTCAAACGGCCAATTTCCAGGTATCAGGTAATCAAGGTACATAAAAACATTACTTACTTCACGTAAATTCTCATGGCTGATTTTCATATATGTTTTCGAGTGTATAGTTAAAAATAAATTGTCAATACTCCCAGACACTTTCCGTCGGCCATATTGCTTGGCAGACGCTTTAAGGGTCTGAAAATAATTAGTTAACTTCACGTAAATTCTGACGCTCCATTTTTATATATATATATATGTTCATCCGACAACAATTTTAAAACCTTTGACAAGAAGACAGACCGATCCAAGGGGCCAATCATCCCCTAAACTAAATTTTAATATCTCTGTGAGTGGGAGTGCGAGAGCATTATCTACGCGCATGAGAATGAGTGAGACCGACTGCGCTGTTAAGTAGAGATGAGACGTATTTACGGGAACAGGTTTCTATACTAGTTTTCAACTAAGAAGTCTCCAAACTAAGTATTCAGTCGTAGAATATACGAGTATCGAGTATTTAGAAGTACTGTAAGCGTACGCGTCCCCGATTACACATACAACTTAGTAATGTCAAAGAGGCAAAAGCGTATCGAGTATTTACGAGTATCGAGTATTTAAAAGTATCAAGTATCGTCTGTGAATACGTATACAATGTACTAATCCTTCGAGATTTGGGACAAAAGTACACTGTAAAGGGCGACTGCTAAATATGCCAGTATTAAAGTCATATTATAATACATACATAAAAAATTCCAAAAAGCTGTCAGTCTTAAGCCTGTGAACGTATTAAGGGAATATTTCAATTTTTTTTACATTTTCTTATACTAAGCTAGGTAGGTATTCAATATTCAATCAATTCTCCTAAGTCGTATATTTGACCTTCTTGTTGGTCGGGTGGTTAACGAACCTGACTACGCAATCAACGAGGCCCGGGTTCGAATCCCGTTGGTATTTTTGATTTGGTTGTTCATTAAATAAATTATTGTATTAATTACCTTTGTAGTCTATTGTATATCAGTCTATCTGTAGGCCCGGTGTTGCCATTGACTATATAAAGTTCCCGGTTGGTTTCCCGGATCAGGCAATCCAAAAATATTTTTTATCAATTTTCTGATAAAAACGAATTGCCTGGGATTGGATTAGTGCTCGGTTGGCAACAGGATTGCCACATATCACATTGTGTGGGATTAACTATCTTCAGCTAAACATGAGTGCACTGGTCTACCTAGCACGGCAGAACACTGAATACTTATTTGGGAGTGATTTTAGCTGTTGGCCTCAAGAGGGCCTTTAAATTGCAATAAAGTTAGCTGTCACCTGACCAATTTTTTATTTTATTTAAAAATTATATTAGTTAAAAATAATTAGTAAAAAAAGTGAAAGTAAATTAGCCGACATTTAAAAATTTTTAGAATTTTTTTAATTGAAAAAATTATTAAAAAAAAATTTTCATTTGTAAAAAAATTGAAAAACTATGTGTTATTTTTAAAAAAATATTTTTTAGTTCTAATTAATAAATTGAAAAAAAAATTAAAAATGTCGGCTAACTTTAGTATTATTTATTATAGGTCAATTTTTTTTCTTATTTTTGTTGCCATAATTTACTTGTCAACAAAAGTTCTAAAAATTATAAAATATCTGTTCAAGTAATTTTCATGGCCTTAACAGCGCAGTCGGTCTAACTCAGTCTCATGCGCGTAGATAATGCTCTCGCACTCCCACTCACAGAGATATTAAAATTTAGTTTAGGGGATGATTGGCCCCTGGATCGGTCTGTCTTCTTGTCAAAGGTTTTAAAATTGTTGTCGGATGAACATATATAAAAATGGAGCGTCAGAATTTACGTGAAGTTAACTAATTATTTTGAGACCCTTAAAGCGTCTGCCAAGCAATATGGCCGACGGAAAGTGTCTGGGAGTATTGACAATTTATTTTTTTCTATACACTCGAAAACATATATGAAAATCAGCCATGAGAATTTACGTGAAGTAAGTAATGTTTTTATGTACCTTGATTACCTGATACCTGGAAATTGGCCGTTTGACCAAGCTAGCAGGTAGGCATACGATTATAGTACATACTAACACTACACAATCGTCCACATTTCATCCGTCAGAAAATACGTGACGTCTGGCAGCTCTGGGATCTTGGGCTAATACGTAATGACTGTCATTACGTATATCTTTCTAGAAAAATTAGGTCAACCTAAAATGAACTTTATATGTAAGGTGTACGGCTGATTTTAGCTTGACTTTCTATTATATCATTAGAGATTATATTAAATCAGGAATTTAATTAAAATAAAATGAAAATTGTACTTTCGAATGATATGAAATATCTCCATTTTTAATCATCTGTATTCTACTATCATTTCTGCATTCAAGGATGGCACAATACGGCATAATTCAGTGTATAATAGATTTTCGCACGACGACTATCTCCTAATGATATGGTAAGTATCACTAAGGCAATTTAGAGCAAAAGCGCATAATAGTGACGCACGCGGCACGCCCACTCTTCATTTCCCCTTGATTTCTTTATTTCGTGTGTTGGACCTTCTACGATGCTTGCTATTAGTTTGGAATTTGCATAATATTAATAAAAATATAATTCAACTCGGATCAAGTTATTACGAATATCCTGGAGCAATACATTTATATGTTAACGGAAATGACAAAGAAGGAAACATCTAAATCCCATAACAATATACATACATACATACATACTTGAAAGAAAGTATCGGTGTAAAAATCAGAAAGCCTATGCTCCGTTGGTTCGGGCATGTTGAAAGAATGGCAGATGAACGGTTAACAAAACAGATAATAATGCGGATGTGGACGGATGTAGGTACCGGGGAAGACCACAACTGATGTACCATGATAAAGCAGTCAGGTACTGTCCGAAAGTGGTGTCAAGTCTTCGAAACCGGCGTGTTTGTATGAAGAGAGCTATGAATGTGCAGGAAGCAAGGCAAGTCTGTCTGGACCGTGACATATGGCAGTCAATTCTCACTGCCTATCCCGTAAGGGATTCGGCGTGAAGATGTGTTGTTACATACATAGATATCTTCACGCCAGATCCCTTACGTGGTAGGCAGAGAGAACCGAGTGCCATACGTCACGATCCTTGCAGGCTTGTGTCGCTTCCTCCACATTCATCACTCTCATACACACACGCGGGTTGCGAAGACTGGTGACACCACCCTCGGAGAGTACTCGATCAATCTGATCGTGGTATGTCAGTCTTGGTCTTCCCCGGTACCTACATCCTTCCACATTCGTATTGTATATCTGTTTTGTTAACCTTTCATCTACCATTTTTCTACATGTCCGAACCGACGAAGCATGCCTTTTCTCATCTTCGCACCGACACTAACAATAATAACAATATTTGAACATCTATTATAATTATTACTTTAACAAAGTCGTTAGGAGCAACACATTTTGGTATCTTACATCAAAATGACCCAATTAAAACTATCCAAAGTACAATAACCATTTTGTTTAATTGTTAATTTCTTAATTAGGAAATATTGATGTGTCAGTCATGTCAGGAAATATTGTCATGGTGTAAACCATTGTAATAGATATTTGACTATACTTTTGGGGTACATTCACCGACGGTTACTAATTTTTTAAAGTTTGTCAAACCCTTAAATGTTGAATTTTTTTTAATACATTTTGTAATATATAACAAGACAATAATATATCTGAAAAAAGTATTCCTAATTATTGTGAAGTCATATCAAATGATAACTAATTTCACGTATTGGAGATAACAACTCACTAAATATCAACATCTATATTTTAAAAGTCAACAATCACTGCAGAGAATGGTCACAAAGGATATCCTGCTAAACAACAAATGAACAATTATTAACGCTATATCTAAAAAGGACAATTATTAGAATGAAATTTACTTAATTAATTTTGTAAACCATACGGAAAAAGTTATTTTTTGGGTGTACGCCCTAGTCTCTCGCTCTGCCAATATAATGAAACATTATTTTAAGTTTTTATAGGCTATTAATTGAGAAAAGTTAAAATTATCGTTAGCAACTGCCCTTATCAACAAGACTAGCCGGCCAAGTGTGGCGCACCTGTGTGTTTCTGCACCTGTTATTGTGAGATAATGATGTTATTGTTAACAATGAACAAATATAGATAAGGATAGTATAAACAAGCTGGAATCAGATGTTTTAGATTCATTGTAATTCTATCTATGCGCGTGTAAAAGTGATTCATTTTATTCGGCCTAACTGCTTCTCAGTTATACTATATTGGTAAAGTAGAGAGATCAGAAGGGATAGCATATTTTTCTCCACAGCTATATAATATTGTCTACGCATGGGAACTTTGAGAGGAACAATTTTTTTTCCTTTAATAATTATTACAATAATCCATACTAATATTATAAATGCGAAAGTAACTCTGTCTGTCTGTCTGTTACGCTTTCACGGCCAAACCACTGAACCGATTTGGATAAAATTTGGTACAAATATAGTTTGAGACCCAAGAAAGGACATAGGATAGTTCTTATCCCTGAAATCCCACGGGAACGGGAACTATGCGGGTTTTTATTTTAGAATTTTTGTCCACGCGAAGTCGCGGGCACAGCTAGTAAAACATATTATAATGACCATTACGCTTTAAAATGAATGCGATCACAATAGGAAGGAACTGGTACTGGGAATCCCCGGATCATTGAAGTACTCTATAAGAAGCTGGATTTTACCCGGTGTTGGTCTGGGCTCCCTTTGAAGAATAGTTCATGTGCCGTTCTGCCAGGCGATTCATAAGAGGCGAATGACTGGCTATGCAAGTCACTACCATCGTGGCTATTGTGTGGTAGAGTCGGCGTTGTCTCGCCCGGGTCTGGTACCACCACCTTACCAGTTCCAGCCGCAATAGCGTTAGTGTTCTGGTTTGAAGGTAGTGTAGCCGGTAAATATGCATGTGGTCTGGCCACAAAGATAGCAATGCATCTTTCCACCAGAAGAGCCATCTGCTTGTTTGCTGCCTTATTTTAAAAAATGCCGGATTTGCGTTTTATAAAGCTGTAGACGAGGGGCCGGTATGAAGTACTGCCGGGTCCTGCGGAGAAAATCTAAGCTTTTTAAGGTCAATTAGGTCTTACCTTCCAAATGACCACGGAAGAAATCGTCGTTCGATATGTCAGCTCCTAGTATTCTAATAAGGGCTGAGGGTGGTCGGTATTTTTAAAACTTTATCGACTTCATGAATTTTCATGAACCTACAAAAATTTTGTTTTTTGACATAAACGCTCAAACTTGAGTCTTCCCGGAAATTGGACTAGTTGACTCCTCCCCGAAGCAATGGAGTTATTATTAATATATAGAAGAAACTTTGATCCTTCTGTTCTCCACTGCCTCCGCCCACCTGTGTGTTAAATAGGCATGGTACATTTCACGCATCACTGGTTAAAACAGTCGTTATAGCATAATTCACGTGCCACACCAGTTATATGCATCGAAACCGTCTGTTACATATAACGCTAGCGGGATTAAATTTCACCGGGCCAAGCTACTACTTAAGCTTATAATTCGCAGAAATCCATCCTGCGAAAGAGACAAAGCATCAACATTTGAGCGACGCCGTGCTACCAGCTAGAAGAGAGAATTTGTTTAAGTAAAGTTGCATCGTATTTTCAACGTTATTAAGCTTTAGTTTGTCTGTTTTTTTTGACTTGCTTGGGCAAATAACGCCACGTTAATAAAATTTCAATAAGTCTCATTTTAAACATTGTTAGGTTGTGACTTAGCTAGATACTTATAACAAATCGTCGCCGGTAAGCTGAGCGATAAGCTCTATCAAGTCATTATCACTGGGACATGTAACAGACGGAATAAAATGCTGTGGAAATAATCATTTCACTAATAAAATGTAACGGTCGTGATTTATCACACGTGAAATAACAGTTACAGAAAATAAATAACTTCACGACGTGATAGTGAAATAAAGTAGTTATAACTCCCATCACTAGTGTTAAGTAGACCAGAGGGCCTACCATGAACTCTTATAATACTTGTCAAGTTCCAGGCAGTTCAACTATGAGTATTAACCTGTCAGGTTTTACTATCGTACCATGAACTAATTCTTGTTGAGCTGCAATGCGTCGTCTTCTGGCCGGTTACATTATCTCTGGCAGGACATATCAAATTAACGTTGAAAAACACATAACTTGCCGATTTTTAAATTTTAGTATAAAGTTATTATTATTAATGCATTTTAATTAGATATCTTGAATTTAAGAATACAGATTGGCAAAAGAGATGACCTTGAACTGTTTAATAAAGACATTTATGTTATGAGCGCGGTTTTTAAATTTCTTGAGCACGTCTTCATTTTTTGAGATTAGAGTTTTGGAATAGTTTGTGACTATTTTAAAGCTTAAAATTACACATTGATTTCATGAACGTGATTGATGTCGGAAGCAAAACGATCGTATGATATCAATATATTCAATGAACAATTGGAAGTTTTATGAGATATTTTAAATACTCATAAAGATATTGCAACGGGATTCAATAAAAGTGCACACTCAAAATGTTAATTTTCATCACACATCTAAATTTATGTGTATCTCCTCTGTGGTCTAGTGGTCCGGTGTCGGAGTTGATCACATGAGGTCCCGGGTCGGACAATTCAACAAAATGTGTTTTTCAGTTTTCTGACAAAAGCAATGTTGCCCGGGATTGGAAAAAGTGCCCGGGTGGCGATAGGCTTTGGCTAATCGTGGGTACACTTGTTGTACCTCTGCCTACCTGTTTGGGGATACGGGCGTGAAGATACTTTTTTTATCTAAAATTAAAAATAAATAAAAAATGCTTTAAAAGTAAGTAAATATTAAATAATAAATAAATAACTTTAAATAGAAGTAATGAATTAGGTACTATATTTTATACCAATATCAATATTTTTCTAAAACACAGTTAATGTCAAAATATATACAGTATAAATTCCTAGTAGGACTAGGGCTAGGAATAGCAGTAATAATAAAAAATACCTACGTTTACAGTATATTTAAGACAAAGCAATCCAATAAAAGTTACTTTTTTCCACCTGCAATTGACCGGCAATATTATGACACATTAGCAGTTCAAATATCGATTTCGGTCTGACAAAAACACTTCATGGTACGCTAACGCAGGGCAGAAGTTGGTTTGAATAGTAAAACGATCGCTCACCGGCATAGGTCACGTGGTCACTGACTGGCCTGTTAGATAACGCTTTCATGGTACGAAATAGCAGGACAGTTTAATTATCGGCTAAAATTGACCTGCTATAAGAGTTCATGGTAGGGCCGCAGATCACCGGTTGAGCGTCCACGACAAAAACTGTACTAACGGCCACTTGATTGCCTTAACAGCCCATTTACATGCATGGCAAGCCTCCACAAGCGTCTACAAGCACAAGCTTATAATGCAATACGCTTAATACGCTTGTCGCCGATCGGCTCGGGTGTCGGTTTTGTAACACAGATCAAAGGAAGTTTGCGTCAAGCGCTCGGGATGCATTTGCACGCTGGCACGAATTTAGTATCGCTCAGAAGCTCATAAGCTTAAGGTAATAATATATGGTTCGGAGGTGGGGTTCCATTATTCCATTTTTTCGTTACCTTTTCATTCGCATTCAGCGTAGAGCGGTTCGTATCGTTGTCGACCAGGCTTTTTCGAAACAGCTTGACTCTTTGGCATTGCGCAGAGATGTAGGTTCTTGTTGCGTCTTCTATCGTATTTATCATGGGGAGTGTTCCGACGAGTTGTTTGGATTAATTCCTGCCGCCGAATTCCACCATCGGACATCGCGTCAAAATTTAAAGTTCCATCCTCACCATTCGCCGTGTTGGTCCCGGCCTCCATTGTAGAATAGGCCAACTGCCGTTCTGCCAGGCAGGTCGTAAAAGGCGACCGATTGGCTATCGAGTCACTACCATCGTGGCTACTAGGTGGTAGAGTTCTGCATTATCTCGCCCGGGTCTGGTACCACCGCCTTATCTATTCCTGCCGCAATAGCGTCAGTGCTTGTCGCTGTCGTGTTCCGGTTTGGAGGGTAAGGTAGCCGGTAAACTTATGCATGTGGCATTAGACCTCGCCACAAGATAGCAACGCACCATTAACATCTTTGGTGTCTATAGGCGATGGTTGACTCCATCAGGAGACCCATCTGCTTGTTTGTATCTTATGATATAAAAAAAAAAAATCTCGATGTCTGGAAATCCATAACTGTGCGATTCTCACGACAATTTTTATTTCGCACTACTCTGTTGTGGAACCAATTACCGGTAGGGGTATTTCCGAACGGATACAACATAGGGACCTTCAAGAAAAAGCTTACGCATTCTTAAAAGGCTGGCAACGCAACTGCGAGACCTCTGGTATTGCGGATGTCCATGGGCGGCGGTGATCACTTACCATCAGGTGCACCTCTTGCTCGTTTGCCCCCTCTTTCTATTAAAATTATATTTCGAATAAAAATGTGTCAATCCGAACGCATGAGCCGATATAATTATAGCGTCCATCATGATTGCTTGTCCGAAATATCCTAACGCACACACATGCGTGTAAATATCATCCAAGCGTTTGTAAAGGCTTGAGAGTTTGTAGAGGCTTGCCAAGCCCTTACAAGCATGTAAACGTACCATAAGCTAAGCTGATGCATGTACGATTTGTTTTGCAAATCTCAATATACAATCATGAATGATACCACAGCAAAATATTCCCGGGCTACAGCGAGTCCCCTCGCGCCAGTGTGTGGCATGTGGCGCGCCAGCCGACGCATTCTGTGCCAGATGCGGCCTGGTGCCATACTGTGGCCAGCAATGCCAGAGAACGGATTGGGTGAACCGACACCGGTCTGTCTGCCACAACTTAGCAAGGTAAGGTATTAGATATAAAAGTTTCGCCATTAAATGTATTTACAATGTATCAAAAGAAAACTGTGTAAAGGACTGAATACACTGAGACGGGCCGCAACGGTTCGGTGCGGGCCGCATCACAATGCAACGCATTTTTTCCAAATTTTAGACCTTTTTAAAGATATAGATTCAGGCGCTACTTTGCGGAATTCCAAAATCCATAATTTAAAGACAAAATTGATTTATTTAATTTGCAAAATTTTCGCAAAATCTTATATGAATCGGCAGTGATACAAGTAAAAGAAAAAATAGTGTAAGGAATGGGGCAAATTTATCCAAGGTCTGAAAATTAAAGAAGTCCACAGCGGCACAATAATCCAACTGCGTCCACCACACTTTCTTCCACGGAAGCAGCAAGGTGAAGAATTAATGCTTTCATCCTTCATAGAGTGAAGTGCTATTCGACTCTTCTGAAGATGATTCGGTTACGAATTGAAACATGCTTTGAGTACATAACTTGTGTGTTACTACGTTTACTGCTGACATGAAAGGTGTGGTGGCCGTGGGTGGACTATTGTACCGCTGTGATGGCCTTTAATTTTCACACCTTGGATAAGTTTTCCCCATCCCTTAAATTACCTTTTGTTTCAGTTGCAACACAGCAGTTACATATAAAATTTTGTAGAACTTTTTCAAGTATAATACCTTACTTTCGTTTTTGTTAGAATCTTTCTTGATTGTTATAACGAGGACCTTGCAAGTCATGTATCTGTTTGTAGCCTAAAATAAAATTATTTATCGTTCTTCATCCATAATAATGTCAATTATAATACTTGATTTTTTAAATTAATACTCTAAATATGGAGGAACACGTGCGTGCGATTCAACTTGAAATCGCACACTAGACACAGACGGAACAGGTCTGAGCGCATCGCATTCACCGAAATCCGCCGAGCGAAAATTCGTCCCTATGCGCCCCACCGTAGTGTACGATAATTTACGTAAAATGTATAAAAGCGATCTAGGAGGATTTTTGCGAAGCGGTAAGGTCTGTTGCGCCTGCCCTAGTGTGTTCGGCCCTTAAAAAGGGTATTATAAATTTGGGATTATTTGGGAGACAAAGAGGCCTCCGAATAAATGCTCTCCATACCAACCCTGCCAATTTCATCGTTTATTGCATGAAACAATTGTAATGCTGGGGCCGCACTTGCTACTATCGTCACAGAGCTTCGTGCAATGACACGATAAATGCAAATGTGACCGGCTATTGTCGACTATTTTCGCATACATTACGGACTGCGTATGCCTTAGCGTGCATGTAACTTCGGAACGATAGACGCGAGTGTGGCCCCAGCATAAAAGAATTAATATTATACATAGAATATATTCATGAAAAAAGTAGAGTGGATTGAAAATAGTCAACTGTTGATCAGATGGCACCACTTCCAAGCTTATAATCACTACATAGTATAAAATAAAGTCGCTTTTCGCTGTCTGTCTCTAATCCCTATGTCCCTATGTGTCCCTAATCCCTATGTCGCTTAGATCTTTAAAACTACGCAACGGATTTTGATGCGGTTTTTTATTAGATAGAGTGATTCAAGAGGAAGGTTTATATGTATAATAACATCCATTATACAGTAGAGTACTGTTATAAATATATTTAGCAAAACAACGTTTGCCGGGTCTGCTAGTTTGACAAAAAATTGTTTACAAGGAGAAAAAAGACAAGCCTTGAGTTCGGTTGAGCTTCTTCCCACCGGATCGTCTCAGTGCGTAGCCGCGTTATGATTCGTTGTCTACTCGTCAAAAGTGCCTGTCAGGGATTTTTTGACAAAAATATTTTTGAATTTTAAACACCTTTTACACATTACATTTTAAGACTTGAGGTTTTCGTAATCTGTACCCAAAGGTTGACTACCAAAATACTATTAATTTATTTAAAAAATACATAAAATTCTTTACCAGTCAATTCAAACCGATTTCTTTTATATTATACGATAGTAAACAGATATCTGAATATTCTGATGGAAAGAGACAACTATCTCCTGTAAACACTAAAGATAATAATGGTGCGTTGGTATCCGTATGGCGGGGTGTGAAACGTATAAATTTATCGGTTATTTTACCTTACAAATTGGAAAACGACGTGACAATAATAGACACTATAGCATCAGGAATAACTAAGAGAGAGTAGTACCAAACTAACTATACCGACTATACCGACTACCACCTAGTAGTCGCGACGGTAATGAAACGTTCCTTTTGTGACCTGTCGGGCAAAACGGCGATTGGTCTATTCTTCAAAGGTGGTCCGGACCAGGTAGATGTATGCAGAATTTTCCCGATCAAAATAATTATTCTTTGGTAGTTTTTTTAATATTACCTATGGCAACCCAAAATCTCACAGATGTAGTCTTAGTAAAATGGCCGACACTTTGTGCTACTGTCGTTGGCGCGACTTAGTGAAACCGGCTTTAAGATATTTGCTACAGTTTAGGGAAATTAATAAATAAATACGAACATGAAAAATACCCATAAAATTCGGACGAATGGACATTACTTTGTTGCACACTGTATATGTATATAAAAGTAACACTTTTGTATTAATTAATATTTGAAAAAATATTTTAGGTTTAACGAAGAATTAGAAGTAAGAGAAAAAGAAAAAAATACGTAAGTAAAAAATATATTCTTGGGATATAGAGCCTTATATCGTACTAACAAAGTTTAAACGTAATAAAACGGCAACAGCTGACTTCCAGTCTCATATACCTCTACAATCCTGGATCAGATCATCAAATGTATATGGCACCAATGGGAAGTATATTCCCACAAAAAATCCAAATCGGTTAACGTAGTTCTAAGGTAACAAACAGAAAACAAAGATTAACAGAGAAACTCCTTAGAATGTCGGTTGAAAATTAAAACTGATTTAGGTTACTCTTCTCAACAGCGAGATTTAGTTTTTACTAGAGATGTACTGGAAAGTTTGGCCGAGTAACCGAATCTCATCGGTTTATTTTAGTGAAATCACGAATTGAACTGGATACCCCTTTCTATTTAATGTTACATTGTCAGTGTAACTTGCATTTACACCCAGAAATAGTTATAGTAATTACCGATGAAATAAAATCACTCTATGGGTACTTTTTAAACTTTGACTCCTGATTTACCACGATAAAATAGCACAGCATGTCGTATATCTGTCGCAGTTTCGTCGCTATACAACGTCATCATTTTATACGTAAACGTGTAATACAAATTGCCGAAGACAAATTGTTGATGACATAAATTGCGTCAATGTCGACTATAAACTCCGATGTCGCCGACGGTCGACGCCTCGCTACGCAGGTTTTTTTCCATGTGATAGACCTAGAGGCAACCTAACAAACCTACTTATTTTTTATGTAAGAAGCTGGATAAGGTTCTATTTCTAAATAAACAACTCATTTAAATAACAAGCAATTTAAACAATATGCCGCGCAATTTGTTAACGGCGGCGGTAAATACATTCATATTATATAATGACATACATTTCACATTGGGCCTTAGGCATTTTCTGAAACGTATTTATCTTTATAATTTGACAAAACCATTATACGCACGAATTGCCTGTAACATATCTACAAGATTTTGACACTTAAAAGTATTTGCTCATGTGAACAACCAACATGTGACTTTACAGTGTGACTTGATGGGAACGAAAATTCCCATCTAGTAACACAGACACGTTTTAATGTTACTCGCTGGGAACTCACCAAAATATTTTTTTCTTATAGTTTGCCACCACCGAAACCATTGCGTCAACCGCATACTCCAAATGCTAACCGTGAATCGAGAAGAGATGACGAGCCAATCTCTGAGACTAAAGTAAGTATGCTTTAATATAAATTCAGGTCGCCTCTGTGGTCCACATGAGGTCTCGGGTTCGATTCCCGGGTTGGGTAAATAAAAAATTTATTTTTTCAGTTTATTGATAAAAAATAAGGATAAAGGATAAGTGCCCGGTTGGCGATAGGTTTGCCACCTGTCACATTGTGGTACTAGGTATCTTCAGTTATTCGTCGTTGCATTTGTTGTACCTCTGCCTACCTCTTCAGGGATACGGGCGTGAAAATTCTTCTCTTTTGGTGATTATAGGCAATGGTTTTCTCTTTCTATCAGGAGAACCATTTGCTTGTTTGCTTGCTGTCCTTTAAAAAATACCAGAAAATAATTTAAGTAAGGTTTCAAAAATTTAATGTCAATCTGGCTGTTGAGTCTATTCATAAAATATTCCTTCTCTTTTAGAAACCATACAACACTGGCTCCAAAGCTAATCAACAAAACCATTCTCCAAGGAACTTTAAACCTAACAGACGCCCCGCGAAGCCAGACAGAGAGGAGCAAAATCAAAATAATGAAAGTTTTGATGGTAAGTGCAAAATAAAATTTTAGTTTTTTTAAGTGATATTTCTTTTGGGACTAAAATTTAAAGAAATATTGATCTATTGCTGTTTTTCTTTATACTATACTACCATAGTGTATTCATCTCATCGGAAATATAACTTCTCTACTATAAGCCAATGTACAACGCCCTATGTGGTTGTGCACCCCATCGAAATATTGTTAGAACAGGCAGTTGTTTACATCGACTTCATTACTTCTTTAAAATGAGAAATAAAAATATGGTTGGTTGTAGGGTCTTTTTATTTCATCTGAACACATATTGATTTGTAATATCATACTTAAATACAACGTATGTGTGTTCTGTGTTTAACCGGTATTTTATTCTCAATCGTATTTGGATAAAAAATGTATTAATAATATTGATTAAATATTGATATATTTTTTTATTAAAATGTTAATATTTTATCGATTCTTACATAGAAAGCTCTACTAAGTCCTCCATTACTCGAGACAACGTATCACTGCAAACTATAAAACAAAGTCGCTTTCTCTGTCTGTCCCTATGTTCCTATGTATGCTTAAATCTTTAAAACTACGTAACGAATTTTGATCTGTTTTTAATAGATAGATTGATTCTTGAGGAAGGTTTAAGTATATACACCTTTCCGATATTCCCACGGGAACAAAAGCTACGCGGGTGAAACCGCGGGCAGGTCGCTAGTTTATAATAATATAAGATTTTTTCCTAGTTATTTTTTATCTAGTGTTTACTGTAATCATGTACAAATTATCCAAGAATTGCTAGTTGTAAGTATAGAATTAATGTTTGATACATTTTATTTCAGATCCAAAACCAGCCGTTGAATCTAAATCAGTTCAGAATTGGTTCAACAAAAACAAAAAATTCCTACCGACAAACTCAGAGGGGGCTAATGGAGATATGTCTAAACCGGGTCCCAGTGGAATTAATATGTCTCAGGGTAAACCGAATAGTTTCAAGCCAGATTTGGCTAAGCCACATATGAACGAGACATCAGGGTCAAATAAGACTATATCCAAACCAAGTGAGATTGTGTCACCCCCAGCTGCAAGGGTAGATGTAAATAAATCCTTGCCAGAATCGAACAAGTCTGTGCCAGTTGTGGCGAAATCGGAAGTTAAAGTAATGCCTTTGAAGTCTGTTACTGACGCTACACCAGTAAGGAAGGTTATTCCTAAAATGTAAGTTATTTCATCTATACATGGTTACGTTCAAAGGCAAATTTTAAAATTAGGAACTAAATATCGAATTGAAAGTGTTGTATCGAATATTGAGTATGTAATCTATACATATAATAAAATCGTAAAAAAAGTCAAAACTGTACATTGACTATTTTTTTTAAAAGAATACTTGGGGCGAATCTACAATCGATATCAAAGCCAAAAATACAGTTTTTAGAATTTTTGTCTGTTTGTCTGTTTGTCTGTTTATCTGTTTATCTGTATGTATGTCCGGGGTAAACTCAAAAAGTACTGCATGGATTTACTTCAAATTTTGCATGAATATTACTAACAGGTCGGGTCAACATATAGGCTACATATTATCACACTCACCTAGCGGCTGGGTGCTGTGCGGAGTAAACGAAGTCCGCGCGGACGAAGTCGCTGGCAACAGCTAGTTAATTAATACAATACACCAAAGGAATAATAAAACAATTATTGAAAACAAAAAAACCCGACTGCATCTTGAAAAACATTCATTTCCTTTAATGAAAACTAAAAAGAAAGAAACAAGACCATAAGTTTAGAATCATGTTAAGTAATAATAAATAACTACATTACTAAAATAGTTCTATAATCGATGTACATATAAAACAATTCATGAATTTTAATGCATCACAGAACGATTAACAGCCCTTTGTGAAAATTTGATAGCTAAATATTAACGTGAACGTGGATCGTCCAACATATGGCGACACCTAGTATCTGTGTGCCTCGACGATCGATAGAAAAACGGGGATGGCGGAATTAAGTCGTGTAATTCCGCAACGTACTCTCGAAAGTGTATCCGAGAAAAGACCGATAAGTATCTTCGGGCTATATCTATTATTAACGTGAAGCAGTGTGGCCGAATAAAACACTTACATCACTTTTACACGCACAGTATAATTTTGGGCAGAGTAATGCCCTCACAAGCGATAGAATTACAATGAATCGAAAACATGATGTCCCCGCTTATTTATACCATTCGTTATCTATTTTATTATGACGTCATAACACAGGTGTGCCGCACATCTGGCCGGCTAGTAGTTGTCGTCAAGCGCGGTTGATAACACTATGTAATAATTCGGGCGCCCGGGCGATAAAAGGCACGCCTTATGAATATTTGTGTTAAAACAGCAGTATAAACATGATTTTTACTAGCTTTCATTTGATACCCATATTGCTACGGTGAGAAAAGAAATCACCTCCCCCTCCCCCATTCCGCTATTTGCGGGCGCCATTTTAAAAATATGTATAGCCTATGTTATCTATAATCTATAAAAATCTATAAAAATATGTATAGCCTATGTTATAAGTATCTTCGGGCTATATCTATTATTAACGTGAAGCAGTGTGGCCGAATAAAACACTTACATCACTTTTACACGCACAGTATAATTTTGGGCAGAGTAATGCCCTCACAAGCGATAGAATTACAATGAATCGAAAACATGATGTCCCCGCTTATTTATACCATTCGTTATCTATTTTATTATGACGTCATAACACAGGTGTGCCGCACATCTGGCCGGCTAGTAGTTGTCGTCAAGCGCGGTTGATAACACTATGTAATAATTCGGGCGCCCGGGCGATAAAAGGCACGCCTTATGAATATTTGTGTTAAAACAGCAGTATAAACATGATTTTTACTAGCTTTCATTTGATACCCATATTGCTACGGTGAGAAAAGAAATCACCTCCCCCTCCCCCATTCCGCTATTTGCGGGCGCCATTTTAAAAATATGTATAGCCTATGTTATTACTACAATTTGGACAAATCCAACGCCACCTCATATATCAAAAACCGTCCAGCCGTTTGGGTTGTAGGGCGTGCCAAAGATATGGATACATACGTACGCTCGAAAAACATTACCCTCCTTCAGTCGGGTAAAAACTCACGTTTATTCTACAGAGGAAAAGGAAACTCTAGAACATTTTTGACAAAAGCAATAAATCATTGTGGCACCACAGATCAGATATATGTATCCTGTGCTGCCATCTGGCTGATACTACATACAACAGAAAGTGCATTTTAATTGGACCCTGTTAAGCAGAAAAGATCCAACCAACATCTTATTACTTTTAAAGAAGATCCAACCAATATCTTATTACTTTTAAAGTTAATGCAGTAAAGTTTGACAGAGAATAAAAAAAATCATAGTACAAAGCATGAAACTGTAAATGTTCATTTAAAGTATTTAAAGTTTTGTTTCACGCTTTGTACTATGATTTTTTCATTCTCTGTCATTTGTTTTTTCATTCTCTACTTTAAACTGCATTAATTTAAAAGTAATAAAATGTTGGTTGGATCTTTTCTGCTTAACACGGTCCAATTGTTATTGTACAATTATTACAAGATAATATAAAAATATTCGTTAAAATATCCCACTAAATTCATGAATTCGATGCATCGAGTCTTGCGAATGAACACGCTGGCAGTGTATCATTTTACATTTTACAATTATCTATTATGTAATCTGTTGGTCAGAGTACATTTCTCCCCCGAGTTGGTCCGGCTCCTTTGAAAAATAGGCCAACTGCCGTTCTACCGATCTGCCATTCTGCAGATCGTAAACAGCGATCGATTGCCTATACGAGTTACTACCATCGTGACTCCGTCGTGGTGGTAGAGTTCTGCATTGTCTCGCCCGGGTTGGTACCACCGCCTTAACAATTTCTGCCGCAATAGCGTCAGTGCTTGTCACTGTCGTGTAAGGTAGCCGGGAAACTTATGCATGTGGCATTAGCCCTCGCCACAAGATAGCAACGCACCATTAACATCTCAGGTGTTTATATGCGATGGTTGACTCTTTCCATCAGGAGACCCATCTGCTTGTTTGCTATCATCTTATGATATAAAAAAACACATTCATTTCACACACATCAAATATAATAATATTAAATATCACTGTACAAATTTATTGATTTAAAAATCCCAAGATACACAATCAGTGTCTCGAAAACGTCCTCTAGAAATGAGCGCACAGTTAAATTGTGCGCTCATTTCAAATAGAATCGCTTCGATCGCGACACTGTGAATTTTATTTCTTTCTGTACATTGCTTTGTAAAAACGACCATAAATCTTGCGCATAAGGTTGGATATGCAAAGACATATGTTTTTTGCCGCATCTGTAACTACTTAAATAAAATTAGCGACACTTTTGAGTGTTAGTTTTGTTCGGGACTGTGCGTCTTGGTTTTTTTATATCAATGGATAAATTACACAAATTGAACTTACCCAAAGTAAGCAAATTTTTTTGTGTTATGGGTGTTGTCAACGTTACTGATACATAGAAATACATATATAAATACTGGAATATATTTAATAAACTCCCAAACCCAGAAATACAAACATCTTTATTCATCCTCGGGAATCGAACCCGAGCCTCATGTATATGCTATTTTGTTTATAGTTAGTTTATTATTATAAGATAATACTTATTGGTACCATAATTTTTACAGAAACTATTCCAGCAGACAATATACAATATTTTTAGTTTACATATGGGTTGTAAAAAAATTAAAATTAAACTATTACTGAGAAAAAATTTACTTCAAAGGGTTTTTATTATTTAGTCTGTGGTGGAATTTCGACCACAGGGCGATCATCTATACATATAATAAAATCGTAGGAAAGTCAATGTATGTCCGGGGTAAACTCAAAAGATACTGCATGGATTTGCGTCAAATTTTGCATGAATATTACTAATAGGTCTGGTCAATATATAGGCTACATATTATCACGCTGTCACCTACGGGTAGGAACTGTGCGGAGTAAACGAAGTCCGCGCGGACGAGGTCGCGGGCAACAGCTAGTTAGTTTATATAAATTGGGAATGCAGTTAAAATTCCATCCGTATGCACCTGGATCGAGTTTTTTTTTTTTTATATCATAAGATAGCAAACAAGCAGATGGGTCTCCTGATGGAAAGGGTCAACCATCGCCTATAGACACCAAAGATGTTAATGGTGCGTTGCTATCTTGTGGCGAGGTCTAATGCCACATGCATAAGTTTACCGGCTACCTTACCCTCCAAACCGGAACACGACAGCGACAAGCACTGACGCTATTGCGGCAGGAATAGGTAAGGCGGTGGTACCAGACCCGGGCGAGACAATGCAGAACTCTACCACCTAGTAGCCACGATGGTAGTGACTCGATAGCCATTCGGTCGCCTTTTACGACCTGCCTGGCAGAACGGCAGTTGGCCTATTCTACAAAGGAGGCCGGGACCAACACGGCGAAGTACTGATTGTTTTTCGTTGTTCCAGGTATTTTGTAGAAACACTATCTGTAGGTGATCTTCTGATGTTATCTGTGGAAGCTGCTGCTAAAGACTGTCACAGCAAGCGGCCTGGGTTTGTCTGTCTGTCGTTGCATGAGAAAGGGGAAGGCGACTATCAGAAGTTGTGTGAAGATTATACCGTTGATAGCGATGCGGTTTCTGAGACCTATACGTAAGTATAAAAAAGTATCTTCACGCCCATATCCCCGAAGGGGTAGGCAGAGGTACAACAAGTGTTCCCACGATTAACCGAAGATACTGGGTCCCACAAATGTGATAGGTGGCAAGCCCATCGCCAACCGAGCACTTTCCAATCCCGGGCAACTTTGTGTTTATCAGAAAACTGAAAAAAACACTTTTTTTTATGTGCCCGACCCGGGAATAGAACCTGGGATCTCATATGGTCAACGCCAACGCTGGACCACTAGACCACTAGACCACATCTTAATATATATAAATTACGTGTCACATTGTTGGTTCGCGATGAACTCCAAAACCACTGAAGTTACATATGTCAAGGAAATTTTGTAGACATCTATTGATTGGTTCAACTTGAAATATAGCATAGTTTTTATATCAATTAAACCCCCCCCCCCCCCCCTCCCCTCCCCTTTCAAGTACTCCACAATATTTAATACAAGTAATTTATATGGCAAAACAATGTTTGTCGGGTCAGCTATTTTAATATATATCTATACATATAATAAAATCGTAGGAAAGTCAATGTATGTCCGGGGTAAACTCAAAAAGTACTGCATGGATTTACTTCAAATTTTGCATGAATATTACTGACAGGTCGGCTCAACATATAGGATACATATTATCACGCTATCACCTACGGGGGAGGAGCTGTGCGGAGTAAACGAAGACCGCGCGGACGAAGTCGCTGGCAACAGCTAGTTAATTATATGTCACATTGTTTGTCCACGATGGACGCCGAAATTACTGAACTGATTTCAATGAAACTTTGTAGATATCTACTGTTTGGTCCAACTTAGAGTTTGCTTTTAAGTACACTTGTGTTAGGAGACAACGCTATTTCATAACAAGAATCCTATGACACTTTAATAATGATAGGTATTAAGTCTCCATTGTGGTCTAGTGGTATGGTGGGACTGCATGAGGCCCAGAGTTCGATTACCGGGTCATGCAAATAAAAAATGTCTTTTTTCAGTTTTATGATAAAAACAACGTCGCCCTGCATTAGATATGTGCCTGGCTGGTGATAGGCTTTTTTTATACCATAAGATAGCAAACAAGCATGGGTCTCCATATGGAAGGAGTCAACCATCGCCTATAGACACCAAAAATGTTAATGGTGCGTTGCTATCTTGTGGCGAGGTCTCATGCCACATGCATAAGACGCTATTACGGCAGGAATAGGTAAGGCGGTGGTACCAGACCCGGGCGAGACAATGCAGAACTCTACCACCTAGTAGCCACGATGGTAGTCACTCGCATAGCCAACCGGTCGCCTTTTACGACCTACCAGCAAGAACGGCAGTTGGTCTATGCTTTAAAGGAGTCCGGAACCAACACCGCAAAAAAACACGGACATGCCACATCACACTGTGGAACTAAGTATGTTTGGCTTATCGTGGGTGCACTGTTGCACTGTTGTTGGCGTATCGTGGGTGTACTTTTTTCCTTCAACGACTTTGACCAAAACAAAACATTTTTAGACCAAATCCAGGGGACACTTTCTCCTACCAGAACCCTGAGGATGGAGCATATTACCGTGCCAGATGTCTAAATCCCACCACTGCGGCTCTGCTGGACAGCGGTAAGCTGGCCACCTTCAAACCGGAGCACTGCAAACGTTTGCTTGAGAAGTATGAAGCCATTCCAGAGTTCTGCTGTCAGCTGGATACTGGAAATATTAAGGTACGCTATCTTTATACCATTTCCGCCGTGTTAGTCCCGGCCTCCTTTGTAGAATAGGCCAACTGCCGTTCTGCCAGGCAGGTCGTAAAAGGCGACCGATTGGCTATCGAGTCACTACCATCGTGGCTACTAGGTGGTAGAGTTCTGCATTGTCTCGCCCGGGTCTGGTACCGCCGCCTTACCTATTCCTGCCGCAATAGCGTCAGTGCTTGTCGCTGTCGTGTTCCGGTTTGGAGGGTAAGGTAGCCGGTAAACTTGTGCATGTGGCATTAGACCTTGTCACAAGATAGCAACGCACCATTAACATCTTTGGTGTCTATAGGCGATGGTTGACTCTTTCCATCAGGAGACCCATCTGCTTGTTTGCTATCTTATGACATAAAAAAAAAACCATAGATTGCATATCAGATGGTTCTCTTTATGGAAAGAGATGTAAAGAGAATCGTCTTATTTTTAACTAAATTTAATACTAAACAACAAAATTAAATAAAAATGTTATCGTATTTAAAAATTCTCCAGTCTAGTAGTAAATGTTTTGATTGGACATGGTATTAATCTAGTGGCTACTCAACATCATATACATGTATTTCTTCTATCTTAGCGAGGGTAACACATTGTAACATTTGCACACCACAAAAAGGGCAAAATAGGAATAAAGAACAACATATGTATACATATAATAAAATCGTAGGAAAGTCAAAACTGTACATTGAATATTTTTTTAAAGAATATTTGGGGCGTGATCTACAATCGATATCGAAGCCAAAAATATAGTTTTTAGAATTTTTGTTTGTTTGTCTGTATGTATATCCGGGGTAAAATCAAAAAGTACTGCATAGATTTACTTCAAATTTTGCTATGAATATTACTGACAGGTCGGGTCAACATATAGGCTACATATTATCACGCTATCACCTACGGGCGAGGAGCTGTGCGGAGTAAACGAAGTCCGCTTAGTTTCTTCCGCCGGATCTTCTCAGTGTGTGGCCGCGTTCCGATCCGGTAGTAGTTGTAAAAAATCGACTCACAACATTTTTAGTTTAATGATAATTATAATTTCAAAATATTTTGCACACCGTATCATGGTAGAATATGTTGGAAAGTTAATCCAATTTTAATAACTTGTAACTCCCATATTCTGGCAAATTAATTTCTTTCTTTCTTTCTTTCAAATATAAGCCCTTTATATAGAGGCGTATGACTAGGGTAGAAAAAAAGTTAACTAGACTTTAGATAACTTAGGCTTGTGGATATTGTCAGAATATATTTCGTTATTCTTACATAATTTCCTCTAAAATCAAAGAAAATTCAGACGTGCTCGAGGTTGTCAAAACAATGTTTTCTTTGCAATTTTGCGACCCTCTCACTCGCTTATGCTATATTTGAAATTAAATCGACAGATTTATTAATTATAGCTGGCAATTAACTCACATTACCTTTAATCTGACGCGATTTAGTGTTTTGTCACATTTTTTTATTTTTTTTATTCTTAATGTTTTTCCAACATTGAAATGAAAAACGTTATATTATAACATTTTATTTTTCCTATAATTTAATCTACAAAATTTGATAGGTCATTAGGGCGCTCGACCCATTTTAAATCTTGACCTACTATTATGGTAGCACTAAAGATGCCATAAAAAGCGAAACAGTTTGTCGATATAAATAAAATAGTGTTTTTTGTAACAGTACAAGTGTATTTACATAATTATAAAAGAATTATACACCCTAACCTTCTTCATAAACTAATTTTGAAGTTTATCGTTAACATACCGACAGAATGTTAACGCGAGGGACGTTTTCACTTGACTTCCCAGTAGGAAGAAGTTATTAATTTGGCTGTATGTTTTTTAAAATGTTCATTACCTTAGAACTCGGTTATATATGAATCGACTTTGAAAATTATTTTTTTTGTTTAGGAAAGAGTGTGGTCTCATTTTAATTTGGTGAAGATATGGGGAACGGGAAACCGTCTTCCCATTCCCCATATCTCCAGAACTCTACAGCTGCAGTTTTATTGCATTTAAAACGTATGATATTTAGCTGTTACTCGCGACTTCGTTCACGTGACCCAAATAATTACATCCCTTTACTCAGTCGGGTAAAAAAGTATTAGATAGTATAGCTTTCTGAAAGTGAAAAAACTTTAAAATAGGCTGTAGTTTTTGAGTTAAATCGTAAGCGTAACTAATGTGATTGAATTTGAATCCACTTTAAAGAAAAACATATTGTGATAATATTAGAGATGGGCCGAATGTGGTATGGATCGAATTCGAACTTTGGCCAAACATTCGGTGAAAATAAAAATTCGGCTTCGGTGAAAAAAAAAGCCGAACTTCGGTTTAATTGTGGTGCACTTTCCCGAGAGCGACACGACATGACTTGTTTACTTTACTTAAAGTATTTTATATATCGTTAATGGTTTTCGCAGCGCACGCGAAGTAAAGACTTATCTGCAACATTTATACATTACATTTTACAATCCACAACTGTACGTTTCTCCCGACACTTTTTACCTCGCACTACTCTGTTATGGAACCAATTACCGGCAGGGGTATTTCCGAACGGATACGACATAGGGACCTTCAAGAAAAGAGCTTACTCATTCTTAAAAGGCCGGCAACGCAACTGCAAGACCTCTGGTATTGCAGATGTCCATGGGCGGCGGTGATCACTTACCATCAGGTGCACCTCTTGCTCGTTTGCCCCCTCTTCTATAAAAAAAAAAATGGGTTACATGGTTCCAATTTAGGAAGGGATATCTAATTTTTTTGAAAATATATAGCTTATGTTACTCGGGGATGATTTAATATTCTTCTTTTGGTGAAATAATTTTTCAAGTGGGTTCAGCAGTGTTTAAATTTATTCGACAGATATAAAAATACAAATTTTTCCCCATTATAATATTAGTGTAGGTTTCAGTCAAAATAGTGCAATCAGGTACTTTTTCCTAGTGCCGAATGTTCGGCATTTAAACCGAAATTCGGCCGAATGTCGAAGTTTGGCTCAAGCTGCCGAAATTCGGTTAAACCGAGGTTGCTAGGCAACGCTTTGTTATTAAACATTCATCATCCAATTCGGCTAGAGTATACATAGTAATGTATATCGTGCGACGGCGCGGTTACGTCTGGCGTCTCACGATGCCGTCACTTGCAAGATCAGCGTCATCGTATTCTATGCCCGTATTCCCACTGATGTATTTATTTAATTAATGCGATAAATGTATTGCAGATCGGAGACAATCTAAAATGCACACTGGTTGCGAAAATTGACGACAGTTATAAGGTGTCGTTGGAGAATGTGGAAACTGGAGCGTGCGTCGGTGATGGACAACTGTTCCGTTGGAGTCCGGTAGTGGAGTACCCCGTCAACACACCAGTGGGTAAGTATTGTAAGCCCTGGAGAATAATATATACTAGCGATCGCCCTCTGGTCGAAATTCGACCATAATTTTATGACTGCGTTTGACCATAGACTAAACAAAAATCTCTTTTAAAGTTAACATAATTTAACTATAAAGAAAATAGTGTTACGAGCTCAAAGTTCCTATTGTGAAATAAAATACAACTTATATGAAAACCGTGTTTATTTACCACACATATGTACGATACATCACAATACAACACGTATAATATTCGGACTGACCAACACTAATAGCACCGTATTCGCAATACAATTAGCCGACTAATCCAAATCACCAAACCAAAACACTTTCCGTATGCAGGCTAAATCGCTCTTACACTTTTATCGCACTGTACTATATCGCTAAAGTTATCACTTCAAATCGTGTATAAATAAGGATTATTTATACACAAGGTAATGTTCGACAACGTTATCGAAAGTTCTGCAAATGACTGTAAACAACCTAGACGTAAACAAGTCATAGTACAAGCTTATTATGCCATAAGGTCTATTATATTAGATAATGCCATAAGGTCTATTATAGCAAAGCTGTTTGTGTAAGGACTATTGTATACCGATGAAAGCAGTAGCTCTTTCAATTACCCTTACGCTTATTTTTTTCTAGAATATTCGCAACAATAGTATATGTGTGTATATTATGATGTGTCAAATAAGTGGTTATGTGTGTAATGTTTATTTTTTATGTAATTTAATGTTTTCTGTTGTATGTTAGTAACAAGTCAAATCTTAAAAATTCTTTCACCATTAGAATGCTACACTATCCACAAGTGACACGGGCTTATTTTTTTACTCGGTTGAGCTAAATTAAGTAAAGATATTTGCTAGGTTTTAACGAGAACATAATAATAGCTAGTAATTCATATTCCAGTAATACCCGAAGTGCCCAGACCAAACTTTACCAACAACGCTAAGGTGATATTAGTGGAAGCGAGCTCTTTGGATCGAGTATTCCTGAGACCTGCCGACACTGACTCCATTATGAAGTATGATTCGGTGTTACATGATGTGCTATTGTATGGACTAAAAGGTTGGTATTATTTTCATTATAAACTATCTGCCTTAACTAATCAGCCCCTAAGAAAAATCCCAATCGAAATTAAGAAATAATTGCGAGACAAAGCGCGCTCGCGCGTATTCAACGGTCATGGCGTCGCTTCGGCGAGCTTATACAGAAAGATTATTACTTTAGAACGAAGGCATAATTCATCATTCTGTGGCTATGTACTAATGGATATATTTCCTATCTATTAGGCATTAAAATAAAGTATCATAAAAATATTTTATTTCTTTTAGATGACATGAAGATTGAAAAGCAACTGACTGACTGACAGTTACCAATCCTTATTTTTAATTATTATGATATATTCCTTATAAATAATTATCTAAATACAATCATTATAAGCTAAATAAACCTTTAATAATATATAAAAAACAGTACCTTTCATAAGATAATCCACTAATTCACACTTTTATCACTGCGCACACTAAAACGCGTGGCGCGAAAGTGACTGACAATTATAAACTATACTACAGACTAAAAACCATAGATTGTTTCAACATTCTGAATCAGTTATAAAAAATCAGTTATCAAAGAGTGTAAATCGCAAAACGTCGTTATACTAAAGTTATACTAGTGGAAGGTTGAAAACCAAATGGGAATGCGACGCTTAAGCGTCGTGTGGGTGCCAACTAAATTCCACCGAGAATCGGTGCGGCGCTTAAGTGTCGCGCTGGATGTTGTTGGGTTAATATTTGTAGAAAAGTATCTTCACATAACCCCGTAGGCAGAGGTACAACCAGCGTACCCATGATTAGCCACAGATACCTAGTCCCACAATGTAAAAGGTGGCGAGCCTAACTTCAACTGGGCACTTCTCCAATTCCGGGCAACATTGTTTTTATCAGAAAACTGAAACCGCACATTTTTGAATTGCCCGATCTGGGAATTGATCCCGGGACTTTGTAATCTGAGCCGAATAGGCTACCCCTAGACCATGAGGCAGTTTTCTAAATATTTTTCATATTAACATTGACCTGATACAAATACCACAAAACAAAAATTAAAGTGTCTTATGGGTAACCAGTTGGAACGGAAATTCGCTGTATCTTTTGCATCTAAGCGTCAGTGCTTGTCGCTGTCGTGTTCCGGTTTGGAGGGTAAGGTAGCCGGTAAACTTATGTATGTGGCATTAGATCTCGCCACAAGGTAGCAACGCACCATTAACATCTTTGGTGTCTATAGGCGATGGTTGACTCTTTCCATCAGGAGACCCATCTGCTTGTTTGCTATCTTATGATATATACAGTGTGGCGGTGACCATATAACAATAAGTGAGAATTAAGGTAGTACTAGTTAGTACTAGTATTTTTAGTCTATCAAATCAGTCCTGATATCGAAATTAAAAAAACAAAAATTTCGAACAAAATTAATGACACGAAAATATAATAAAGATAAAACATCCTTTGACTTACCTATGGACGGCAACGCCGCACGCGCGGCTTGGCGGCTGGCGCCTCATGTTATTATTATTATTTTTACGTGTGACATAATATTTAGGCGCCTTTTTAAACCACACTCATCCTCAATAATTATTTTGATAAATTATTATTATTAATCACAATCATTTTGTACAATAAGTAATTACGTAGCTATAGAATTATTTTTGCGTATATTGTAAGAATAAAGACCGTATCAATCTAGGATTCGTGCCACATATTGGCTAAAAGTAAAGAAGAAAAAACAAAAATGTTGTTCACTTCACACTAATAATAATAGTTACCTAACGTGTCTTATCACAAAATAGCACTAATTAGCACAAACATCATGGCCATGGCCGGCCATCACAATAAAAATTAAGCGTCTACTTTCGCACAATTTAACTCGTATTTTACCACAATAAAAATTGAAATGAAGCGTCTACTTTCGCATAATTTATAAGTCTAGAATAATAAAAGAAAAAAATAAAAACTCAGTACATGACAAGTAATAACGTAATATCAATTACCACGGCAAAATCTTTGATCGTACTAAACAATAACATTAAACAATAATGACCGTGACCTACGTATCGTAGGTACGTGACACGTGTAATCAACGGCTTTCATCAAGAAGGCGCAAAATGCGCTTTTTTGTATCAGTACACACTGTGTATGCACTCAAGATAAAGCGACTTTTCGCTTTCTTTTCAAATTCTCCTAATGACAAGATTGGGTTGTTATTGGTCAGTTGTAAAGGATAAAAAATTAAAATAACCAATGAATGCAAGGATTTTCTGCTAGTATTGCGAGTTGGCAACTTACTTATAAGAGTTCTTTCAAACCATATAGGGTGAACGGGTCACGTACAGCCATTGACCTCTATATATTTCTATGCGTACAGCTGATAATCTACATCATGTTCGCAAAATTAGAAATGAAAACTAAAAAATTGTCCTGTGGCTAAACCAGTGGATGTATTTATCAGATTTTTTGTATTCAGGCTGAGAACATTATTACATATACTAAGTTTAATTAATTGGTGTATCGTCACCGCCACACTGTATATATAAAAAAAAAACAACGCTTGGCTGAGGTGAATCTAGTACAATCAATTGAGTAATACTACTCTAAGTTAGATCAATTAAGTCTACTAGTGGTCGTCTGTGGCCAAAATTCGACCATAGACTAAACAATAAAAAGTTTGACAACTGACTTTCGGAAATAAGTATATGTACATGTGTGTATATTATCATGTATGTCACATGAATGTAGTGTTTGTAATGATTATTTTTAATAATTCAATGTATAATGTACCTAAAACTAGCTGAGCCCGCGACTTGGTCCGCGTGGAAAAATTTCGAAAAAAAGTTACTTCCTGTCACATTAGCTATCTGCCAGTGAAAGTTTCTCTAAAATCGTTCCAGCCGTTCCAGGGATTAGCCGGAACAAACAGACAGACAGACAAAAATTGTAAAAAATGCCGTTTTGATATATGTATTGTGTATACATCCATATGCATTTAGCAAAAAGCGGTTAGTTTAGTATTACAAACAGACACTCCAATTTTATTTATTTGTATAGATTTTTTTTTTTAAATATTTTGCTTCTGTTTTGAAAATCTAACCCTCAGTATCAGCTAGGAGTCTTGGCGGAGTGGTGTATTAACCACTCTCATGCTTCGGATGAGCATGTTAAACTGTTGGTCCTGGTTATTAATAGAAATAGTCGATAATCGTTAACATGTGGGTAAATTGGGTAAATACGGCGATGAGGATCACCAATTATCTCGCCAAACGACAAACCGGTGAATTGCGGTGAACTGGGAAGTCTATACACGTTCGGTTTACTCTACCTACCACTCAAAGGAACCGGGTGATGATACTTCTTTAGGTTTCTGAAGTCCTCCGCAATGTAAACTTTAATTGTGCTCAATTTCATACTCTACCGTTTGTGTAATTGTCTTAAAAAGGGTCCAAAATTTTTCTTTACATATCTTATATATAAAATTCTCGTGTCACAATGTTCGTTCCCGTACTCCTCCGAAACGGCTTGACCGATTTTGATGAAATTTCATATACAGATTCAATAGGTCTGAGAATCGGCCAACATCTATTTTTTTATACCCCTTAGTGATTAGGGTTGTCCACCCCTAAAAATATTTTTTTATTTTTTTAGACAAATTTTTTTATTTTTATTTTTTTATGATTTAGCATTTAAAAATACATACAACCCTAAATGTTTACCCTTCTATCACCATCCCTTATTTTTTATACAATAATTTATATGGCAAAACAACGTTTGCCGGGTCAGCTAGTTAATATATAGATTTTGAGATATTTTGTTATAATTTCAGCAACACCATTGACGGAGCCACCAAGAATGGGTGATTATGTAGTGGGGAAGTTCACTGATGGCAATCATTACAGAGCCCTCTGCAAACGCACCAGTGTCAAACAAAATAAGTATCTGTTGGAGTATGTTGAATATGGTGAGATTATTATTGTACTTGTATGGAGTATTATTATACCCCTCAAGACTCGAACTGGAAAAATATGACCGCTCTGTGTTTTATAACTTTCGGTTAGCCCAACTCGGTAAAATGTGACCGCACCCATTTCGAATTTATACTCTACTAGCTGTGCCCGCGACTTCGTTCGCGTGAAAAAAATTCTAAAATAAAAACCCGCATAGTTCCCGTTCCCGTGGGATTTCCGGGATTAGAACTACCCTATGTCCTTTCTTGGGTCTCAAACTATATTTGTACCAAGTTTTATCCAAATCGGTTCAGCGGTTTAGCCGTGAAAGCGTAACAGACAGACAGACAGAGTTACTTTCGCATTTATAATATTAATATGGATTTTACATAATAATAGTGATTAATTTAGTTTGAATAAGCTTGGTAATTGACGGTCTTGGATATATTCTGTGAAATGAGACAGCTATATTGACATTTACCACTGACTTGTAAAAATTTAGCTTTTGTTGTAACAGCGTTGACATGTCCGTTTAACGGTCAAAGGTCAAACGCCAGCGATTAATTCCGCGCGTGCGGCCTTGAGTTTCGAGGGGATAACAATAGGCTAATTTATTATACTTTAAGTTAGCAAGCAAGCAGATGTAACCTGATTGAAAAAATCTCATTTTGTTGCAATTTTTTTTATGCATTTACCATTATGCTGTCTCTATTTACCATTTTGCTGTGCTGACTGGCAAGAGGCAGAATGTTTTATCCTACTCTTTTTATATGCTTCTGATTAATTTCATTGTGGGTTCCAAGTCATCTTAGTTTTTCCCCAGGGCACCTTGAGCTCGCAACTCAGAAGTTATCAAGACGGTTACCGCTGTTGATTTTGGTTTACAAAAGTTACAGTGGTGGGAATGAGAGGTGGGCTCATTGCCTTTTAAAAAACAAGCAGATGGCTTTGAAAGAATATATCCTACGCCTATAAATACCAAAGGTGTTATCGTGCATTTCTATCTGAGTGGGTTAATGCCGCTTGCATTGGTTTGTCACTGACACTATTGCTGCAATGGTAAGAAGGTGGTACCAGACCCGGGCGAGACAATGCAAAACTCTACCACCTGGTAGCCACGATGGCACTAGGTGGTAGAGTTCTCTTTATCGTTCTAATGTACCATAATCAGATTGATCGGGTATTGTCCGAAGGTGGTGTTAAGAGTCTTCGCAACCTGCGTGTTTGTGTGAAGTCATGAATGTGGAGAAAGCAAGATAAATGTGTGAGGATTGTGACATCTGGCACTCGGTTCTCTCTGCCTAATCCGTAATGGATCTGACATGGGTAATAAATAAAAAGTATACAAGTTGCAGCTGCAAACGTCAGCAATCTTCTTAGGGTTCCTCTACATAATTAGATTCTTCCTCTCTACGAGTTGGTCTGCCATTCTGCCAGGCAGGTCGTAAACGGCGACCGATTGTCTACGCGAGTCACTACCATCGTGGCCACTAGATGGTAGAGTTCTGCATTGTCTCGCCCGCATCTGGTATCCCCGCCTTACTTATTCCTGTCGCAGTAGCGTCAGTGTTTGTCACTGTCGTGTTCCGGTTTGGAGGGTAAGATAGCCGGTAAACTTATGCATGTGGCATTAGACCTCGCCACAAGATAGCAACGCACCATTAACAGCCTTGGTGTCTATAGGCGACGGTTGACTCCCATCAGGAGACCCATCTGCTTGTTTGTTATTTAATGTCATAAAAAAAAAACATGCGTGTATCAGATAGAAGGGGAAGGCCCCTTTTATGGATGGCCCCTAAGGGATCTGACGTGAAGATATGTATGTATATTTTATATATATAAAAATAAGTTGCTGTTCGTTAGTCTCGCTAAAACTCGAGAACGGCTGAACCGATTTGGCTAATTTTGGTTTTGAATTAATTGTTGAAGTCCAGAGAAGGTTTGAAAGGTGAGAAAATATGGAAAAAAATAAGAGTAGTTAAAAAGGCAGCATTTGCCGGGTCAGCTAGTAATAATTAAAAAATTATACAAGTTGCAGCAACATCAGCAACCTTCTTAGGGTTCCTCTATGTAATTAGCTTCCAAACATCAGCATGCCATGTGATATGTGTTAGTAAGTAACTCGGAGAATCCTCTACGTAATTAACTTCTATTTTCTCTTCTATTTTATATCAGCTTCTATTTTATATAATACATACAGTGAGCCTCTGTGGTTTAGTGGTCCAGCGTTGGCGTTGACCACATGAGGTCCCGGGTTCGATTCCCGGGTCGGGCACATTAAAAAAAAACACATTAAAAGAGAAACACAAAGTTGCCCGGGATTGGAAAGTGCCCGGTTGGCGATCGGCTTGCCACCTATCACATTTATGGGACCAAGTATCTTCGGCTAATCGTGGGTGCACTTGTTGTACCTCTGCCTACCCCTTCGGGGATATGGGCGTGAAGATACTTTATACAGTGAGTGTGTCCCTGGAGAATCCTCTACTTAATAAGCTTCTAAACATAAGTATGCTACGTGATGTGCATTGTGTTTGCAGGTAACTTAGAGAAGACGAGCTTACAAGACATCTACCCTTGCCCCCCTGAAATGACCCCCATGAAACAACCCACAGTTGTGTCTATGGGCACTATTAAGATTGATATCAGCGGGCTAACAGCCAGTGCTACTGAGTATTTGGAGAAATTGAGGGACGATTGCATTGAGCTGATTCTGGTAAGTCAGTTTTTTATATCATAAGATAGCAAACAAGCAGATCGGTCTCGTGATGGAAAGAGTCAACCATCGCTTATAGACACCAAAATTGTTAATGGTGTGTTGCTATCTTGTGGCGAGATCTAATGACACATGCATACCTTACCAGTCAAACCAAAACACGACAGTGACAAGCACTGACGCTATTGCGGTAGGCATTGGTAAGGCGATCTTCTCAGTGTGTGGCCGCGTTTCCGAGTCGGTAGTAGTGAAAAAAAATGTTGACGCGTCAAGATAACTCGTAAAAAGTTTTATTGAATAAAGTATTTCTGATTTCTAATGGTGCTAGACCCAGGTGAGACAATGCAGAACTCTACCACCCGGTAGTCATGATGGTAGTGACCTGCATAGCCAATCGTGTGCCTCATACGACCTGCCTGGCAAAATGAAATGCCTGTTCTTCAAAGGAGCCCGGGACCAAAAAGGAATAAAATACTTTTATACTTACAGACAACACCTGATGGTAATACGGCTCCTAGTGGATCAGAGGTGATATTGACGGTGGCAAAGAATAAAGAGTGCGTCAATAAGAAACTGTTAGAAATGTGCATGCCTGAGTGGAAGAAGGAGCAACAAACTGGAAAACCTGCAGGTAGGCTTAATTTATTAATAGTGATCGCACACTGGTCGAAATTAAACCAAGACTTAAGGCATAAACAAAATATGTGTTATCACCACGGAATAAATGGAATAATTCTTAAGACATTTCTTAGACGTCAAGCGTAGCTAAATTTTGAATTGATTTAAATATGAGAATGTATGCAACAGTACTTCAATAAAAACTCAGTTACAACTAGTGTCAATTTGCCAATATAATTTGCCATACTTTTGACAGTGATATGAGCATTCGCTCATATGCACGGCTACACGTTCAATGCCAAACGTCATGTCTATTAATATATATGTGGTCTGTGGTTATCACGGATGTCACATGAATGTAGTGAATGTAATGTTTATTTTTGTTAATTTAATGCATTTCTAAAGCATTTTATATAATAATATAATAAAATCGTAGGAAAGTCAAAACTGTACATTGAATATTTTTTTAAAAGAATACTTGGGGTGTGATCTACAATCGATATCGAAGCCAGAAATATAGTTTTTAGAATTTTTGTCTGTTTGTCTGTTTATCTGTTTGTCTGTATGTCCGGGGTAAACTCAAAAAGTACTGCATGGATTAACTTCAAATTTCGTATGAATATTACTAACAGATCTGGTCAACATATAGGCATACATATTATCACGCTATCACCTACGGGGGAGGAGCAGTGCGGAGTAAACCAAGTCTGCGCAGACGAAGTCGCTGGCAACAGCTAGTATATAATACATACAGTGTTATTGTTTTATATAACACTGTATGTATTATATACTAGCTGTTGCCTTTTGTCTTAATATTTAATTTTAATGTTTACTGTAACTGTTTTTGTGTACAATAAAGTGTTTAATAAATAAATAAATAAATAAATAAATAAATACATACATTTTCCCCGTGTTGTTTCAAACCCCCTTTGAAGAATAGGCCTACTGCCGTTCTGCCAGGCAGGTCGTAAAAGGCGACCGATTGGCTATCGAGTCACTACCATCGTGGCTACTAGGTGGTAGAGTTCTGCATTGTCTCGCCCGGGTCTGGTACCACCGCCTTACCTATGCCAGCCACAATAGCGTCAGTGCTAGTCACTGTCGTGTTCCGGATTGGAGGGTAAGGTAACCGGTAAACTTATGCATGTGGCATTAGACAAGATAGCAACGCTCCATTAACATCTTTGGTGTCTATAGGCGATGCTTGACTCTTACCATCAGGAGACCTATCAGCTTGTTTGCTATCTTATGATATAAAAAAAGAGAGTACGTCCCTGGCAACTATTAACTGTTAAACTCAGAAATCAGAGTCAAATTGGCAGAAATCTTAATATATATTTTGACGCAATAAATATTAAGATATAATCCAAAGCCGCCATTTTACTTTGTATATCAAGGTGAGATTGTATAATTTTGACACTTTTTCTACAGGTTTTGACAGTTTAAGGTAGAAAATATGTCCAGGCCAAAATCGGCTGAACTCGGATGTTCGGTTCAGAATAAATTTTGTTTACTCTGACAGATCTGAGTAAGTAAGCTTGTGCATGTGGCATTAGACCTCGGCACAAGCAACACACCATTAACATCTTTGGTGTCTATAGGCGATGGCCATCTCTTTCCATTAGGAGATCTATCTGCTTGTTTTTTTTATATCATAAGATAGCAAAGAAGCAAATGGGTCCCCTGATGGAAGAGTCAACCATCGCCTATAGACACCAAAGGTATTAATGGTGCGTTGCTATCTTGTGGCGAGGTCTAATGCCACATGCATAAGTTTACCGGTTACCTTACCCTCCAAACCGGAACACAGTGACAAGCACTGACGCTATTGCGGCAGATGTAGGTTAGGCGGTGGTACCTGACCCAGGCGAGGCAGTGCAGAACTCTCACCTAGTAGTGTTGCTATCTTATAATAAAAAAAATACTAAAAGTTGTTTTGTTAAATGTTTGACCAATCATTCACCGTCTACAATTCATTTATGATATGCCTGGCCCGATGGACTCCTTAAAAAGAGCCTGGAATTTGTGCATAATTGTATTGATGAATGAAATTAACATTTTACTTACAGTGTCAGAACCAATAATGTTCTCCGAGCTTACATATTTGGAGTTGCCCGAGAATGGTGGACAGCTGTGCGTGCTGGACTTCGAGATGCTGGTCTCTGGTAGTCTGTCCGTTTGTCCTGCAGAACATCCGCATATGAATTATATCCTCAACACACTGACCGAGCAGGTATAGTAAAAAAACAAATAAAAAAAAAAGTGTCTTTACGCCCGTATCCCTGAAGATGTAGGCAGACGTATAAGTGCACCCAGGATTAGATTTATTCCTACAATGTGATAGGTGGCCGGCTTATCTCCAACGGGGCACTTTCCAATCCCGGGCAACGTTGCTTGCGTCAAAAAACCTAAAAAAACACATTTTTGAATTGCCCCATCCGGGAATCCAACCCAGGAACTCATGTGGTCCGGAAAGATCCGGAATTTCTGACACTGGATCACTAGACCACAGAGGCGATTGCAACTAAATTTTCACTTCTACCTCTCGTGAGCTCACATTTGATGTTTTTTCAACCTTCGAAAAACGGTTATCAGTTTGACATGTCTTATGTAATATTGTTGGAATTAGATAATGTTTGATTATGATGGTCTGTTTGGAAGTTCAAGCACGTGTATTAAATTTCGCAAGTGTATGTTTGTACGTCATATACACATAAAGTAGCGGGAAAGTCCCCACTGTATAAAATATAACATTTTGAAATTATTATAAAGGCGAAAGTAACTCTGCCTGTCTCTTCTTTTGAAACCCGAGAAAGGACATAGGATAGTCTTTATTCCAGAAATTCCACAGGAACGGGAACTATACGAGTAAAACCTTGGAACTGTTTTTAGAAATTTTTCCACGCGGATTAAGTCGCGGGCATAGCTAATTAAAAACAAATTGGGGGAAGGTAGTGGAAATGTAGCGGTAGAGTAGGGGGAAGGTACGGTAGGGTTGCGGTATGGTAGCGGAAAGGTACCAGGAAGGAAGGTAGGGGCAAGGTTAGGAGCTAGGTAGGGGAAAGGTAGTGGCACCTATGGTATGTACGTAATATAATAATATTTGAGTAATAAATTTCGTGGGTGTATGTATGTTTTTCCACAGATTTCTTGGGCACTAAAAGTCATATAGAGATGATTCTTTTTGATTTAAATTAGGTAAATATTACATTCTGAGTTAGGAAGCAGTTTACGTTTCGAATAATCGTTTAAGTAATTTTTGAGATATCGGTGTAGTTGACATCTGAAATAAGTTTAATTTTTTAAACTACTACTAGCGATCTGTTATGGGCCACTTTTCGTAAAGGTTTTTAAAAAAGAAATTTATTTTATACAACTATCTGCGCCCGCGACATCGTCCGCGTGGAAAAATTTCAAAAAAAGTAGCCTAAGTTACTCCCTGTCACGTCAGCTATCTGCCAACGAAAGTCCCGTTAAAATCGGTCCAGCCGTTCCAAAGATTAGCCGATACAAACACACACAGACAGACAAAAATTGTAAAAAATATTATTTTGGTATATGTACCGTGTATACATCCATATGCCTTTAGTAAAAAGAGGCTATTTTGATATTACAAATAGACACTCCAATTTTATTTATTTGTATAGATAACTTTTATAATGAAATATAACAGAAATTGAATTAGAGATACACTTAAACACTGTGCACTAAGACGGCGAGGCAGCCATTCAAGAGCGGAGCTCAGAAGTAACTAACAGGACCGACTGTCCAGAGAATATATCAAGCACCAGACTGCTGACGAGACTGTCTGGGGCTGATAGCGATGATGAGGCTGTTGGTCAGCAATATCTCCTACATTGGTAGGGTATAACAGAAAGTCGACCATAGAAATCTCTTAATTTTAACAACTGACTTGCCGTGAAAGAAATAGTTTTAGTTGATAGTATACACGTGTGTATATGATCATGTATGTCACATTAATGTAGTGTGTGTAACGTTTATTTTTAATACTTTAATATATTTCTAATGCATTTTATTTAAAAATATCAGGTTTCTGCAGTCCTCCGTAATGTAAACTGTGTCATTAAAAACTCCACTGTTTGCACAATTATCTTAAAAAACGGTCCGGTTTTTCCTTCATGTATTAATTTATAGTGTATACATTTTAGTTTCATTATTGTTGCAGATGGAGGAATATTGCAACAGTGAGATGGGTAGTGAGCCCTACTTGCCCAAACACGAAGAAATGTGCATTGCTAAGTTCCCGCCTTGTAAGTTGTTTAAATTTATATATTATACTATTGGTTTTGGAAAACAAATTCCAAACTTTAACATAATGTAACAACATTAATTCCAACATCGGTTTACTTTAAATATTTGTCTCGTAGGTATTAGTTTTTCCACTTGATTTTTTTTTTGTGATATTTAATTTTAAATACAAAAATGAATGTACTAAATTTTGGTTTTCAGCTGAAGTCCTATATTTATTTATCCGAAAATTAACACGTTTCCCAGCGGTTTCAGAACATACCGCGCCGTCCACTTCCTATAGCATTGACGCGCGTCAAAATACCTTGCCTTAAGAGTATAACGCCAATCAAAGCTCGGTCTACTATGTACCAGTTAAAAGTATAACACCGACTAAAGCTCAGTCTGTTAGGTACTAGTTAAATGTATAACAGACAAAGCTCGATCTTCTAGGACTACATAAAAGTATAACATCAATCAAAGCTTGGCCTACTAGGTGTAGGTTCTAAATAAAAGTATATCATAAATCAAAGCTCGGTCTTTTAGGTAAAAGAAGCTTAACACCAATCAAATCTCGGTCTACTAGGTACAAGTACTAGTTAAAAGTATAACACCCATTAAAGTTTATTTTTGATAGATACTAGTTAAAAGTATAACATGAATCAAAGCTTGGTTCACTAGTTATGAGTAGAAATTAAAAGTATAACACTAAGCAAAGCTCGGTCAACTAATTATGAGTACTGTTACGTACTCGGGTTCGTAATTGTAAGAATACACCTTAAATCCGTGTAGTTAGTCTATAAATACACAAGACAACACAATGTGATACTAAAATACACTTTACACAATAGTCACTCACTATACTATCACTGAACTACACACTTCTCGCTTCGCACTGTTCACTTTAAATATCGCTCTCGATCGCTTGATAAAAACTGCCTTGTGTTTGTCAACAGCTCTCTATTTATAGTCAGGGTAAAGTTCTAGCTGGATCCAAAAAAATCTAAATGTATCGGGAAACAATGAATCACTTCTTATCGTAAACATGTTATGAGTCATAAATCCTAGTACACGCTACTTTCAACCTTATGTTTCAACCTTATGCCATATCCCACAAAGTCCATTATGGCATAGCCCAGTTCAACTATTTGTTTGTCAATAGGAGTAGCTATCTCTTTCTTTTATTTCTAGATCTCTCTATACGTTTCTAGATTATTCGTAACAGTATTATTTAAAAACTAGTTGTGCCCGCGACTTCGTTCGCGTGAAAAAAAATCTAAAATAAAAACCCGCATAGTTCCCGTTCCCGTGGGATTTCCGGGATAAGAACAACCCTATGTCCTTTCTTGGGTCTCAAACTATATTTGTACCAAATTTTATTCAAATTGGTTCAGCGGTTTAGCCGTGAAAGCGTAACAGACAGACAGACAGAGTTACTTTCGCATTTATAATATTAGTATGGATATAACACCAATCTAAGCTTGGTCTACTAGTTATGAGTACAAATTTAAAAGTGTAATACTAATCAAAAGTTATTCAAATAGTTATGAGTACTACAACTACTGGAAATAATTAAGGGATCAAAAAAAATTTTTTTGGGCAATATCCAACAGACCGTAACATGAGAGAAAAGGTCATACAGGAAATCAAAAAAGAAAATTGTAGCTCCAAATGTCTAGTCTTTGGATTAGAACTTTAAAATTTTGTTACCTCCGCGGTTTTTGAGTAATCTGAGAAATACCAGCAACAAAAAATTTTCAAAAATTTTTTTTTTGTCTATGGGCGTGGAATTTTTTTTTAGCTTAACCTACTTTGTTCTTTTAGCTTTAATTTGTTTTTTTCTACACCTTGATACGTTCACTTCTCGCCGAGATATCGGTCTTCAAGTGGAAACAGATCATGTTGTTTTTGATTATCGATATCTCATATCGAAAGTTAAAGTTGGGTTTCAAGAACTTGAATAAATTCTTCTTAACGACTAACCATTGCTTTTTCGAAAAAAATTTTTTTCTTTTTATCACATGAATTTGAAAATGCAACAAAAAAAGGGCTTTTGGTGATTTTTTATAGATAGTTGGACCTACAATTTCCTTTTTTTGATTTCATGTACGTCCATTTCTCTCGAAGTTACGGCTTGTTAAAAATTGCCCAAAAATTTGTAATCTTTTTGATCTTTTCATTTTTTCCAGTAGTTTATTTAAAAATATAACACCAATCTTAGCTTGGTCTGCTAGTTATGAGTACAAATTAAAAAAAGTATAACACTAATATAATACAAAGGTCGGTCAACTAGTTATGAGTACTATTTAAAAATATAACGCCGATCTAAGCTTGGTCTAGTGGTTATGAATCCTAATTAAAAATATAACACTGATTAAAGCTCGGTGTCCTAAGTAGAAATTATAAGTGCAAAATTGGTCAAAGCCCGGTTTTCTACTAGTAGTTTGAAGTTTCCTGACTAACGTCCACTGGCACCAAGCTATTTAAATACTTTTTAAATGACTTTTAAGATCCACTTGCATCAAACTATTTAAATACTTAAATGACTTTAAGATTCACTTGCAACAAACTATTTAAATACTTTTTAAATGACTTAGTTCCGCTTGCACCTGACTATTTAAGAACTTTTTACATGGCAATGGCCTGCTTGCACCAAACTATTTAAAAACTTTTTAAATGACTTTTAAGATCCACTTGCATCAAACTACTTAAATACTTAAATGACTAAAATCCACTTGCATCAAACTATTAACTACTTGAATGACTTTAAGATCCATTTGCATCAAACTATTAACTACTTAAACGACTTTAAGATCCACTTGCATCAAACTATTTAAATACTTAAATGACTTTAAGATCCACACAAGTGACAGAAAGGCACGGTTTTGTTTTCTTATGAGATTACACGGGGCACACTAAAAGTTTTGCACTTTTAGCTAATTGGAACTATTTGAATTTCGAATGTTATATTTTTAAAATGTTGCAACCTTCTTAGTAATAAAAAAAAACAATTGGTGGGAAATGATTTGTCAATTGCTTTTTTATCACACATCAAATTTCTACGTACGCAACGAAAATGAAATTAAGTCGAAAAGATTTTAGAGCGATGCTTTTTTATGATTTTAAAAGTTCTCTTTCTCCGCAAGACTGTGCCGCTCGTCTTCAAAATGCTTTTGGGAGAGAAGCACCTTGTTTGAGCACCGTGAGGCGATGGTTTGCTGAATTTGAGAGGTCGAGTTTCTTTACAGGACGAATTTCGTGAAGGGCGGCCTTCAACTGCCGTCAACGAAAATAATTTGGCTACTGTTAAGCGGTTAATTGAAGAAAACCCCCGGATTACCTATGAGACAGTTCGAGGACTATTGAGGATTGGTATGAGCCAAATTCAGAAAATTTAACACGAAGAATTGAAAGTTCGGAACCTTTGTTGTCCTTGGATCCCTCATGAACTGACAGCGGAGCAGAAGCGGGCTCGCTTGGAATGGTGCTCACAGATGCTTCTGAAGTACGACCACGGAATTTCTAATGCTGTTTATGACATTATCACAGGAGACGAAACGTGGATTTATTGTTTTGAACTCGAAAAAAAAAACCAGTAACCTTGTGAATGGGTGTTTGAAAATGAGAACAGGCCAACAAAAGTGAGACAGGCAAGAAACGTTGGTAAAAAATGATCGCGTTTTTTTTCTCAGCTACGAGTCTCATCTGTACAATTCCACTTGAAGATCAAAAGAGTGTTAATGCCGAGTGGTATTTTACCATTTGTTTACCCAGGGTGCTAGAAAAAGTTCACGAAAGACGACCCAAAAGCCGCATTCTCCTACACCATGATAACGCTTTTTCACACACGGTCAACAAAACAAAGTCATTTTTAGCTTCCGATAAAGTACATCTCGTCACTCATCCTGCACATAGCCCCGACCTAGCACCCTGTGATTTCTGTATTTTTCCCAAAATCAAAGATTTGATGAGAGGTTTTACTTTTACCAACTCCGAAGAGCCTTCAGATCTGTGGTCCTCCAGTTTTAAAAAATGATTCGATCGCATGAAAAAATGTTTAAAATGTAAAGGAGATTATTTTGAAAAGCAATAAACTATATAGCATGTTGTTTTTTTAAGTTACGCAAAACTTATAGTGTGTCCTATGTATTTAAATACTTAAATGACTTTAAGGTCGTTGCATCGAAGTATTTAAATGATTTTAACTATGATTAAATTAATTTAAAAATGTTGTGTCTGGTGCAAGCGGGTGTAAAGTATGGTAATGGACCTCCATGTTGTCCTCAGTCCCGCAGTGGTTCCGCGCAGTGCTGTGCCAGCACTCGGCCGGCAGCGGCGCGGCGCGCGTGCTGTACGTGGACTTCGGCAACCTGGCCGAGGTGCCCGTCCACATGATACGCCGGATACCTCGCGACTTCCTCACCGGCATACCCGCGCTCGCCACACTGCTGGAGATTGAAGGTAATGTGACCGTTTTTAAGTGAACACTTTTAGGAGCGTTGGGCATTTTTTAAGATGGGAGAAAAAATCTCCCATACAACATACAAACAAAGAGACTCCTATACAACAAATGTTTTTTTCTCTCAATCTTAATAACTATTGTGGTAGATGCTTGAAATATTTACAGAATATTCAGTTATATATTCACCATAATATAATAAATACACATTATAAATAACTAGCTGACACGCGCAGCTTCGCCCGCGAGTATATTAAAAAGTCCAAATAGCTTTTAATAAAAATTTCATCCCCTATTTCGCCTATGTTTGACCCCAGATCTTCAACTATACCCATGTCAAATTTCATGAAAATCGGTCCAGCGGTTTAGCCGTGAAAGCGTAACAATCAGTCAGACAGACTGACTTTCGCATTTATAATATTAGTATGGATTAAATTAAAATAAAATAAATATTTAAGAGAGCTCCCGTACAGCAAACGTGATATTTTGCAGTTTTTTATAGAGGACGGTACGGAACCCTTTGTATGCGAGTCCCTCTCGCACTTCATCGGTTTTTGTTTTTAATTATTTATAAAATGGTATGGCGGATTTATCTAGGCATGAATTTTAATTAACATTTTAAAATTCAAAGCCCAAACTCACAGGTGTGATAATAAACGGTGGAATAGCGTTAAGCCCCGTTTTCACTTTGATTAGTGCGCGTGCTAGTGTTTAATGCAGGTGCATAGTGATAAGCAAAAAACACATGAGGATAGCCGTAAATCATTGCGAGTGATTAGTGATCAGCGTAGTAAAAGTGAATAGCTGCTGTTCACCAATCACTCGCACTGTTCAACGGCTGTCTGCACGTATTTTTTGCTTAATACTATGCACCTGCATTAAACACTCGCACACACACTAATCAAAGTGAAAACGGGGCGTTAGGTTTGATTAAAAATGAAAATGAAATCTATATTAATATTATAAATGCGAAAGTTTGGATGTTTGGATGGATGTTTGTTACTCAATCACGCAAAAAGTACTGGACGGATTTGAATGAAATTTGGCACACAGGTAGATGATAACCTGGAATAGCACATAGGCTACTTTTTATCTCAGAAAAATTAGGTTATCCTGCGGGATTAGCCAAAAACTTTTATAATGCAGCGGGCTGCACGCTGCAGTTAGTGAAAAATATTTGCAAGAATGTGGGTGTCACGAGTTATTAAAAATAAATTAAATAACCAACATATTCTACCACGATATGGCGTGCAGACATTTAAATTTCGGTCGATTTCCTTATAATTACTACCAGATCGGAACACGGTCACACACGGAAGATCCGGTGGAAGAAACTCAGCGGGTCTGTTTTTTTCTATTTCATGTATTACACTATTTATTTATTACAATATTTACAAGAAATATTTTACAACAAAAAGTTATTTTTACAATTTGCAGAATATCATCTTACGCTAATACATGGATAATCTAATCTATACATATAATAAAATCGCAGGAAAGTCAAAACTGTACATTAAATATTTTTTTAAAAGAATACTTGGGGCGTGATGTACAATCGATATCGAAGCCAAAAATGTAGTTTTTAGAATTTTTGTCTGTTTGTATGTATGTATGTCCGGGGTAAACTCAAAAAGTACTGCATGGATTTACTTCAAATTTTGCATGAATATTACTGACAGGTCGGGTCAACATATAGGCTACGTATTACCACGCTATCACCTAGCGGATAGGTGCTGTACGGAGTAAACGAAGTCCGCGCGGACGAAGTCGCTGGCAACAGCTAGTACATCTAATACATGGGTAGTGATTAAAAATACATCACTTTGTATCTATAAGTTTGTTTGTCCATATGTTTATATCTTTTTCAGACTTCCCCCAAAAACCAACACCAGAGATGCTGACACGTGCTATAGAATATATGAAAATTGATGATGATAACAGGGGAGTGCTAACAGTGACTCGCTGTGTGAAGGAAGAGCCGGGCCAGTACAAGGCGACCGCTCCAGGCCTGTTGAAGGCGATGTCTGGTTAAAGCGGCCCGCATGTAATTGGACGTAGTTACTTGAAAAGGATCCAATCCACACAAAATCACTTTAGAAATATTGAAGTTTAAAGTTGGATATTTTTTAATTTTTTAGCGTGCCGTCATTGATATAAAAAATCCAAGATGCACAGTCCCGAACAAAACTGACACTCAAAAGTGTCGCTAATTTTATTTAAATTGTTATAGATATGGCAAAAACAAATGTTTTTGCAAATCCAACCTTAAGCGCTAGATGTATAGTTGTTTTTACAAAGCAATGTAGAAAAAGAAATAAAATTGACATTGACGCGGCCGACGCGAATTTATTTGAAATGAGCGCAAAATTTTAAATTGTGCGCTCCTTTTTGGAGGACGTTTTTGAGACATTGATTTTGTATCTTGGGTTTTTTATATCAATGCGTGCCGTACATGGGGACTAGTTCTGACGTTGAATAAAGTAATAGAGAACTATTTTTGCTTAGACGTTTTTCACTGGCCAATACTATTGATGTTTAGCGTCAATTTGGTGCTCTTAACTAATTGCCTCTGTGCTGTAATGGTCCGGTGTCGGAGTTTACCACATGAGGTTCCGGGTTCGATTCCTGGGTCGGGCAATTTAAAAATGTGTTTTTTTAGTTTTCTGATAAAAACAACATTGACCGGGATTGGAAAGTGCCCGGTTGGTGATAGGCTGGTCATCTATCATATTGTGGGACCAAGTATCTTCGGCTAACTGTGGGTGCACTTGTTGTATCTCTGCCTACCCTTTCGGGGATATAGGCGTGAAGATACTTTTTTTAACTAATTGTTACCATATTTTGGATTGGATCCTTATCGTTTGACTACGTCCAATTGTTTTGTAAAATATGAGTATTAAATGTACATTGTATAGTGAGTAACAAATATCTTGTCTAATCCGAAAGGACTACATAAGCATAGATGTTTTTTAAGTATCGATAGGGAAGCGCTTGACCACAATATCGCCTGATGGTAAACTAATGGCCCATCCAGACTCACGGCGAGAAACTCCGAGAACACCCGAGAAGCGTGAATGTGGGGAGTTTCTCGCCTTCTCGCTCTCGCCTGTTCTCCGATCGGTGTCGGTAAATTTTGCCGCTTCAAAGTATTTCTCGGGTGAGAAGAGAGAAGACTATCACACTCACGTTTTGTCTCAGTGTCGATCAATGAGCGGCGGAGAGTAGACATCAACCGTATAAGAGAATATAAAATAAATTACCAATCTTGTTCTGTTTCGATGAATTTGCATTACCCATAATCGCCTAGATTTTCTTTTTTTTTTACTTTATTTTTAATTACAACTTTCACAGTTATAATATGCAATGGCACACAGAGTCAAACCAGCTGCAGTTTTAATATCGTCTGTAATCTCGTCCATATAGGATAGGATCCAGAACACGAATGAAAAAAATGAGAGTGTGGATAATTTGCTCGTTCTTGCGAGAAGTCTCAGCGAAAGTTCTCGCCGGGAGTCTAGATGGGCCTTAAGATGTGGCCTATGATGGAACGCGCTTCCCTAGAAGGTACCTGTTCACTCTCCTCTTGAAGATCCTCAGATTGTACTCGTCGGGGAACACAGACTTATAATAATAATACATAGATAGAGTAGACGAACCATAAATAATCGAGCATACTCGGACCCACATTACAAAATTCCGCTTAGATCGTTTTCGTACTTTTTATATAAACTATTGCACACTGGCGATGCGCAGCGGGGCAGATTTTAGTATGACGGATTTTATGAATGCAATGCGGCTTAACTCGACCCGCTACGCCCCGGCGCCAGTGTGCTATAGCGAGCGGAATCGCGCGTACGAGTTCTTCCGTGATTCGAGTATTATGAATACACGTAATGGATGAAAAACGATTAATAACTTTAGTTCAAGGGCTACAAACAGCTGATGTGTAAGATTTAAGTTATAATGATCAATGAAGGAGAAATAGCATTTGATAAGAAATACGGAAATGTGCTGCGTTGCGATGCGGCCCGCCCCGGCCCGTTGAGGCCCCCTCTCAATGTGGACGATCCTTAAGTCCGTGTAACTAAAAATGTCCCGTTGACATAAAGAATATACATTTGATAAACACGTCTTATAAATGACGCACGCACATTATCTAATCTTATCTGATTGCCTTGTTCTGGCTGACAAGTACCGAATTCATTTTCTTTCTCTTTCTACTAACAGAACGACTATTTACTTAGCTCGTCTACTCTATGTATATACCTTTACGCATTAAGTTGATGAAATTGTCAAAAAATGATTCGATAAAAATTGAAATATTGTGGTATTGTAAATAATCGTATTTATTCTTTAATTTTCCTAAAATTTAATAATTTTTTTAAATTGGCAAAGATTACGTTTCGTCAGCATCGGCGGCGTCTTTGTGGTTATAAAATGGTGAAAGTTTTTTGTTGCCAGTTGTAATATTTAATAATAGTATTAAAGATTCACCAATATCCATAAAATAATTACAGATATGATCATAATGGGCTACCAAATAATCCCTTTGACGATAAGACATGGTTTTTGTTACCGTATATGGTGCTATTAATAAATAAACATATTTGAGCATGTGGGTAGTTTGCGCTGATTCTGTTGCATCGACTACGGCGTAGCAATTTTGTTTTTCGGAATGTATGAATGGCTGCTGGCCTTATGGGCCGTCACAGCTATATCGGTCGCGGGGGCGAGCAGAGTGCTCAGCCAGAATTTAAAGGTACGCACTCCGCCCTAAGGGTGTCTCCTGAGAGACTGAACCTCGACTTAGGGTGGGATTGTGATTTGCGATAAGGGGCCATCCATAAAGTATGTCACACGAATTTTAGGACTTTTGAACCCCTCCCCCTGTCCTTGTCACAGGTTGTCACATTTTTATAACCCCCCCCCTCCTGATGTGACGTCACAAATTTCATAAAACCGAAAAAACAAACAACTGGTTAGAAAATAATAAACGATTAATTATATTAATTAAAGATAAAAAATTTAATTATCGAGTGTCCATGGACTTTGGATCCACTCTTTTATATCAGCTATTACTGGTAAATCAGGCACTTTGCGTTTTAGTATTTTAAATTTTAACGTCACAAAACTATTGACCCCCCCCATACCCCTTGTCACACGATGTCACACTTCGGTGATACCCTCCCTCCCCATTAATGTGTGACGTACTTTATGGATGGCCCCTAAGAGGGCTAGTGGCATTGTTTTGTCTGTCGGCTGGTCCTTGCCCTTGGGCTCGGATCGCCGAAGGGCGAAACAGGGGTCCTCGTCGCCGCCGGCGGTGACGGTGTCGCGAATGTAGGTGTGTAGTGTTATCGTGTAAACCGTTGGCCAGAGTTATCGGCTCATCGGGATCGGTGAGAACGTGGCGGGGCGTACTTAATTTGGGATCGGGATTAGGCGTAGCAATTACCGTTTATTCTGTTGCGTAGACTACGGCATAGCAATGGCCGCTCAATAGGTTACGTAGACTACAGAAATTAGCGCTCATTCCGTTGCATTAACTACGGCGTAGCAATTACCGTTCATTCTCTTGCGTCAAATATGGCATTGCGATTACTACTCATTCTGTTGCATCAACTACGGCGTAGTAAATACTGTTAATTCCGTTGCACCGACTACAGCGTAGTAATTAACGATCATTCAATTACCACAACTGCGGCGTTCCTGTTACCATTAATTTAGTTGTATCGACTACGGCGTAGTAAGTACCGTTTATTCGGTTACACCGACTACCGCGTAGCAATTGCCGCTAATTCCATTGCACCGACTACGGCATAGTAATTAATAATCGTTCAGTTAACATAACTATGGCGTAGCTATTACCACTAATTTTGTTGTGTCGACTACGATATAGTAATTACCGCTTCATCGGTTATGCCGAATAGCGTAGCAATTACCTTTCTTTCTGTTGCATCGACTACGGCGGAGCAATTACTGTTCATTTTGATGTGTCGTCTTCGGCGTAGCATCGACTATGTACGGAAAGATGGTGCTAGTACCCAAATAAGGTATTCATGTAATTAGCGTCCATATTAATTGACTACGACGTAGGAGTACGTTATTATAAACGAGATGAAATGAACGCTTGGTAATGTGAAAAGACGAAAGGAGATTACTCACATGATCAAACATGTTTATTAATAAGATGGATAGTTTTTAAAATATAGATAAGCTTAAAAATGTTAAAAAATACATAATAATAGGTTATATTTTTTGTACTTGATAAAACTCAATTGCGATACTTAGCTTTAGGTGTATTTCTAGAATGAAAAAAAAATTGACGTCGAATTTAACAAACTTAGTTATTGACTATATATGGGTTTTAGCACTGACCTTGCTGTGGAAAACTTAAAAATTGATTTTTAAATATTTTTTGTAAAACACGAGTAACATGTTACTTTAATACTTTGCAAGAATGAAAGAAATTTGAGTTTAAAAAATTTCAATATGCATGTTTTAGCACTAACCCTAAGGAAAAACTTAAAAAATATTATAACAAATTACAGTTTTGACTTTCCTACGGTTTTATTATATGTATATTAGGGTGTAGTGAAAAAAACAATTTTTTTTTCTTAGCCTGGGGGTCAAATTTGTAGCTTATAAAAAACAAAAATTTTTGAAAAAAAAATTTATTCAACATCTTGAGGCAGCCCACTCATTTTTAAAATTAATTACGAGTAAAAATAGTTGGTTGCAAAAAAATTTTTAAAGGCGTTCTAGAATTTGACCCCCAGGCTAAGAAAAAAAAAATTGTTTTTTTCACTCCACCCTAATGTATAGATATTATTTTTGTGGGGGATTTTAGTGCACTATTAAAATTAAAAATAATTGTATAAAAGGCTTCTATTTCACTTACTAATATTGCTCATTTTTTTCTAAAGCCTTTTATAAATCATTCTGTACATACTAGCTAGAACCAACTTATTTCGCTGGGCGTAAATTCTTATTTCGTTCCTATCACGGTGATCTTACTGTATCGATCAAATCGTTCTTCATTTATTACGGAACATGACAAAAATTTATACTTGAATGAACAGAACAGATATTCGAATTTGATAAAATTCGTAATGTTTCTCAAATTCGAAAAACGAATATATGTCAAGGAGTTTGATAAAGAATTTAAATACGACAGAAAGTATAGATTTATATTGATTTAAAATTACGTACACGTTACGTAATTAATTCGTGATACGAAAAGTGACTAATTTGAAGAAATACACATTTTTCTTCGATGTTAGTTCAAGAGTAGGCCATATATGGACGCAGGATTATACCTTTGACATTCGTGGTTTATTAAAATCGTGAAATCGATTTCGAAATGAATTATTTTTTATTTCGCTATTCGCGCAATACGACTCTCACGTTGTATGATTGTCGCGGGAAATCACTCGTGTAGAAAGTAAAACTTTTTTCCAATGTTAGGCCTAAGGCCATATGTGGACTTAGACCAATATCCTTTGACATAGTTCGTAAAATCGATGAATTTTATACATTGAATTATTGAAATACGTTTCATGATATTCCGTTGTATATTCTACGTGAAATAATTAGTATGGCACATTTACTGCATCTAATTTTTGCCGCAGGAATATCGTTTGCAATTTGTAATTCTCGTCAGCCTCCAAAATTTGTTAGAACGACAAATTTAAAATTTCGTTTCTTTCGTTCAGTTAATTGTTTATAAAAAAAATACTTGTTTTGTAATAACAGCAAGTTTTTATTCATATAATTCTTATAACATATTTGCTTCAACCGATTATAACCCCCATTGTGATCGTTAAAAACGTGATAAAGGTTTAAAGAAACCTACCGATTTCTACAGACCTAATATGCGTCTAGTTAAACTTTCATCCTTTTTTATTTCATCCGAGTTTTGAAATAAACGTTCCATTCGTTATTGAATGGGGAAAATATTACAACTATTGAACGAATGAAAAACTCATTCGATTTTAGTCTTAAAACACTCGTTTTAAATTATTGAACGAAGTGTTGCTTTAAATCGGTCAATTAAAATAGTTTCATTCGATTTTAGAATTCTTTTTGTTATTGAATTATGAAAGTATGACTTCCATGTTAGTCCGCTATGAAATATAATGATATGGAAGCAACTAATGTGTGAAATACAACACATTTTATCCATGATAGTTTCATGGCGGAACACGTGGACACAAGAAAGTCATATATGTAATTCATGATAATAAATTTCTTAAAATCGCTTTTGGAACTAATTGTGTTTTCATTGAATTGTTAAAATGTGACTTCCATGTTATTCCGTTTAAAATATAATTATACGGAAAATAACACAACAATTACTCTTCGTTGTTGGTTCCCGCATGAACCATATATATATGTTAAACCATATTGATTTGTTATATGTAAACCATATCCAACTACAACCAAATCAATATGTAAACCATATTGATTTGTTATATTTTCAATTTTCAATAATCCGTTATTTTCATTGAAATTCGATTTCCAAGTACTAGGTACTTGTTCTCGTTTGCGAGTTGCAACATACTCGTAATAATTTAATCAACTTTTTATCTTGTTCTAATATTAAAATATTAGAAATATGGCCGCTGAAATATCGGTTGTCATACGTACTTCGTAATTTAAATTTAAATCTAAGACATTTATTTTCTCTAAAGATTTACAGTTAAAATTACAAAACAATTGGTTGAAACATTTTATCGAATATAAAATTGTATCTACCGTCAACTTTTATAGAACTTTTTTTCAAATTTCAACGTTGAAGATAGATTGGATAAAAGTCTAGTCTTTCAAATACGTTATAATAATCGAATTGCTTTTAATATTCATTCGATTTTGAAATTACGGGAAAATACACATATTTTTTCGATGTCGGTCTTGCCTTTTACTCTTTGCCCATTGACATATTACTATGGACTTTGGGTCTGCGCTAAAAATTGTCCGAGGCAAATAAGCTACAAAACGCAAAAATAGCTATAATTTTGCGTTAGTCGAAATTAAACCTTGACATAATTATTTAGTGTTTAATTTACCCTGTTAACATATCTACGAGTATTCTTGTGGTATGTAACTGCGACATTTTTTCGCGATTTTAGTATAAGATCCGATATCCATAGTAAGGAATAATATTTCAATTCCTTTGCCAGACGTATTTCGTATTATTAAATTCGACTTTGAACAGTATTGTTTTCCATTGACTTTCTGTTCGTCGTATTTCATATCTATCGCAATAATTGTCGTTACAATTGAACGTGTATTAAAACACGAGCAGTTTTAAAAACATCGTTATGAGAATTAAACATGGTTTTATCTCATTAAAGCCTAAATAATCGATGTTTTAATTTTTTGTTATATTTTCAATTTTCAATAATCCGTTATTTTCATTGAAATTCGATTTCCAAGTACTCGGTACTTGTTCTCGTTTGCGAGTTGCAAAATACTCGTAATAATTTAATCATTTTTTTTATCTTGTTCTAATATTAAAATATTCATAACAAAGTTAAATTACTTTTACGCATTTTTTCAAAACTTCGACTTTCACCCGTTCTATTAGAGTTTTAAATAGTTCTTTAAAGGGATTTCATTTCAATTCAATTTTCAAAATATTCGTTGTAGTAATGTTAAAATGAATTTTCATATATTCATAATTGCTTTTACGCATATTATATTTTCAAAACTTTTCGAATTTCACTCGTTCTATTAGAATTTTAAATAGCTCTTTTAATAATAATAATAATCATCTAATTCAGGCAACATGGCCCATATTATAAATACCTTATAGACTAACATACATATTAATATTAATATAATATACTTAAAAACTACACTTTATCACGTATTGACGGCGACGAACACGCACTTCATTCCGGAGTCTCCCCGGAACCTTCGGTAGACTACACCAGTCGGCCAGAATTCCCCCACCTGAAAGGTCGACAGGAGATGCGTCGGTACTCTCACCACAAAAGAACTAAAGTTGACCTTGTGGCGAGACTACAGACGCTCGACCCTCAAATGGAGAGACGTCTTCTTACTGATGTAGTCCACGACGTCCTCGACATTCATGGACCAGTGCAGACGAGATATGTACAAGGGCGTTGCGGGGACCTCGCTCCGCAGACGCAGCTCGGGTACATATGGCGCGGTGCCGCGATTGTTGCGGCCGGTGGGCGACTTCCTGCTCTCATCCTTGCCAGGTCGACAAGACTCCACCTTACTCTTTGTGATCTTCCGGCTCTCCTTAGTCTTGCGACTCTTCGTAGCCTTGCGGCTGTTCATTGTCCCCATTTTTATTGGCCTAAAGGGATTTCATTTCAATTCAACTTTCAAAATATTCGTTATAATAATGTTATAATGAATTTTCATATAAAATTGTATTTTCAAGTTACGCGTTAAAAATAACCTTTATAAAAAAACTCGTTACAATAATTGCAAAGGTTTACATTTTCAATTCGTTATACTTAACACAGCCTTTACGAAATCGACTTTATTTCAGTTCATTCGTCGTTATAATAAATCAAGTCAAAACAAGTCGAATGAACTGATAGAACTAATAGAACGGATTTTGTTATTATTTTCGATATTCAAACACTGGAGTGTAATAGTTTAACGGTTTTTTATATAATTCCAACTTTAAACTCCTCGTTGTTATGCATTTTTATGATAATTCCGTTGACTTCGGTTGAATAATACCTAATTACACGTTTTCATACTATTTTATTCGATTTTCAAAACTGCTAGTAGCAGGTGTTATTGTTTAAAAACAAGTTATAGTTTTAGACTGCTCCAGTTTTTTTTTACTCTATAACGATTCAACGTTGTGTTTATTTTAATTTTGAATGTATAAATGAAATAGTTTTCATTTTGTTACATTCAGCTATAAAAAGATTTTCAAACGAATGTGTTTCATTTGGTTGTTCATTGACGGAACGGTCTATTATTTGACGTGATTTCATTTGTTTAATTCTATTTTCGGTTAACCCATTTTAAGACTCCATTACTTATTTAATGATTCTTAAATAGAGCAGTGGAGCGGACGTAAGGTTAACTTTGATATTGCAGATCTCTAGTTATTTATTGCCTCTTGGTATATTCTCTATGATAACAACAGTTTTTCTATTAAAATATTTCTCTGTTTGATGATAAATACCCTATTTCGATTATGATTGGTGGCTTGGATTAATCCGTATTTAATTCAGTGTAGTGGCTATAACAATATTGTTTCGAATGCTAGAGTTTCAATTTAAGGGATCACAATATTTTTGTTATGGAATTTGTAGAGAAGCCATGTTGTATGTAATTTTTCCCTGAGTAAGAGTAATTTTTCACAGTTGAGATCTAATAATAATGATTATATAGTCTGCGAAATATAGTATATATAGTATATAAAAATGCGAAATATAGTATATAAAAATATCACCATAATTAGCCCCGTAAATAATAAATTAGATGGCGTTTCTATGTTAGTTTTGGCAGTTTAATTTTCCGTAGTTGTTTGTCGTAGATCTAGTATACAAGACAGCCCAGATTAAAAAGTTTATAGGTGTCAAATCTGTCGATCGTGGTTGCTAGGTCACGCCTCCGCTGCAATAAATAACTATATTAAAGTGGCGTTTGCATTGTCTTAATAAGTAGCTAATGCTCGACAATTTTGCTTGTTTATGCATTCATTTATACAAAAAGGGCCAAATCGTTAGACGTTATTTTTGGGCAACCAGCTAACACATAATATCGTTGTCTGTGGGTATTTATGTTGTTTTAAGTTCCTGGTTAAGTTGCGTTGTACAAGTGTAAACCTTTTAACAGACTTCAACTCGATATTATGGTCTACATAATATCGAGTTGAAGTCTGTTAAAAATTTAATGAAATTGCTCATTTTCTATTGTTTTGCTTTCATACTCTTGATTTAGGTTAAGTTGCTTGTTTCACTGAGGTAAAGGAGTTGTTGACACACCACTGGATCCGAGTAGGAACCGAATCTGGTTCTTGAGTTGGGCACAACATTACTCGGAATCAGTGCTGGATCAATGAGGCAATGAACATTAATGAGATATAAAAAATTTAAAGTTTTACGTTGTTGTTACGACATTGGCTCGTGTAAGAAATAACAATGACGACTAAAGGCAGAAGACGAATATGTTCTTCTTTGGCATTATTGATATTTTTTTTATTAAAACTGATTTAGCAAGCACACCATATCATGGTAGAATATGCTGGTAACTTTCTATTATTAACTTTTAAAACTCATATTCTTGCAAATAAATATTTTTCATTTTATTTTAAGCAAAACATTAAAAACAAATATAAATAAAAGGAATATAAAACAATAATAAATATTACAAATAAAAAGATTATAGGCAACAATAATAAATATTACAAATAAAAAGATAACTACAGGATATTAATAAAAGTTTAAAAAATATAATTCTCTATGCTATATTTCAAAAAATGTCACAAAAAATTGTACGTGCAACTTCACACATGTCAAAAATACATCAATGTATCTTTAAAAACGCTTCTAAAGAAATAGCATTTTAAAAACTGAAAAACTATGTAGAACATATTGCCCAAGAGCCAAGTCGCGCTAGACCCAATGAGCTGTTATTTTTAGTATTAAGTTTAAATGTTTAAGTTTAAATATAAAAGTTACAAAGTTTAAGTTTGTATCTCATTTTGGTGATTTAATGTTAACTTGTTTAATGAAGATAATACCAATTACCGCAATGCTTAGTTTAAGATATGTAAGATTACTTTAGTAATCTCTTTATTATAAGTTTAATTATTTTATTTTTATGTTAAGCTTTCTTTAAACTTAATTCAACTTTAGATTTTTAGGTTTTTACATTTTTTAAACATTTTTTGTTTACCTGATAGTGGAATTTTCTGATATATTTCAGCTAAACAAATATGTTTACCAGTGACTGCGGAAATACTGTTTGATTTTTTTTATTCATTTGTAAATGTTAATATGTAAAATAAATATTTTTGAATTTTTCTTTTTCTTTTATTTCCTTTATTATATACATATATAGTTAATAATATCTTTTATTTCCTTTGTTATATATATCTTTAGTTAATATCTTTTATTTCCTTTGTTATATACATATTTAGTTATTAATATCTATTTTTTTTAAAAAAAGATCACCGACGAAAATAAATATTACAAATACCGGGTAAACCCTTTGTCTGGTCACGCATATGACGAATGTAATGTACTTAGGTATCTATATATATAAAAATCAATTGCTGTTCGTTAGTCTCGCTAAAACTCGAGAACGGCTGAACCGATTTGGCTAATTTTGCTTTTGAATTAATTGTTGAAGTCCAGGGAACGTTAAAGGCGTTTTGCAGACGACGGGGCGGGGCGGGCTTTTTGTCCGCGAAGCAATAAAGACCGCGTCTGCCCGTGGATGTCTGCAGCTGCCCTCGCCGCGTACACAGAGCACACGACGGGCGGAAGCAGTCAGTTCAGGACGTTCCCATACTGCAGGAGTATAAATTGTTTGGCATATTTGGTACCACAATTTATTTTTTTCTTCATGTACGTCGTGATATTATTTTAACGACGTATCATATATGGGCGATCATTCTGCACTTCAGTAATTAAATCATCTACATCAATGACGTCCATCAGTAAAAAGCGCATGGCGCGGACTGAGCTAGCCGCCCCGCGCCGCCGTCTGCGTTACTGCATATAAACTGGTTTGTGTGATCCACGGCGGGCAGCCGCGGACATGCCGCATTTTTTTTGCCCTCTGTGTGCGTTGGTAAATAGGATTCACTTTGTGCTATCGTTCGTAGCGAAATTGACCGGCCCGCCCCGCCCCGTCGCACAGTATTTCGCCTAGAACATGCTAGGTGGACAAAATTCATGTTATCATTTCCAGGAAATCTTAATTGCAAAACGTAAACAACACCCCTAATCTCCAGATTCCAAGAATCGGTTGTTTGTCAAATGCTTAACTGATAAGGAATAGTGGTTAGAAGTCAGGTATTGAGTTTAATGAAATCGTTACAGTCAATCAGTTGCAGTTTAGTGACACTTTCGTACACATCCATAGTGGCTTATAGTTAATATTTTGAGTGTTTGTGATGGATATCAACACGGAGGGTAAGTCCTATTATTTAAAAAACCTTTTTTAAAATCTGAATCTGTTCAAATGAATTTTAGGTATAATTTTAACATAGCTTATATATTTTAACGTATTTTTTTTATGAAAGAATAGTTTTAAAGAGTTAATTTTGCAGACATTCACCTTTATCCGGGCTAGTTCTTTGATATATCATAGGAAATACTTTATTCTTCATAAAAATACACAAATTGTTTAGCACACTTCAGTACAACATATTCTTTTCTTTTTTTTTTCAGAACGCTTATACTCTATTTCTAGGGTAGAATTTTTTGAAGAGTGGTTGAAACCCACAAAAAATGAAAAGAACTCGGGTATATATGAGTACCTTTCTTCAAAATTTCACTTTGGTAACATTACTGAATGTAGCCAAAAAGAAATAAAGTTGAAGATATTCAACTTTTCCAATAAAATTGGTATCAAATGGTTGGCTTCAGGAAAATCGAAGGAGCGTTTTTTAATTAAAAATAAGACCTGGCTGGATGAAGAAGATATACAGTTTACTGTGAGTTCTTTTGAGCCACAACCATCAACTTCGAGTGAGGCTGTGATTTCAGCAGGAAGGCCTCGCAAAGAATTCGAAGAATCGTCGTTTAAAACCAAAAAACGTCGAGTCGTGGATCTCGTAGAATCGCGAAGTGTCAGTGAATTGGTGACAGCTGCCGAAATTGCTGCGCGTTCAGCAGGATAACGGAAAATTGCCAGCGTAATTAGAGACATTAGTGAAAGCTCAGTTATTAATGTTAAGTCTAAGGATACCAGTAATGTTAATCCTAGGCAGTTAAGTAGTGACGAAGCGTTAGCTTACTATATAGATTCTAAGTCAACAACACATGCGTACAAACAAACAAGAAAGTGGTCTATGAAGGCAGGACATAATGTGTTTCCATCATATTATAGTTTGACAAAATCTAAACAGGCCTGTTATCCTGCACAGGAGCACATTGCTGTAACAGAAACACGTGCTGAAATAAATTTGCAAGCATTATTAAACAAAACAGTGGAACGTTTAGTATTAGCACAGCATGAAGTTATCAGCAGTGTCCTCGCAACAAGTTCGTCTTTTACACTTGTAAGTAAATGGGGATGTGATGGAAGTTCTGGGCACAGCACATACAAACAGAGATTTGAGAACACTGAAGATACGGACGAATTTCTTTTCGTATTTTCTTTAGTTCCCCTTAGATTATATGATGGGGCCAAAATTGTTTGGCAAAATCCTCGGTCTTCATCAACATTGTATTGTCGCCCAATCAAATTAATATTTGCTAAAGAAACGAATGACTTCACGTTAACGGAGACAAATAGATTGTTGGAAGAAGTTAACGCTCTTCTTCCAACACGTATCGACTTTGGTGATTCTCAAATCTCTGTGAAACACGAACTTTTGCTGACAATGACAGACGGAAAGGTATGCAACGCTTTAACGGAAACTCGTTCAACTCAAAAGTGTTTCATCTGTGGCGCCACCCCCAAGACGATGAATGATGAACCCGCGAACTTCAACAGCAACCAAGATCATTTTGGCTTTGGTTTATCTACACTTCATGCTTGGATTCGTTGCTTCGAATGCCTTTTACATATCAGCTACAAGTTGAATATTAAGAAATGGCAGGCTAGAAGCAACGAAGACAAAGCAGATATCAAGGTTCGTTCCGACGAAATTAAGTTAAAATTTAAGAACGAGATGGGACTTATTGTAGATAAACCAAAGCCAGGATTTGGTTCTTCAAACGATGGAAACACGGCTCGTCGGTTTTTTAAGAATGCTGAGATGAGTGCTCAGATCACGGGATTGGATGTTGAAATCATCAAACAGTTCGATGTAATATTGAGGACTTTGTCTTCTGGATTCGAGATAAACTTAGTTGAATTTAATAAATTTTGTCTTGAAACCAGAAGACATTATCTAAGTCTCTATTCGTGGTACTGTATGCCTGCTACTGTACATAAAATATTAATTCATAGTACAGAGGTCATCAAAGCTGCATTGCTTCCAATTGGGCAGCTTTCCGAAGAGGCTCAGGAAGCACGTAATAAAGATTGCCGCAGATTTAGGGAGTACAACACCCGCAAGTGCTCGCGTGTTGCCACGAACAGAGACTTGCTGTCAATGTTGGTTATAACATCTGATCCCTTGATCAATAGCCTTCGAGAGATTCCCCAAAAAAAGCCGGAAAAAATATGTTCAGAGGTTTTAAAGTTAATTTTAAGCCCTAGTATAGTAGAATCAAGACTGGAAACGTCATCATATTATCGCACAGTTCCACAAAATGATGACGATTACACAGTAAACGATTCATCAGAAGACTCTGATGATGATTATTAGGTTACGTTATGAAATATTATCTTTGCTGCTTAGTTTTAGTTTTCATGCATATATTTTCTTTTATTGTAAATAAACCTATGATTGTTTTGTTACTATTTGTAATTTTATGTATTTAGATTTATATTGTACATACCTCTTGATACTTATTCGATCTGAACTGCATGCAATTTACAGCATTCATAGTACTCGCTAAGTTAATTGTTGCTCATATATTATTTTTGAAAATATTTTTTTGCTATCATAATTTTTTTCGTTTTTTATTACAAAAACATGACTACCCATATTTGAAATAAGTAAGAGCATCGTTATATAACATAAAATAATATTGTCCACCTAGCATGTTCCACGCGATACACTGTGCGTCGTGTGCAAAGCGCCTAAAAGGTGAGAAAATATAGAAAAAAATAAGAGTAGTTAAAAAGGCAGAACAATGTTTGCCGGGTCAGCTAGTACTAAATAATATTGAGTCGGCGCAAAATTATCAATGAACGATCATTAAATTACGTTAAACTAAAAAGGTAAAGTGCTTGTCGGGCCACGCGCAATGTATGGTCCCGAAATTGCCCATCATAATGCGGAATAAGAAGAGGGCTTTCATAATTTCATACTATGAACATTTAAGCTATTCAACGTCAATGACATATATCCGCACCACGTTCACTGCCTATAAAAATTTCTCTAATCACATTTTATAAGTTTGTCGACTATTACTGAAAACTTGTAAAGCCTTCTAAGCCGTGGGAGTTTTCCTTTTAACTTCATTATATTTACTGTTACCATGATTTTTTTTCCACCCAAAATACCAACCGTTTAGCCTGCACAGGGGGGGGGGACACTTGACTTTAACAAACATTAGCACTTAAAAGCCTAATACAGTACCCGGCGATAAATATTGCACATCGACCTTTGGAAAGAGACAATCGGCTAATTTCGGCTTCGTAGAGCGTTATCTCTGTCGCACAAAATACAAACAGTCCGGTACCTATTAGGAGCTGTTAAAACAAGTATGATTTGCTTCTTTTGATATTTTTATTCTTTGTATAAAATACACTAATTTTTCTATAAGTGATGGCTTTAGGTTGGGGTAAAATAAAATAAAAAAACATTTTTACATTATGTTTACGTATTTAATTATTTTGGAACATTACAGCTTTAGTGTACATAATAAACACCATTATACCTATTGCTAAAATGAGACATTGCAATAAAAATAATAATAATTCTAATTCTCAATTACTTCCATTTCACTATCTGTGCTCTCAAAGAGGTCAATATCACTGTCACTATCAGCCGTATTTATTACTAATCTATCAGTGTAATTGTCTAAACTGTGTTGAATGCTTCTATATTCATTCTCACATTTGATTGCATGATCGCAAACCTTTTTCCACTCTTCAGCGCCGATCATGTTTACTTTTTCAGTCAATAATGTTTTTACTGTAGTTAAGTTCATACCCACATTTCTAGAGGCTACATAGCCTTTCAGTTGAGACCATATATTTTCAATTGGATTAAAATCCGGATGATATGGTGGCAATCGCAACACAGTGTGCCCATGTTCGGCAAGTATTTTGTCCACAGAAAACTCTGTATACCTCTCCTTGTGCTGACATATAATAGCGTAAATCTGGGTTTTTGTTAATTTTGGATCAACTGGAATTTCATGTCTGTTTAACCAGTTGATCATTTCCCGTTTAATGGTGTTCGAGTTGGGGGGTCTCTCAACATACTTGTTGTGATAGGGTGCGTTGTCGATAACTAGAACAGAATCACTGGGTATATTTGGGATTAATTGGTTAACCAGCCATTTCTCATAGTTATCGTTATTCATTTCATTGTGATAGTCACCTGTAGTGTCCGTGGATTTATACGTTAAAAAAGCACCGGGTACAAAGCCATTGAACTTAACTACAGTAAAAACATTATTGACTGAAAAAGTAAACATGATCGGCGCTGAAGAGTGGAAAAAGGTTTGCGATCATGCAATCAAATGTGAAAATGAATATAGAAGCATTCAACACAGTTTAGACAATTACACTGATAGATTAGTAATAAATACGGCTGATAGTGACAGTGATATTGACCTCTTTGAGAGCACAGATAGTGAAATGGAAGTAATTGAGAATTAAAATTATTATTATTTTTATTGCAATGTCTCATTTTAGCAATAGGTATAATGGTGTTTATTATGTACACTAAAGCTGTAATGTTCCAAAATAATTAAATACGTAAACATAATGTAAAAATGTTTTTTTATTTTACCCCAACCTAAAGCCATCACTTATAGAAAAATTAGTGTATTTTATACAAAGAATAAAAATATCAAAAGAAGCAAATCATACTTGTTTTAACAGCTCCTAATAGGTACCGGACTGTTTGTATTTTGTGCGACAGAGATAACGCTCTACGAAGCCGAAATTAGCCGATTGTCTCTTTCCAAAGGTCGATGTGCAATATTTATCGCCGGGTACTGTAGTTTACTAACTGAGTCACTTAATCGAAAACAAATTTTTACAAACCTATTTTTTTAAATACCGTTAATTGGATCAAATTCAGTCAATTTGTTTAGGATTTAGGTATTAGTGATGAAAATATTTGAGAAAATTTTTTTTGACATTGCTACGAAAATTTTCAATCTATCGATTATTTAGCTCATGCAATATTTCAGATCTCAAAAATTAAGTTTAATGTCATTCGAAAGATCAAATTCAATCAGCGTTTCCAAAATATACAACTTTTCAAAAATCAATATAGATACTGCCATTTTAACAAAATTTATGTTTGAACTGAAAAAATCTATGTTTTTAGTTTTTATTCTTTTGAGCTTAAAATACCTTAATTTAGTGGGAAGTTTCAGGGATGGCCTGTAGGGTCAACCGCCTACACATTTTTGTTAATGTGTTATATTATCCTAATTGAATACATTTTTTTTAAATTTAAGAATGTCGTTATTGCTTTTAATTGAGGCAGCATTTAACTTGCGTCATTGTACTAGATATAATATTATGTTAATGTTTATAATGCATGCTTTGTTGGCAATACTTTAAATAAATAAAAAATAAATATAAGGGTCATTCTTAGGAGTACAATTTTTGAGCTGACAGACTCTTATCTCCTATACAAATAATGTTTACATAAATCTACTGTAACATTAAAAGGTGAAATTAATTAAATTTGCTATTATCCGCGAACTATTATTCTATGTATCCTCCGTGATGGTACCGAAAAGAGAGACGTCGGTTTAATAAACTATTACTAGAGTATTACTTACACTCGCGTAGAGTGAGGTAGTGTTCGTTTCTCCTGAAGATGCTTCGGTTTCGAAGTGAAACGTGCGTTGAGTACGTACATGAATCGTGTGCTTTTGTGATTGGTGCCGGCGTGGTCGTGGTTATAAAAGTGTGGTGGATGTGGGCGGATAAGTGTGCCGCTGGGGTCTTCGTTTGATCGGAACCATCGGTGAGTCCAATCCATTTATTAAACCGACGTCTCTCTTTTCGGTACCATCACGGAGGATACATAGAATAATAGTTCGCGGATAATAGCAAATTTAATTAATTTCACCTTTTAATAATGGATTTCCGCAAAGTAACGCCTGAATCAATAAAATATACTGTAACATTGTTTACATGGGCGCACCCAGGTTCTGGGCCCAGCCGTAACATTCTAAGACTATATTTTTATCTTATTGTTTTTTTTATCTACAACAGGCTATAGTTAGTAGAGAGGCAAACCAATTCCAAAACTAGTTATCAGTTTTGTTTTATCTTAGATACTATACGGATACTGATTACTGTCCGTTCCGTATTGTTACGGCTGTTACTACAGTGAAATCGTATTCGTATTATCAAAGTTAGATCCTTTTATGTTGTTTTAGTTATATCACGACTGATTCTAGTGTTGTCAGGTTCGCATTATAACAGCTGTTTCTGATGTTGTCAGGTTTTTATAGTCACAGCTGGATTGGGCATATCCTTTTGAGTTCAGTACGGATGATTCTGGTATCGTCGGTATCGTCGTTTCCGGTTATTTTCTTGCAAATGTATTTGTTTTAACTGGAATACGCCGTGCGTTATTTGGTGCCGATGCTATACAACCCGATAAAAATACCCTATGAGAAATGCCGAATCCATAATTTTTAAGTCCCAGGTTCCATCTTATCCATATTAATTCGTACTTGTATTATCTATAAATAAATTACGCATGCTTCAATCATTTAATTTTTTTACTTGTATCTGTATAACAAAATTGATGAAATTAAAAATACCTCGGATATTATTTATTATCGATACAGTTTTTATCGATAGTTCTTGTTATAGTGTGGTCATTAATACCACGTATATAGCTCATGTACGATATCGTCTTTAGAGCCGTTGTAAAACTCTTCTACGGTATAGTAGTCACGATTGTCACATTTGATCTTCGCTCGCCTTTTACGAACTGCTTGGTAGGCAGCTACTTGATTAAAACACACAGACACATACAACAATTCGCTTCTAAAGATCATCCAAGCTTGCAGGTACTCAGTACAAAGTTATGTAATCAATCTGAAAGTTTGGAAACAAAATAAAAATAAAACGATCTTTCACGAAGAAGAGTTTATTTTAAAGGCATCCTTTGAGAGTACATAACACCGGTAAAGTCTGGTAAGTTATCGATAGTAGATATATTTTTCAATACATTGAATTCAAGTAGACACTTCAAGTAAGTATTGTCAGTTTTGTTTTATCACGGAGGTGTCTGGTATTGTCGTTTTAGATATATCACGACTGGTTCTAGTATTGTTAGGTTCGCATTATAACAGCTGTTACTGATATTGTCGGTTTTTTTATAGCCACAGTTCAAACGGACACAATCGTCTCATTTCTGAACGAATTATTATAATCTGGATATATTCTGGACTAAATGCAGCGGGCATTACACACAGATTTTGGCGCATCCCGCGGGACTACATTTTTCCGGGATAAAAAGTAGCCTATGTACTATTCCAGGTCATCCGCTACCTGTGTGCCAAATTTCATTCAAATCCGTTCAGTAGTTTTTGCGTGATTGAGTAACAAACATCCATCCAAACATCCAAACTTTCGCATTTATAATATTAATATATATTTGTCGGCTTCGTATAATCACTGCTGGTTCTGGAGTTGTAAGTTTTGTATAGTCGAACCTGAATAGGGTAGTTTTGTAGTCGTATTATTTCAGGTGGTACTAGATTTGTCAATTTTGTATATTCAAAGCTGGTTCTGGTGCTGTTAGTTCTGTATAGTCACAGCTGTATAGATTGGATTCGTCGTAGTAGGTATATCACCACTGTTATTGTCGATTTTGTACACTCACAGCTGGTCAGGTGTTGTCAGTTTTGTATAGTCACAATTGGATAGGGTCTGTGTCGTATTATTTCAGGTGGTTCTGGATTTATCGATTTCGAAGACACATTGTATTATCACGGCTGGTTCTCGTATTGTCGGTTTCTTATTATCACGGTATGTTGTTATATTTCCCGTGGATAGCTCGCACTACCACGCTGCACATGACGTGAGTGCGTGACGATTGAGTAACGATGACGATTGCAGATGTACTTTGGAACCAGAGTTTGTGTCTTTCTTCGTTAGTAGGTTGTCGCGAAGCTGTCAATTGCGTCTGCCTCGTCTCTTGTTAATCGATATTGGCGGTAGTGTAGGAGATGCCATTGTTCAGCAATGAACAATAGTTTTATTTGATATTCTCGATTATGTATTGTCGCAAACGGTATTATTACGACTGGTACTAATGTTGTAATTTTAGAATTACGAAAGTTGCAGGCCTTCTCTTGAAAGCAATATAAATCTTAAACCAATATTGATAAAAATAATAAGTTTCGAATATCGTCAAAAAACGGTACTCTTGAAACTAATATTGCCCACATTGATTCAGTATAGTAACGACCTAATTATTGGAAATAGATGTCATCGTTACACGTCAAGCTAGTGTCACAAGTGGAAATTTTAAGTACCGTTTTAAACAAAATAACGAATAAAAGCAATAATGTGTAGTTCCAAAAAAATTTAAAATCCGTGTGACGCTGTCGCCGAATTCAATAATTGAATATAGTTGACCAGAGTACGAAATACTTCAAAATTCATTAAATATTCATTTAAAATTGAAATCGGTTTTCAAGAGTAGGCCTACTGGATCCGATAATATCGGTTGTGCTATTTCTCGGATATATCTGGGATTGTCTGTTTCGCATGTTCAGGACTTAATTTCGTTTGTTCAATTGTTTCTTTGAAGTTACGTACTTGATAAGGCATTACATTGCTACGCCTCGTATGTTACAATAAAATGCAGTCCATGGACCGCACCTAATTCATTCCGTTATGGGTCTTGGTAAGACACATTGTGTGTTCCAAACACTCAAACTTTAAAAAGAGACGATATTACAAATTTAGTTCACACAAATTGATTAATTCAATTAGCGAGAGTTTGATTTCTACAGTTATATCTTTTTTCGCCACGCCAGTTTAATCGGAGTGAATAGTATAGAAAAAACTATTTTTTTAAATGAAAGGCGTAAGCACCATGAAATTCACGGCGGTTACGACCTTTTGGTCCCGAAAAAGTTACATCCTCCTTAACTTTTGTACGTTGCAGAGCTGCTTAAACATGGCGTTAGTCGGATAGTTTATTATTATTTCAACGTTATAGCTACCATTGATTTAGACTGCTAATGAAACGGAACACGACTTTCCGTTCCGTCCCGTTCCGAGAAGCTGCTTGTCTAATACGTAATACATTAATCTCTCGGATTTTGTTGGTGTCGTAACATCACGGCTAGTTCTAGTACCATCGGTTTCACATTATCACAAATGGATTTCTTTATTATCGCTTTCAATTTACCACTATTGTTTCTGGTGATTTCGTATAATTACAGCTGAATCTGGTTTTGATAGTTCCGTTTTCTTAGGCAGGATCTGGTATTGCCAGTTTTGTATTGTAACTGCTGTATTTATTATTATCGGTTGGTTTGTATTATAACAGCAGGATGTGGTGGTGATATTGATGGTTTCATTTTAACACAGATGGAGCTAAGGCTGTCTGTAAGTTTGGTATTATAATAGCTGGATTTGGTATTTGTGGTTTGTTTTATCACAGATGGATCTGGTATTATAGAATCAGTAATCACAGTAGGGTTTGGTACAGTCGGTTTCGTATTATAATAGCTGGATTCGTTATTGTTGATTTCGTATTATAACAGCAGGATGTGGTATTTATGGTTTCGTTTTATCGCAGATGGTGCTATGGTTGTTGGTTTCATAATTTATACTTTCCATCGTCGGCACTTGGTGAAACTCCGTCATAATTATTGTTTTAAATTTTACACTTGTACTGTTTCACAATTCACTAACTATATATAATATATAATTTTTTATTTAAATAGTCAACCGGTTTCGCATTTTACTGCATCATCAGTATTAATTTAAGTAGTAATTAAAGTTTTCGTCCTGATGATGCAGTAAAATGCGAAACCGGTTGACTATTTAAATAAAAAAGTATATATTATATATAATTAGTGAATTGTGAAACAGTACAAGTGTAAAATTTAAAACAATAATAGTTGTTGGTTTCGTTTTATAACAGCTGGATCTGGTCTTGATGGTTTCGTCTTATCACAGATGGATCTGGTATTGTCGGTATCGTAGAATCAGTAATCACAGTAGGGTTTGGTACAGTCGGCTTCGTATTATAATAGCTGGATTTGTTGTTGTTGATTTCGTATTATAACAGCTGGATCTGGTCTTGATGGTTTCGTTTTATCACAGATGGATCTGGTATTGTCGGTATTGTAGAATCAGTAATCACAGTAGGGTTTGGTAATGTTGGTTTCGTATTATAATAGCTGGATCTGTTATTGTTGACTTAGTATTATAACAGCAGGATTTGGTATTGATGGTTTCGTTCTAACACAGATGAACCAAGGTTGTCGGTTTCGTATTATAACAGCTGAATGGTTTCGTTCTATCACAGATGAATCTGGTATTGATAGTTTCATATTATCACAGCAGGATGTAGTATTGATGGTTTCGTTATAACACAGATGGAGCTAGTGTTGTCGGTTTTTTTATTATAACAGATGGATTTAATATTGATGGTTTCGTTTTATCACAAATGAATTTGGTATTGATGGTTTCGTATTATCACAGCAGGATTCGGTATTGATGGATTCGTTTTATCACAGCTGGATCTTGTATAGTTGGTATTGTTTTATCACAGCTGGTTCTAGTATACTCATGGCTGGATTTGATATGGTTGACTTCGTATATAGTTTGATTTTATAGGTTGGTTTAATTAAGACTTGATTTGATGACCTGTTAATATCTATTCTGTATTATCTCAACCCAATATTATAAAATTTTACTAAGTTGATGTCTTTTATATAATATTTAATACTATATTGATTGCAGCACAGTATTTAATTACTTTAATGCTACATATACAATGTAAGACAGCGGCCAGCTTGCAACTTTTGCTTGTACAAATGTTGTAAAAAAAAGCGAAGCCCGGGCGAGTATGTCTTTAGACAATCAGTGTGCTAAGTGTGAGTTTTTCTTTTCGCATTCGATCATGAGCGTGTTTCGAGTTTACTAGGAATTTGTATGTGATTTATACAGCGCCACTTAGTGGTAAACTGGTTTCTCACGTTTACCACTAGGTGGCGCTGTACAAATCACATACAAATTCTTAGTAAACTCCAAACGCGCTCACGATCGAATGCGAAAAGAAAAACTCACACTTAGCACTCAGAGCGTACGGGAGGAAATCGAATGATTGTACGCGTGGTTCTTCCGCCATTATTGGCATCAACAATAAACTTGGCGCTAAACTTAAAGTTAGCGTTACTTATTATACACGTAATCATGTTACTATTAAGTGTTTTTTTATGTAGATGTAAACATCTTTTTACAATCTCAAACCGCTTTTAAATTAAAAAGAATCCACGCTTTTTAACTAAAATGAAGCTCGCTTGGCGGTTGAAATAATCTGCACAAATATAGTTAAAAGAATTTAAGTTTGCTGAATGACTGTTTAACTGTTTTTGATGGATACTTCTATTCACAGAATTAGTCCTCTTTACTCCATGGTGTATATTAATTATGTCGGCAAACGGATGTATGAATTAAAATTAATAACTTATGTAGCAGTTTGTCCTCTGTCAAAGTCCTTCAGGGATTTCTATTTGATTCTGTCTTTTGCTATCAGCATCCATATTGGATTGTCTACATTTTTAAATTAATCGCCCCGCAGTCGTCGCGTGAAGTTTCATTATTATTCATCATATCGTCATCGTCATTTTCATTTGTCATATTGTCATCGTTATTCGTCGAGCATTGTAATACTTATAACAACCATGAAATATGAGTAAATCTGGAGTTAACACTTTTAATAGTCATCTGAAATATGTGCTGAGCATTTAATGCAATGACGTGTATAATATTATACACGTCATTGATTTAATGTCTCTGCGTCCCATTCACTGAGGTCTCATCTTTCTTTTCTTACAAAATAAAGGAAAGAGAGGGAGAACTCAGGAAGTTACAGCAAGATCCAATTTTATTATTACTTCATGATAACGACTATTATTATATTTATGTACATGTCTAATAACAATGTTTAATTATGTTTAATAAAGTAATAACAAAAATATTGCTGTTTTATTTATAGTTGCATCGTGGAGCTGAAGATACTGTTGTCAAGTTGCTATACTGACCAATTCCCCCGGTCACTGTCAAGAATATTCAATAAGAAACCTAGTTAATATGCAAATTAACAAGTTTTCTTCATTGAGTTATTGATTTCCGCAAAGTAACGTCTGAATCTAAAAAATGTAAAGATTATTAATTTTTGCCCCAAAAATGAGGCATGTCCAATATTATTTTTAAGTTTTCAGATCATATCTATCACCTTTTATTTTAAAAGGACTTCTTGAGATGGATTGCTCCGTGTCATAGCCCTGTGTTTGCATCTGAATTTGTTAAAAGAAAGCGTCTACGAAAGACGACTGGAATAAGGCTGTAGAAAAAACTAAAGAAATATTTTGCGAATACGGTGTTGAAATAGAAAATTAAGATAAGTATATTTTTTAAGTAGGTACATACGATTCCACATAGCCTCTAATAGTAAGGGGTATATTTTTGTGTTCATTATAATATAGTATGCTATTACCATTGACTAAGTACTCCTCAGAGTCTGTTACTTATTGGCTATTGCCGCCCTTAGTAATGACACTCGACAAACGTAAATTTTCACGGTAAATTTCCATTGGCCAGATTAGAGAGAGGCCAGATTAGAGAACTAGAGAGTATAATGTACTACGTACTCTTTGAGTATATAAACCTTTCTATGTACGTACTAGAGCAGCTATACTAAGTAGAAGTTGCGTTCTATTTCTTTAATACTTCGTTGCAGCGCTGAAAGAATAATAAATCCTCCAATCAAAGTCAATATTAAGTAGCGCCGCAGCGTTATTTAGAGTATAATCTATCTACTTATTTATCACGGAGAGTGTTTCGACGAACTGTTCGGATTGATCCCTGCCGTTGAATTTCATTATCACATCGCGGCAAAACTCAAAGTTTATCTTTCACTCCATCTTCATCACCTCGATGTCTGGAAATGCACAACCGTGTGATTCTCTAGGCAATCCTTACCACGCACTACTCCTCTGTGGAATGATTTACCGGCGGGTTTATTTCCGAAAGGATACGGCTTAGGGACCTTTAAGAAAAGAACAAGAGTTTGGTTGTTACCGCCGGGAAACTTTATTGCGCTTACATATTTTATTCAAAGAGCTCTGACGTTTAGTGAAACACGAGTGGCGTGTCGCATGCGATGTCTAGTACGGTAATACATAGAAGTGTTTGAGAGAACTGTTGTAGGTTCTAGAAACTAAAGAAAAAGTAAAGTACGTTTATATAAATAAGTTATTTATTTGTAGCTTAGTTACAAAGAATAAAATGTTTTATTGTCGTAAGTAGACATTAAAGTATCGTTTGATACTTTAATGTCTACTTAACTGTTAGGTAATGTTAATTTATTGATTTAGCAGAAATATGACTTTAAAAACTAAATCCCATCAATCTAAATCATTATGACACAGTAATACACTACATTTTACTATGCACTGTTGTCTCTCACTGAACTGTTTAAAATATCAAGTCTACATTAACAAAAGTCAAACAATTTTTGTTAAACCACATTACAAACACGGATCAATATTGTGATAAATCCACGTAACTTTTATAATTATTTTTTCTTTAAAGAATAAGATAAACTTGTTTAATACTCATTTAACGATCGTATTAAATACATTCTTTAAGATGCCTATTTCTTCTCATTAAATTATAGTAAATTTACAATGGTCATTTGCGATTCACCTTAATTTTTCCTGTATATCTTTCATCTGTATATTTTTCATAAATCAATATCGGACTATGTTTTCGTTCAACTACTGCTTGTAAATTTTCTAATAAAGATTTTTTATTCGAAACAGGCTTATTTTTGGTATTATTAGATACTGCTGGTAATAAATTGTTCACCCAAGCTTCGTAATACTGTTTGACGTGTTTCTCTACATTAGGTGTCCATTTCGCCACTTCTGTTTGTTGGGAATCTTCGTCGCATTTTAAAGATACAGGAGACAACTCTACAACGCGTTTTGCTCGATTGGTTGTTCGACTTTTACGATTCAATAGTGGAATATCTTTAAAGATAGTTCCGCTATTTACTGATTTTACTTTCTTATCACCTAATTTTAATGTTTTAGTCCTTTTGGTGCCAGTATTTATTGGTATCTTTATTTGTAATGGTGTAAGAGATTTTTTCTTTTCATCGTTAAATGTGACCGCTTTATAAATCTTTGTTTCATCGTTGGATTCTTTTATAGTTTTGATGGTAGGTCTTCTTACGTCTCTATTCTCTGTTGAATTGAATTCTTTTTTTGTGTAAATATTATTTGAATTCTCATCCGATTTATTTTTTAAGTCGGATTCAATTCGATTTTTTTTCAGTTGGCGGCCTGTTGAGTATAAAAAACAATATTTTAGATAAATTATAAGGTCAACTGGACATAGTCGTAAATAAAAATTAAATTATGAACCTTTATATCTTTTTACTAAATAGTATTGAAAGAGCGAGCGAGCAAAGGCCAAAGCGAGCAATGTTCTCCGAGCCTACAGAAATAATTTGTTGTCCGAACCACTGGACTACAGAGGAGCATTGCTTTAAATCTAACTAATTTTGACAATTAGAAAAAAAATTTTTACCAATCGTAACATCTTTTCGAAGAACTTTTGGATCAGTCGTTTTATTCACATTTATATTGTTCCAAAAGTTTTTAACATTTTTTTCTTTCATGTGATTGATTTCTTCAATATCACGTTTATTTTCCATCCCACACTTGGGATCGTTTAGTTTCATATTTTTGAAATCATTGCTTTTAATAACAGCAGTCGGTTTATCGGTATCCCCACGATCACGCATCACATACCCAGTTCCGGGTTTTGTAAGATCTTTGACCTTTAAATTTTTAGTGTCTACTGCTCTGTCTTTACCAATTTTCTTATCAATATCTATATTAACACGCGTAACGTCTCTGATTTGTTCTTTTCCATTTGTTCTTTTGAAACTGTTGCCTTGTTCTCTTATAATTTTAAGATCTGACCCTTTATCTCTTTCTACACGTTTAAATTTATCCATTGTTATTTATTTGAATCATTTACGAAAAATTTAAAATGTATGTAATATCTGCCAAAATAATTCGACCATATTGATTAATATTGAACGCCAACTAGATTATAGATATTTTTAAAAGGAGAATTTATTTTAAGCCATAGACAACAAGTTTTCAAATATTTGTGGTCTGGGCCTAGTAGAGTTCTGGAACGTCTCGCCCGGTTTTGGTACTACAAGTACTACATTCCCACTGACCCTGTTACTTTACTGTCACGTTCTGATTTGGAGAGTAAGATAGCCGTAGACTTATATATGTTTGCGAAACGTGTTCAGTTTTCTTTATATTATAAGATAGCAAACAAGCAGGTGGGTCTCCTGATAGAAAGAATCAACTTTCGCCTATAGACACCAAAGATGTTAATGGTACGTTGCTATCTTGTGGCGTGGTGTAATGCCACATGCATAAGTTTACCGGCTACCTTATCCTCCAAACCAGAACGCGACAGTGACAAGCACTGATGCTATTGCGGCAGGAGTATGTAAGGCGGTGGTACTAGACCCGGGCGATACAATGCAGAACTCTATCATCTTATAGCCACAATGGTAGTGACTAACATAGCCAATAGGTCGCCTTTTACGAACTGCCTGGCAGAACTGCAGTTGACCTATTCTAAAGGAGCCCGGGACCAACACGGGGAACACAAATTCTTTAAAAACATGTGCAATAACTTCGGATCGGAAAATCTAAAATGGATGTGTGTGAAAGTTATACAACTTAACCGCATCTGGAACCATTAATCAGCGACAGCCTCCACATACTTGACATTGCTGAAAAACTTCAGAATGAAGGCTGGACTTCGCTGGCTTGGCCACGTTACTTGAAGACAGCATGCTTACTTAGGAAATAAATGCCTTAGTTTGACAGTACCGGGAAAAAGCTCTTGTGGAAAGCCAGTGAGAAAATAATTGTTAAGGTCTTAAGGTCTATTATTAGATTGGTCTGTTTACTCAGTAGGGAAGTATAATGAATCAGAAAGCAGTTCTTAAAAGGTAAGCAATTGGCTTTACGTGTCACTACCACCGTCACTACTAGATGGTAGATTTCTGCATCATCTTACACGGCTCGTTACTATTGCATTATTCCTGCCGCAACAGCGAGAGGGCTTATCACTGTCAAGTTCTGGTTTTGAGGGTACGGTAGCCACTAGCCTTACGCATGTGGCTTTAAGTAATTCCTGTCACTACGATGGCAACAAAATGTTGATATTTTTGGGCGATTATTTTCCCTTTGAATTAGGTAAACAATTTGCTTGTTTGCTATCCAACTATAGAAATAAAAAATGGTTGTCTGTAAAGTTGATAATTTTACGTGATACCGTTATTTTAAAAGATTGTTCCTCTTTATTACTTGTTCCGCGCTCTCGCTTGCACGCTCGGCTTAGAGAGAACGTAACAATTAGTCATGCTTTTTCGTGCATGCAGCTCGTGTTTCATCGATTTATAAGACGTTATTACGTCAAAACATTTTGTAAAATCCAAAACCACAGAACAAATAATAAGTACGTATCCAAAACAATTACTATTTCATAGTTTGAAATAAAACCTTCATGTTAACGTTATAGAAACCAAAAACAATAATATAAATGACGACGAAAAATGAGTGTCGCAATCTGTCAAAATTGTTAAAGACAAAAAAAAATCCAAAATGTAATAGAAATAATAACAACAAATCCTATTCTGTGGTTCAAATCAAAATGAATGTAATAAAATCGAAGTCCTCCAACAGTGCTATTACATCGAAAAGGCAGGTGAACAAAAAAAGTCTCAGTAATGGTGAAATACAACCACTTCTGGTAAAGAAACGTGGAGTATATGTCGAGAATAAGTTCCCCAAGCTGTTTTCTAAAGGTTTGGACTGTTTTTAATAAATATTTCGATTTATTCTCAACTAGCTGACCCGCACAGCTTTGCCCGAGAATATACAGACAGACTTTCGCATTTATGTTGGTATGAATAATGTAAAAAAAACTAAAGATGGGCTGCTCGAATTACAAAATGACAACATGAAAGCAAGGCAATTGCCCGACTTTCAATTAGTCGCGCGTAGTATTCTGAGGTGGAAACATCTAATGAAAATATGTATTAGCGTCACCCAGCCGTGATGATATTGTAATATTCTGCGAAAAATTGCCCTCTCATTTTTTTTATATCATAAGATAACAAACAAGCAGATGGGTCTCCTGATGGAAAGAGTCAACCATCGCCTATAGACACCAAAGGTGTTAATGGTGCGTTGCTATCTTGTGGCGAGTTCTAATGCCACATGCATAAGTTTACTGGCTACCTTACGCTCCAAACCGGAACACGACAGTAACAAGCACTGGAATAGGGAAAGCAGTGGTACCAGACCCGGGCGAGACAATGCAGTCCTCTACCACCTAGTAGCCACGATGGTAGTGACTTGTATAGCCAATCGGTCGCCTTTTACGACCTGCCTGGCAGAACGGCAGTTGACCTATTCTTCAAAGGAGCCCGGGACCAACACGGGGAAATCTCATCTCGTTTTCGTCTCTAGACCATACACTAACTTTACAGCAGCAGTGAGATAGCAGATAAATGTTTCATGTGTCATCATAGAAGTACATTCTTACAAAGTCTTCCACGTACCTATAGTAACATTTACGCTTGTTGGCGTATGAACTGTCTATTAATAAAACTTCATCGTTTATGTAACGGGCATGATAGAACACGTTCATGCTCGGACGTGTTATCACATCACATTCAATCACGTATCCATACGCGTAAATAATTAGTATATAAGGTGAAGGAAATTCACACTAAAATACAGTTTAATAAACACATTTACTAACTAATGTGTGACTGTCATTTAACCAACGTAATAGTTTACTTAAGTTTATATAGAGAATATTCAATAGAGAAAAGTAATCTTTTCTTTTTTAAATATTCAAAAGTTTGTTCTAAATTTCTTCTTTATTTGATAAAACTTGGATTATTCCATAAGTTGGAATATACCTGATTTGAATCAAATATGATCATCTCCGAATGTCTTTTACTTCCAGACAAATTCGTGGACAAACAAACAAACATGCATACACTTATGAAATACAATACACACGCTTGACTTGAACGCATAATATCTTCTTGGATGTCTAATAGAACATCATACTCAAGTATAATCCAACAATATTAAATAATTAATGGTCAAACTGATAACCGTTCTAAGTCGGTTAAAAATAACATCCGTCTCGTCAATTGTTATACTCCAAGTTGGTCTGGGCTCACGTTAAAGAATAGACTATCAGTCGTACCGGCAGTTCATAGGAGGAAAACGCTTGGCTATGTGAGTCACAGCTATCGTGGCTACTAGGTGGTAAAGCTCTGCATTGTCTCGTCCAGGTCTTGTATCACCGCATTTATTTATTCCTATCACAATAGCTTCAATGCTTGTTACTTTCGTGTTTCGATTTGGAGGGTAAGGTAGCCGGTAAATTTATGGTATTAAGACCCAGATAAAAGGGTAGAAACGCACCATAAACGTCTTTGGTGTCTATAGGTATTATTGCCTTTGTGTAAAAGAGCAACCTCAGATACAGAACTCCATAAGCATCACCTGCTACAAAAAAATTAACTACGATTCACTCTGTCAACCCTTAAAAATAGCCCGCTTCATAATTGACTGTTTCCAGATGCTAGAGAGATAGAAACTAAACCAAAATTACTTCTACGTAAAAAACCACAACAAAATAATATTTTAGCATCAGTACACAAAGTTTTTTCAAATACCGCGAGCACACAATATCCTGATACACGAACGTATGAACCACAAAAAATAAAACCAAAGAAAGAATGGAAGAACCAAACCCAAACGAAAAAGAAATATAAATCAAGAATTTTAAACCAAAAATCATACCAAGAAGAGAGAGACCAATTGATAATTTTACAATCACAGAGGGATATAATAAAAACACCCTCTAACTATTCAGCAAATGAAAATAATTCAGAAGTCGTCAAATGGTCGAAACCAGTGCAAACGTTTAATAAAACTTCTGTTAGAGATATTTTAGACAATGATATATATAGTGGAGTAGGAGCAGAGCTGGCTAAAGAAATTTTGGATGGCAAGAATATTAGTCCAACTATCAAAGATGGCTCAGATACACTTTTAGATTCAGTGCCAGAAAACGATGACAGGAAAATATATAATTTCTTCGTTGATTTATTGAAAACTACCTTTAGTGTTTATAATGTTAAAACTGATTATGCAATTTGTGAAGCCAATGATGGATCGAAGCTAAACTTGGAAAAGAAACAGTCAAATATCAATGAAATCAAAATGACAGATTCAACAAATATCCCTTTTCCGGTAAATAATTATAATATTAATGATACCTACGCTGAAAAACAATTCAAAGATCAAGATCCCTTTCGTTTTCCTAAAAAACGAGCTTATCAACATAGAATTAACACATTATCATTTATTCCCAATAAACTTCCTTCAATAAAAGCACTCCCAAAATCTTATAGCGTTGAAACTAAGAAATTACCAAAGCGTGAATCAAAGAGATCAAGACAGAAAAAATTTATGAAATATTTAAAAAATCAGTTGGCAATGGACTTCAAGAATTATGAAGAGCCAGACAATCTGTTTGATGCATTAAAAGTGTTAGCTGAGAATAAAAAGAAGCGGGAAAGAGCACCACAATTTTATGAACCACAACATTCAAGCAACAATTCTAAAAAATTAGAATGTGAATTCAAAGGGCACAAAATAATGTCTCCTAAGTCAAAAAAGAATAAAAAATCAAAACAATCCAGTGCTGCGTCTAAACATTTAGAATATTCTCGAAACAACTCAGAATTTTCCATCGTAAATTCATCTTGCCATTCAATAGAAGTATACGGTTATGATTATAAAGAAGACCCTTTTAAAAAGCAAGTAAATGACAGACAAAAACAAATGATGTTTACAAATCATAAGGCTACATTAGCAATTGATAATATACTTAATTCGAATTCAGTGACGCTATTTTCAGACACGACGCTCCAAAGTAATTCCGATTTTGATTTCTTTTGAATAAATGTATAGCAACTTGATTTGTTTTTTCTTCTCTGAGTTTCTGAATGTTTTTATCATAAGATAAAAAAGCAGATGAGTCTCCTAATAGAAAGAGTCATGTTCCGGTTTGGAAGGTAAGGTAGTCGGTAAATATATGGTATTAAGGCCCAGCTACAAGGCTAGAAACGTACCATAATCATCTTTGGTGTCTATAGGTATTGCCTTTATATAAATAGCAACCTCAGATATAGACCTCCATAAGCATGCTAATGGTGCGTTGCTATCTTGTGGCGAGGTCTAATGCCTTATGCATAATTTTACCGGCTACCGTACCCTCCAAAGCGGAACATGATAGTGACTAGCACTGACGCTATTGCGGCAGGAATAGGTAAGGCAGTGGTACTAGACCCGGGCGAGACAATATAGAAGTCTACCACCTAGTAGTCACGACAGTAGTGACTTGTATAGCCAATTGGTTGGCTTTTACGACCTGCTTGGCAGAACAGCAGTTGGACTATTCTTCAAAGGAGCCCGGACCAACACGGCGAAAATGGATGGATGTTACAGTCACGCAAAAACTACGAAACAGATTTAAATGACATTTGGCACACCCGTGTGCTAAATTTAATTTAAATCTGTTAAAATAGTCAGACCCGGGCGAGACAATGCTGAACTCTACCACCGAGTAGCCAATCGGTCGCCTCTTGGTCGCCTATTGCCTGGCAGAACAGCAGAAGTTCTATTAGAATAGTATAGAATAGAATAAGCTTTTATTCAAAATAAGTATTTCTAAGATACATTTTTCGAACGTCAATCTTAAAAAAGATGTGATACAAATATACATAAAAGCTTAGTTAACTGTCATAGTACAATTATCAATAAATATAAATGTACGTACATTATACATTATATTATTATACATAATATTCTTACATTATACATTATATTCTTCAAAGAAAGCCCGGACCACGGGATGTGTATCTATACATATAATAAAATCGTAGGAAAGTCAAAACTGTACATTGAATATTTTTTTTAAAGAATACTTGGGGCGTGATCTACAATCGATATCGAAGCCAAAAATATAGTTTTTAGAATTTTTGTCTGTTTGTCTGTTTGTTTGTCTGTTTATCTGTTTGTCTGTTTGTCTGTATGTATGTCCGGGGTGAACTCAAAAAGTACTGCATGGATTTACTTCAAATTTTGCATGAATATTGCTAACAGGTAGGGTCAACATAATACCTACATATTATCACGCTATCACCTAGCGGCCAGGTGCTGTGCGGAGTAAACGGAGTCCGCGCGGACGAAGTCGCTGGCAACAGCTAGTATATAAATAAAAATTAATGAATTGAAATAGTCGGGAGCTACCCCCTCCTGCCTAAGTCTGCCTTCAGTTTAATCAAGCTACCCCAAACAATAATTCGCTGTCCCCCCCCCCTCCAAACAATAATTCTGGATACACCACTGTCTGTTACGCTTTCATCCGCTATACCGATTTTGATGAAATTTGGCAAGGAGATAATTATAGACCCGGAGTCAAACATGGGCTACTTAAAAAAAATTGATCTCTTAAGCACTAAAATACGGGCTGAATGGATTATCATATGAAAATACACATCTTCACGCCAGACTTCTTATGAGGTAGGCAGAAAGTATCGGGTGTCCTTTCTTATTTTAGACTTGTCTCGCTTTCTCATTACTCTCTTCATACACACACGCCAGTTGCGAAGACTATTGACACCACTTTCGGACAGTACTGGATCAATCTGGTCATGGTATGACCGTCTTGGTCTTCCCCGGTACCCACATCCTTCCACATTTGCATTGTATATATATATATATATATATATATATATATATATATATATATATATATATATATATATATATATATATATATATATATATATATATATATCTGCAGGTCTTCTCTTGAAAACAATATAAATCTTAAACCAATATTGATAAAAACAATAAGTTTCGAATATCGTCGAAAAACGGTACTCTTGAAACCAATATTGCCCACATTGATTCAGTATAGTAACGACCTAATTATTGGAAATAAATGTCATCGTTACACGTCAAGCTAATGTTACAAGTGGAAATTTTAAGTACCGTTTTAAACAAAATAACGAACTAGCAAAAAGCAGAGCTTTGTAAGGGCTGGCAAAGTTATACTACCTAATAATATTGTTGAGAAAGTATTTTTATGAGAATTACTAATATATATATATATATATATATATATATATATATATATATATATATATATATATATATATATATATATATATATATATATATATATATATATATATATATATATATATATATATATATATATATATATATATATATATATATATATATATATATATATATATATATATATATATATATATATATATATATATATATATATATATATATATATATCTGCAGGTCTACTCTTGAAAACAATATAAATCTTAAACCAATATTGATAAAAACAATAAGTTTCGAATATCGTCGAAAAACGGTACTCTTGAAACCAATATTGCCCACATTGATTTAGTATAGTAACGACCTAATTATTGGAAATAAATGTCATCGTTACACGTCAAGCTAGTGTTACAAGTGGAAATTTTAAGTACCGTTTTAAACAAAATAACGAACTAGCAAAAACCAGAGCTTTGTAAGGGCTGGCAAAGTTATACTACCTAATAATATTGTTGAGAAAGTATTTTTATGAGAATTACATCTTTTAATGTATGGATTTCATTTATAATTATCTAACCTAAAAAAACCAGCGTATTTTCATCCAAACATTATATTTCCATCAAAGGCATCGTCAGCCTTTGGTCCAGAAGGGCGCAGGAAAATAAAACCAAAATAAAAAAACATGTTTCTAAGACAATTTTTTTTAAACTTACAAGAAAAATTCATTAAAACTTTCTTGATTTATTAAAACTAGGCTTTAAGAGCGGCGATGATTTGGTGGCGCGAGATGGATTTTGAGTTGCTACATATTATAGGTAGACCGAACTAATTATAGGTAGACCAGAAAATATGGTGTAAAATTTTAGTAGATAACCTTTATATTTGTTCTGTATAGATAACATTGATAATAATAAAAATCAGAGCCTAATATTGATAGAAATCAATTTTCATTTATGGTAGCTTCCTTGCAAAAGAGTTTTGAAGGAAATGGGTATTAAAAATGAAAGTTAATTTTATAAAGACATTTTTAACATTTTTACAAACACATTTTTAACATTTTGCTAAGATAAGATCGATTTTCGAATTTTTTCTTTTATTTAATTAACCTTCAAAATTTTTAGGATTAATATTGGACTTACCGTAGGCACGAAGAATTGGCGGTAGAAACTCAGCGAATAAATTTTTCGAATATTTCTCTCAGAGAAACCCTCGGGGTTCGATTCCCGAGTCAGACAAATCAAAAATGTGTTTTTTTTTCAATTTTCTAATAAAGAAACGATGCCCGGGATTGGAAAGATGCCCGGTTGGTGATAAACTGAGGGCCTACCATGAACTCTTATAATACTTGTCAAGTTCCAGGCAGTTCAACTATGAGTATTAACCTGTCAGGTTTTACTATCGTACCATGAACTAATTTTTGTTGATCTGCAATGCGTCGTCTTCTGGCCGGTCACATTATCTCTGGCAGGACATATCAAATTAACGTTGAGAAACACATAACTTGCCGATTTTTAAATTTTAGTATAAAGTTATTATTATTAATGCATTTTAATAAGAAATCTTGAATTTAAGAATACAAATTGGCAAAAGAGATCAAGTTTTAAGTTATTTAAAGTCTACGTAAAATATATGGAACATAAAGTAAACCACGTAATATTTGTTAAGCGGCATCCATTAAAGAACGCATCTCTGGGAATATTACACATGACCTTGAACTGTTTAATAAAGACATATTTATGTTATGAGCGCGGTTTTTAAATTTCTTGAGTACGTCTTGATTTTTTGAGATTAGAGTTTTGGAATAGTTTGTGACTATTTTAAAGCTGTGTAATTGTAATTTTAACACATTGATTTCATGAACGTGATTGATGTCGAAAGCAAAACGATCGTATGATATCAATATATTCAATGAATAATTGGAAGTTTTATGAGATATTTTAAGTACTCATAAAGATATTGCAACGGGATTCAATAAAAGTGCACACTCAAAACGTTAATTTTCATCACACATCTAAATTTATGTGTGTCTCCTCTGTGGTCTAGTGGTCCGGTGTCGGAGTTGATCACATGAGGTCTCGGTTCGGACAATTCAACAAAATGTGTTTTTCAGTTTTCTGACAAAAGCAATTTTGCCCGGAATTGGAAAAAGTGCCCGGGTGGCGATAGGCTTTGGCTAATCGTGGGTACACTTGTTGTACCTCTGCCTACCTCTTTGGGGATACGGGCGTGAAGATACTTTTTTTTTATAAAATTAAAAAATGCTTTAAAAGTAAGTAAATATTAAATAATAAATAAATAACTTTATTTAGAAGTAATGAATTAGGTACTGTATTTTATACCAATATCAATATTTTTCTAAAACACAGTTAATGTTAAAAAATATACAGTATAAATTCCTAATAGGACTAGGGCTAGGAATAGCAGTAATAATAAAAAATACCTACGTTTACAGTATATTTAAGACAAAGCAATCCAATAAAAGTTACTTTTTACCACCTGCAAGTGACCGGCAATATTATGACACTTTAGCAGTTCAAATATCGATTTCGGTCTGACAAAAACACTTCATGGTACGCTAACGAAGGGCAGAAGTTGGTTTGAATAGTAAAACGATCGCTCGCCGGCATAGGTCACGTGGTCACTGACTGGCCTGTTAGATAACGCTTTCATGGTACGAAATAGCAGGACAGTTTAATTATCGGCTAAAATTGCCCTGCTATAAGAGTTCATGGTAAGGCCGCTGGTCACCTATCACGTTGTGGGACTAAGACGTATCTTCGGCTAATCGTTGATGCACACGTTCTGCCTCTTCGGGGATACGGGCATGACCATACCTTTTTTTAGCTTTTTACCCTCGGGCTAAGATTGAAAATTGATCTCAATACAATACTAATCAATTAATACACTTGTACTGTTTCACAATAATCATATTGTGAAAAATCTGTAAACGGTTGACCTTGCAGGCCATCCCTAAAACTTCCCGCTAAATTAAGGTATTTTAAGCTCAAAAGAGTAAAAACTATAAGCATAGATTTTTTTCAGTTCTAAAAAATATTGAAATATCTCAATTGCTAAGTCACAAAAACAGCAATAAAACACGAATGAACCAACGAAACAATCATACATGCAGTTTATTTTGATAAAAATGGCAGTACATTGATTTTTGAAAAACTGTATATTTTGGAAACGATGATCAAATTGATCAAATTTCAAATGCTCAATTTCAAATGGCATTCAACTCAATTTAACTATTGCTTTAGCTAAATAATCGGTAGGTTCAAAAAATTCGAAGCAATGTCAAAAACCATTTTTCCAAAATTTTCGTCATTGATAGATACCAAAAAAAGTGACTGATTTTTATCCAATTAACGGTACTTGACACAGTTTTTAAAGAAGAAAAGCTGATAAGATTTTGAGGTCAATCGGTATATTAGCCTGAAAGTTATTTCAAAAACAGTAATTAAGTAAGTTTGTTAAAAACAACGTAATTTTAATATTTGAAAAGCTGTAACTTTTAAAAATAAGATTCGATTTTAATTTTTAAAACAGCATTCAATGTAATTTAGCACTAAAATATTGTAGAATACTAAAAAAATATTCAACCAATCATTTTTATACCAACAAATATTTCGAAGTTATGTCGAAAAAAGACTTTTTTTTAAGTTTTCGTCAACGATTACTTCCAAATAGATAAACCGATTTGATGCAGTTTCTGCATTAGACTTAATTTTTTTGAGAATATAGCTGATTTGTTATTTTACTCAATCAGTACATTAATCTGGAACTTATATTTAAAAAAATCTGTTTCACCAAAATTTCTTTTTGGGTTTTTTCAAAATTTTATCAAAATCCCTTGGGCCCATTTGGTTCAAATTTTCAGGAAGTCTAAGTTGAGTGGAATCCAATCGAATGCCATCAACCACATTTCGATCGGTCCAGCCGTTCAAAAGTTATGAGATGTTTACATACAGACATACATACACACGCGCGAACACACACACACACACACACACACACACACATACATACATACATACAGACACACTGACATAATTGCGAAAATAGTTGAATAAGGTTCCTAGGACCTTAAAACGCGGGCATCTGGGGAAAATTCGAGTTTTGAAAATCGGAGCAAAATCGGTAACTTCCTTATCCACATACGTAGCAGGAAGTTAAAAAGTACAAGTGTATTAATAGATTAATATTGTATTAAAATGGAGTGAATGAAAATGAATTAAATCTACCACGCCAAAGTAACATTTTAACTCGTTAGCGTTTTAACTCGTTACTTTCATAATAGATGGCGTTAGTAGTAATAAAATACATGTTTTTTTTTTCTTAATGTTTATAAAATGGTACTTTAATGGTAGATCATATAGACGAGAATTTAAACTGCCACGTCGAAGCTCAAACCTCGAAGCGCGATATTTTTTCAGTAACAGATACCACAAAAGTGCATATAAAGTGGCCTAGTGTAGGGCTCGCTTCGCTCGCCCTGATAAAAGCAATAATGAGTAGTTCCAAAAAATTTCGAAATCCAATATCGCCAAATCCAATAATTGAATATAGTTGTCCAGAGTACGAAATACTTCAAAGTTCATTAAATATTCATTTAAAATTGAAATCGATTTTCAAGAGTAGCCCTACTGTTTTGTTAACCTTTCTTTTGCCATTCTTCCTACATGTCCGAACCAGCGGAGCATACCCTTTCTCATCTTTACACGTTCTTATATTATGACGTGACGTGCGAGACTAAATAAACGTCAGGGAACGCATTGGTTTCATGATGCCATTTTGGAATGCGAACAACGCATCTATTCTTTTTAAAATTATTGCCTCTGACGAATTTTAAGTACTAATTATTATGTTTCTTTGTAAAATAGGTATATTATTTTTTGTAATATTATGTGCGTTTTTTGTCATGATCATGATACCATACACCAAGTACAGTATTCGGTCGAATAGTCCGAAATATTCAGCCGAATACCAAGTGGCAAAGAAAGTGTCCGAAAGGCCGAATACCAAACACTAACCGTACAAATAATATTCGTGGCATCTCCAGTCAGTTGTATTATGATTATCGGCTTCATTTTCCTCATTATCCCTAATGAAAACATTTACTAGTAAATGTTTTTTACTATTCCAATTAAAGATGATAAATTCGTAATACTAAGAAAATATTAACTGATAACGTACGGGAATCGTTTCTGCATAAATGTTTATTGTTTATTAACCTCGTTATTGTGTGTTGAATTATTAATAAGAATTTAAGATAAAAATAACACATCATTATCCCCCCGACAGGACAAAATGAGTAGGTACAATTATATGTAAGTAAGAGATTTAGCGGACAACTTCAACCTGTAACTTTTGCGTTACGGTGATGCGCGTGCGTCTTAAAATTTCACCCTCATCATTTTTTCATAACGCGCCTAAAGAAGTATAACTTTGAAAGACGTCGTGTGGCCCCAGGATCAAAAAACGGCCTCTATGATATCGTAGACGTAAAACGTCTACGCGCGGCCGCTAACATGACGGGTTGTCCGGTTTAAAATATTCTCAAAAATTTAGGGAAATTGAAAGATAAACACGAGCATTTTAAAATTCCTTAATATTTTTATTTCTATAAATGGAATAATTTCGTTGTTTTTTATAATGTCCTCGACCTATCCTCGTCCTCGAAAGTGTCGAGGACTTATCTCCTTTCGGGTCGGACTGGGGCTTCGTTACTAGATGTACAGACTGACTGGTGAGTTACCTTCAATATTTAAAGACGAGATAGTTGGCGATCATATACTTACCTTTAATATAGTTTGAAGTCAATGTTTTTCTTCTACCTTCAATATTTAAGGACGAGATAGTTGGCGATCATATACTTACCTTTAATATAGTTTGAAGTCAATGTTTTTCTTCTTTGCGGTTAACATGCTGTTAATAATGTACATTTTGTTATTATTATTTTTACTCACTATTATTATTATATATATGCGTAATTTGCTATAAAATACTAATATTCATGTATCCTATCTATCCATATAATTTAAAAGCGCTGTGGATTTTTTTTATAAATAAATAAATTGCTTATCTTTAAATTGGGTTTTAGCGAAATGCCATAAGGAAATTTCAATATAGCCAAAGACTAAAGCCTATATCACACTATTATACGTTAGTATTTTAATCGAGTAATACCTACTTTAGAAGCTAAAACACTCGCGACTGGCAAAATATCGTTTGCACATTGACCCCGTTTACATTCTAATTAGTGCGAGTGTTTAATACAGGTGCTTAGTATTAAGCAAAAAACATATTCTATACTTTCCATCGTCGTCACTTGGTGAAATTCCATTGTTATTATTCACTTTTACTATTGCACTTGCTTACGGCTGTCTATACATGTTTTTTGCTTAATTAGACACTTTTACTACTGCACTTGTACATAAATTTCACTTTTACACATATTTTTTAATATATTACTCGACCGGTTTCACTTTTTAAACCATCTTCAGGATGTAATACTGAACTTTAAGTATATACATCCTGAAGATGCTTTAAAAAGTGAAACCGGTCGAGTAATATATTAAAAAATATGTGTAAAAGTGAAATTTATGTACAAGTGCAATAGTAAAAGTGTCTAATTAAGCAAAAAAAATGTATAGACAGCCGTAAGCAAAAAACAAGTATAAACATGTATAGACAGCGTCTATTTCGCTGATTACTAACAAGGGCGGATCCAGAGGGGATCATGGGGGTGATGGTCCCCCTGAGTAGGGCTCTAGGTATTGATTTATTAGTATGAGATAAGGATTAGAGCCTATCATGAATTCATGACTGAACTTCAAATATGTGACTCCCCTGACCCGAAGACTGGATCGGCCCTTGTATATGTGACCCTCCTGAACCAAAGGGGGTCACATATACAAGGCCTGGATCCGCCCTTGATTACTAATCATTTACACTAATCAACGGCTATTTAATAAGCAACGGCAACTACCGCGTTTCGATCGGTCAAGTCGTTTCGAAGTTATGATATGTTTACATACACACACTCACTCACACACACACACACACACGCACACGCACGCACACACACACACACACACAAAGACATATTGACGTCGTCGCAAAAATCGTCGGAAGAGGTTTGTAGGTAGGTAGGTGTTGGTTCCGGGCTCCTTTGTAGAATAGGCCAACTGCCGTTCTGCCAGGCAGGTCGTAAAAGGCGACCGTTTGGCTATGTGAGTCACTACTATCGTGGCTACTAGGTGGTAGAGTTCTGCATTGTCTCGCCCGGGTAAGGTACCACCGCCTTATCTATTTCTGCTGCAATAGCGTCAGTGCTTGTCGCTGTCGTGTTCCGGTTTGGAGGGTAAGGTAGCCGGTAAACTTATGCATGTGGCATTAGACCTAGCACCAAGATAGCAACGCACCATTAACATCTTTGGTGTCTATAGGCGATGGTTGACTCTTTCCATCAAGAGACCCATCTGCTTGTCTGCTATCTTATGATATAAAAAAAAAACCTCAAAACGAAACTTTGCGCTCGACGCTCACTAGATGACGCTTTATCAATTTTTAAAGACTTGTAGCTCTGCGCTCGACTATGTTTGTTGGATATTTTATAGCTTGTCGGGACAGGTCCCTATGTGTCGAGACAAATGGCAACCCTAGTATTTTTGTTGTTTAGTCTCTGGTCGAATTTCGACCACAGGGCGATCATTAGTTCGATTTTTTAGTATTATTCTATCAAACCAAAGTGTATATTATTTGTATTGTACATCCCAATCAGCGTTATTCATATGATAACCTAATCTTGAGATAACCTTTCCTACATAAGAATCAACTGTTTACATGTGTAATAATGTTTAACTAGTAGATATTTCTACTAAATAACTGTTTATAGAATAGCTGACAAACGCAGTTTTGTCTGCGAGTGAAATAACATGATATAATTGTTTATATAAATTTTCATCACCTATTTTAACCCCATAGGGTTGATTTTTAAAATAAAAATTAGTCTATGTTGGACCTCGAATCTTTAACTATCTTCATGCTCAGTTTCTTTAAAATCGGTTCAACGGTTTTGCCGACAAAACTTAACATACATATAGCCAAATAGACAGTCTTTCGCGTTTATCGCCTTTGTAGTCTAGTGGTCTATTCTCGATGTTGATCACATAAGGTCCGGTTTCTAATCCCGGGTCAGGCAATTCAAAAGTGTGTATTTTTTCAGTTTTCTGATAAAAACAACGTTGCTCGAAATTGGATAACTGTCCGTTTGGCGATAGGCTTGTCACTTATCACATCGTGAGACTAATTTCGGCTAATCGTTAGTGTACTTATTGTACCTCTGCCTACCTCTTCGGGGATACGGGGTACAGACCCTTTTTTTCAGAGTGCTAAGTGTGAGTTTTTCTTTTCGCATTCGATCGTGAGCGCGTTTCGAGTTTACTAGGAATTTGTATGTGATTTGTACAGCGCCACCTAGTGGTAAACTGGTTTCTCACGTTTACCACTAGGTGGCGCTGTACAAATCACATACAAATTTCTAGTAAACTCCAAACGCGCTCACGAGTCACGATCGAATGCGAAAAGAAAAACTCACACTTAGCACTCAGATTAGTATGTTGAAAGTATAGATAGTATGGATTGTTACAACTTTGTTTACAATTTTCACTATTTTTTCTAAACAATGTTTTTGCCTTACCCAGGACTCAAACCCAGGTTTTTGTGATCTGAAGTCAAACAGAACTAACCACTAGGCTAACAAGCAAATTTTATTAAAAGCTTAAATTTATCAAGAATTACCATTTTTACGATGAAAGTCTTGTTTTTATAATTTTAGAGTTCTGTAGTCATATAGACCGAAACATTATGCGTCTTAGTTTGTTTTTTATGTAATTGTAATTTTCGTCTATATTAATATTTTAAATGTGTATTGTATTGTAATTGTATGGATTGATGTTACAGTCACGCAAAAACTACGAAACAGATTTAAATGATATTTGGCACACCCGTGTGCTAAATTTAATTTAATTTCATTAATAATTTACATAATGACCTGGATAGGCGTTTATCCCGTAAAAATTAGGTGATCCCGCGGGATTCACAAAAAACTGTGTGATGCAGCGGGCTGCACGCTGCAGCTTTTACAAATGCGAAACTTTGTTACTCAATCACGTAAAAACTAGTGAAGGGATTTGATTGAAATTTGGCACCCAGATAGATGACGACATGGAATAGTACTTGGTTGTCCATCTGGTTGCCCAGCTGGTTGTCCAACTTGTTGCCCAACTGGTTGAGCAACTTGTTGCCCAACTAGTTGCTCAACTGGTTGCACAACTGGTTTCTCAACTTGTTGCCCAACTGGTTGACAAACTGGTTGCCCAACTTGTTGCTCAACTGGTTGCCCAACTGGTTGCCTAACTGGTTGCTCAACTAGTTGCGCAACTAGTTGCTCAACTAGTTGTCCAACTGGTTGCCCATCTGGTTGCCCAACTCGTCGCATAACTGGTTGAGCACCTTGTTGGCCTACTGGTTTTCCAACTGGCTGACCAACTGGCTGCCCACCTGGTTGTTCGACTGGTTGCCCAACTTGTTGCACAATTGGTTGCTCAACTGGTTGTCCCACTGGTTGCCTTACTGGTTGTCCGACTGGTTACTGAACTGTTTGCACAGACTCTTGCCCAAATTAGTGGCCGACGTGATGGTTAACTGGTTGCCCAACTAGTTGCTCAACTTGCTGCCCAACTAGTTGCTCAACTGGTTGCCCAACCGGTTGCCCAACTTATTGCTCAATTAGTTACCCAACTTGTTGCCTAACTGGTTGAGCAACTTGTTGCCCTACTGGTTGCTCAACTGGTTGCTCAATTTGGTGCCCAACTAGTTTCCCAACTGGTTGCACAAGTGATTCCTCAACTTGTTGCCCAACTGGTTGACAAACTGGTTGCCCAACTTGTTGCTTAACTGGTCCCCAACTCGTTTTCAGCTGGTTGCTCAACTAGTTGCACAAATAGTTGCTCTACTGGTTGTCCAACTGGTTGCCCATCTGGTTGCCCAACTTTTCGCCCTACTGGTTGCCCATCTGGTTGCCCAACTTGTCGCCCAACTGGCTGACCAACTGGCTGCCCACCTGGTTGTTCAACTGGTTGCTCAACTTGTTGCGTATATGGTTGCACAATTGGTTGCTCAACTGGTTGTCCCACTGGTTGCCTTACTGGTTGTCCAACTGGTTACTGAACTGTTTGCACAGACTGTTGCCCAAATTGGGGGCCGACGTGATGGTCAACTGGTTAACCAACTGGTTGCCCAACTAGTTGCTCAACTTGCTGCCCAACTAGTTACTCAACTGGTTGCCCAACTTGTTGCCTAACTGGTTGAGCAGCTTGTTGCCCTACTGGTTGCCCAGCTAGTTATAAGCCGTACAAAATCACTTCAAGTACAGCATGGTTCATTTCTACTTTATCACAATATAACCTATGAAATTTTTGAGTCATAGGAGCGTTCACTCACATGCGCGGCAACTTGTTACAAATTTTTTGACAATAAAGTTCACTGCCCAAGCGGGTGACACTCACGCTTGCACCATTCCCAACCGTTCTGAAATATTGTGTCCGTGAGAGGTGTCTATGTGTCCGTTGCTCGAGCGCCATTTGTAGGTAGATTGACTAGTATCTAGTTATTGTGCGTCTGAAGCTTCGACAAGAGAAAGTTATGGACTTGGCATTAATATCCATAAACAATCAAAATCCATAAACAATCAACACGGTCTCCGTGTTGATTCCTGGCTCCTTTAAAGAATAGACCAACTGCCGTTCCGTCAGGCAGGTCGTAAAAGGTGACCAATTGGCTATGCGAGTCACTACCATCGTGACTACTAGGTGGTAAAGTTCTGCATTGTCTCGCCCTGGTCTGGTACCACCGCCTTACCCTTTCCTGCCGCAATAGCGTCGGTGCTTGTCATTGCCGTGTTCCGGTTTGGAGGGTAAGGTAGCCTGTAAACTTATGCATGTGGCATTAGACCTCGCCACAAGATAGCAACGCACCATTTTTGGTATCTATTTACGCGATGGTTGAATCTTCCCATCAGCAGATCCATCTGCTTGTTTGCTATCTTATGATATAAAAAAATTATAAAATTGCATGCATTCCAACGCTGAACAAATAAAAATAGCTTTATCTCTGTCCAACAAGTTAGAATTTTCATAATAGACAAAGCTACAAAAATTCTGTCAGTGCTCTAATTTCAAATCATTTAAGAAAATTAAGATCACTTAAACAGCTTGCGGCCAATACGCCATTACTAAAATAATCTGTCAATGAAAGTAAGTTAAAATTTAATGTCAAATAACCCTTTGTTTACACAATATATTAAATGGTTTTGAGCGTTCATTTGTATTCTTTATAATTTTAGTGTGTACCTTAAATTTAAAACAAAAATTAATTGTTAAAATAACATACCAAATTGCAATATAATTTATAGTAATTTCCTTCATCTAAGTAATTTATCAATTATTACGTAGACGTTTTATTTTTATATTCATTGAATGTGTTGTTCACTCGTGGTACACGTACCATGTTTACCATGTGAGTATAATACCAATATGTAATTTTTAAAATAGGCACTACACGATTTGAAAATTTCTCTAGGGCTTAGCTGATATAACTACTTATTCCTACCCCAGCTAAACACATGATGCCATTAATTGAATGACCGCAACAGCTTTGTTATGGGTAAAATACACTTTACGTTTTTTTTATGGTTTCTTTTATGTTTTTTTCTTCTACAAATCCATCTTTACATAATGATATGATATTGGTTAGATACTTAAGCCGCTGCTCTTTTCGGCAAGGTGCTGACAGAATACCAGCGTTACAGTCTATGCTGTAACATAATGCTGAGTCAGTAACCCTTTCTCTAAAGTGATACAATAATGGTATTTAGGTTAATTACTTATAGTTTTAGTTTTATTCTTAAGTTAAATACCTAGTTGTTAAGTATCCTACTATTTTCTTATGTATCTTTACTTTCTTTTGTGTATCATTTTTTGGGAATAAATATTTTTCTATTCTATTCTTTCTATTCTAGACAGTAAACAGTTGTTCTTAAGTCCGCCATTACTCGGGACGAAATGACACGGTTTTCCTTTGGTTAATTCATATCTAGTACCTAGTAGTTTCCTTTATCTAAGGTATGAAGTGAGGTGAATAAATAATGGCTTCCTCATCAATGGTGGTACTCGCTAGTGACGCAAGCCTATGATGACGATAACGCATAAGCGTTATCAAATCATGTGAATGTCGAAATCATCATACACACGGTATGTGGCATCACACACACGGTACCAACGTTAGTTTAGACATCTTTACAATTTTCTTAGTTATTTCGCACATATCTAATCAGTTGGAGTAATTATTACTGCATATAAATTAGAAAATGGATTTAACATTTATAATGCCGTAAATTGTGCTTATATATGAAATTAGTGTATGTTGCGTAATAGCCACAAGTTAGCCGCTACCCGTCTTGTTGCGTATATGTGAAGTAGGTTTTTAAGGTTTCCGTTAGGTCCCACAGCAAAAAAAGCCCCGCGCTTTGAGACTTCGTCGACTACGACCTTACCTTAAATTGTAAGTGACACTACAATAAGTTAGTTGACTAAATTTGAAAATTTATTTAATAACTAGCTGTTGCCCGCGACTTCGTTCACGCGGACTTCTTTTACTCCGCACGGCTCTTCCCCCGTAGGTGATAGCGTGATAATATGTAGCCTATATGTTGACCCGGCCTGTTAGTAATATTCATGCAAAATTTGAAGTAAATCCACGCAATACTTTTTAAGTTTACACCGGGCATACATTGACTTCTCTACGATTTTATTATAGGTATGTATAGATAATTTTCCTTATTTAGTATATTAACAAAAAAACTATTTATTTTTGTTAAATAACATACATTTATAATAAAAAATTGCGTTTTAAAATTGAAATTAAAATTTTGCGCGAAAATAATATCAGCTACGGAACCTTACTTTACGCATAGTTTGACACACACTTGGTTTGTATTTTATTAGGTGGCCTTGCGAGAGATCAATCAAGTTTATCAACTGGTCCGACTAGATGTACTCGGGTTTGTTGAAGTCTTATTTAGTTTGTGTGTAACCGTGCTACGAGAAGCACAGTTGGTAATAATTTACGTGAGTATTTTTTATTATTATACTAACTCTCGGGCCGGTTTTGCGCGCTGGAAAAGGATTACCATAAACTGTTTTATACTGAATTGTTTTTGATATATGTTTAATGTAAGTGTTAATCTTTGCACAGGTAGCTTCTAGGGCAGCGCGTTCCATCTTAGACCGCATTTTGGCTTACCATCAGGCGAGATCGTGGTTAAGCGCTTCCCTATTGATAAAAAAATTGAAATTATTTACCTAGGAAGGTCATAAATTTTGTCAATCAATATCCATTGTAGTCCATACTAATCCATTCTAATATTACTTTGTATGTCTGTCTGTCTCTTCTTCACGCCTAACCCACTGAACCAATTTGGATGAAATTTGGTATAAAGATAGTTTAAGACCCAAGAAAGGACATATGATAGTTTTTATCCCGAAAATCCTACGGGATTAGGAACTATACGGGTTTTAATCGTAGAAAATTTTCTACGCGGACGAAGTCGTAGGCACACCTAGTATCATAAATGCCAAAATCTGTTATGGTTACTAAGCTAAACCACCGAACGGATTTTGGTGAAATTTTGGGAAAGGAACAGTTGAACCCGGATTCAAAATTAGGCTATGTTTTAAATCAACTCCTTAGGGGTTAATAGTTTATATTTAAGACTAGCTGTTGCCAGCGACTTCGTCCGCGCGGACTTCATTTACTCCGCACTGCTCCACCCCCGTAGGTGATAGCGTGATAATATGTAGCCTAATGTTAACCCGACCTGTTAGTAATATTCATGCAAAATTTGAAGTAAATCCATGCAGTACTTTTTGAGTTTACCCCGGACATACATACAGACGAACAGACCAAAATTTAAAAACTATATTTTTGGCTTCGATATCGGTTGTAGATCACGCCCTAAGTATTCTTTTAAAAAATATTCAATTCAACAGTTTTGACTTTCCTACGATTTTATTATATGTATAGATTCTACAATAGTACAAGATCCGGCTTCGGATGTCCGTTCTCATTGAATTTTCTTATGAAATAAACATTTTATTCAATACTAACTATAGCGTGCAGCCCGCTGCATTATTAAAGTTTTTGGCAAATCCCATGGGATTTTCTATTTTTTCCGGGATAAAAAGTAGCCTGTGTGCTATTCCAGCTCATCATCTACGTGTATGCCAAATTTCATTCAAATCTGTTTATTAGTTTTTGTGTGATTGAATAACAAACATCCATCCATCCAAACATCCAAACTTTTGCAATATTAACTACCGACCTGCCCGCGGTTTCACCCGCGTAGCTTTTGTTTCCGTGAGAATATCTGAAAGGTTTATATACTAGAACCTTCCTCAAGAATCAATCTATCTATTAAAAAAACCGCATCAAAATCTGTTGCGTAGTTTTGAAAATTTAAGCGTACATAGGGACATAGGGACAGACAGAGAAAGCGACTTTGTTTTATACTATGTATACTGATATACTCGTAGATATAGATATGATTTCGTAGACGAAGCTACGCGGTTAAGCTAACTATTTTGTAATAAAAACCCTCTCTATTCGTTAAAGACATTACTAAGTAGCTATAGATAGATAGATAGATAGATAGATAGATAGATAGATAGATAGATAGCTAATTTCATACAAGTAATTATACTCGTAGTACGGCAAAAATATACCTATATATGTTTTTGCATATCCAACCTTAAGCGCAAGATTTATAGTCGTTTTTACAGAGCAATGTGCAAAGAGTAATAAAATTGACGGAGTCGCGACCGACGCTATTCTATTTGAAATGAGCGCACAATTTAAAATATTGCGCTCATTTTTAGAGGAGGTTTTTGAGACATTGATTGTGTATCTTGGGTTTTTTATTTCAATGCTAAGTAGCATATTAGGTATATACATATATCTTTTTTTATGTCATAAGATAGCAAACAAGCAGATGGGTCTCCTGATGGAAAGAGTCAACCATCGCCTATAGACACCAAAGATGTTAATGGTGCGTTGCTATCTTGTGGCGAGGTCTAATGCCACATGCATAAGTTTACCGGCTACCTTACCCTCCAAACCGGAACACGATGGCGACAAGCACTGACGCTATTGCGGCAGGAATATCCCCATATTGGTCCGGGCTCCTTTGAAGAATAGATCAGCTGCCGTTTTGCCAAGCATTTAATAAAAGGTGACTGAGTGACTATACGTGTCAATACCGCCGTGACTACTAGGTGGTAGAGTTCCACAACCTCTCACCAGGGTATCTGGTACCACCGCCTTACCTATTTTTTCCCGTAAAAACATCAATGCACGTCATTGTCGTGTTTCGGTTTGAAGGGTAAGGTAGTCGTTGCCATCTCGCCACGCAGATAGCAACGCATAATTAACATCTTTGGTGTCATTAGCAATGGTTTCTTTTTTCATTAGGAGAGCCATCTGCTTGTTTACTATCTTCACTACATAGTGTAAAATAAAGTCGTTTTCTGCTGTCTGTCCCTATGTCCCTATGAATGCTTAGATCTTTAAAACTACGCAACGAATTTTGATGCAGTTTTTTTAATAGATAGATTGATTCACGAGGAAGGTTGATGTATATATAATAACATCTATTATATAGTAGAGAAATACTGTAATACTGTTATAAATATATTTAGCAAACAACGTTTGCCGGGTCAGCTAGTATTATAGCACAAAAAAAACATAAGACGATCGTGTATATGTATGTGCAATTAGCTGCACCTTTGTATTATAAAAGTTATTGGTGCATTCCACAGGATTTTCCGGGATAGAAGTATTCTATGTAATATTTCAGGTTAACATTTACATGTGTACCAAGTTTTATTCAAATCGATTTGGATATGTTTGCGTGATTGATTAGCAAACATCCATTCACACATCCATAGTCCAAACATTCAAACATCCAAACTTTCGCATTTATAATATCTATACATATAATAAAATCGTAGGAAAGTCAAAACTGTACATTGATTATTTTTTTAAAAGAATACTTGGGGTGTGATCTGCAATCGATATCGAAGCCAAAAATATAGTTTTTAGAATTTTTGTCTGTTTGTCTGTTTATCTGTTTTTCTGTATGTATGTCCGGGGTAAACTCAAAAACTACTGCATGGATTTACTTCAAATTTTACTAACAGGTCTGGTCAACATATAGGCTACATATTATCACGCTATCACCTACGGGGGAGGAGCAGTGCGGAGTAAACGAAGTCCGCGTGGACGAAGTCGCTGGCAACAGCTAGTTAATGAATATAGAATATTTGCTAGATAAATTTTCACGGTCAAAAAAGTTATCTTGACTGGGTTAATTCATTTTGATCGGGTAGTATTTTAAAATTGCACGATCTAAGTAGAGGGGGCAAATGAGCAGGGGGTGCACCTGATGGCAAGTGATCACCGCCTCCCATGGACATCTGCAATACCAGGGGTCTTCTATTTGCGTTGCCGGCCTTTTAAAAATGAGTAAGTGCTATTTTTGAAGGTCCCCAAGTCGTATCCGTTCGGAAACACTCCCGTCGGTAATTAATTCCAGAAAGGACTAGTGCAGAAAGTGCCGCAAAAAACATACGGCTGTTGACTTCCACACATCAAGGTGGCGACAATGGAACTTTAAATTTTGACGCGTTGTCAGATGATTGAGCAGTAGGAATTAATGCACGTCGACTACGACCTTGATGCTCTGACAGCCAAGAAACTAATGATTCACGTGCATAATTGATCGGGAAGCCCATAGGAAGGCAACTTTGAGAGAAGCGCTTTATGCCATACCCGATCAAAGGCTTTAGCTATGTCTAAACTAACTGCCAATGTCTCCCCATTGGATTCAACTACCTCTGCCCAGCAATATGTCAGGTACACTAAAAGATCACCATCTGATCGGCCACGACGGAAACCGTACTGGCGGACACTAATTTGTTGGTGCTCTTCAAAAAATTTCAGGAGCTGGCAGTTTATGAGAGTCTCCATAATTTTGGAAACAAGGAGGTTATGGGTATTGGCCGATAGTTTGACGGATTAAAGCGATCTCCTTTTTCGGTATGGGATGCACTAAAGCTGCCTTCCATGAATTCGGTACAACACCGAGTGAGTAAGAAAGCTGGAATAGGTGCGTCCATACTGGCGCCAACTCTGGAGCACATACTTTGAGCACAATTGAAGGGATGCCATCAGGCCCACTCGACTTGTGGATGTCCAAGGAAAGTGGTGCTTTACGCACAGAAGACTGCCGAAATTTTAGTTCCGGCATGGAACTATCGCACTATGATATGCAGTGCCTTCCCTTGGTCATTCAGAGTCGAGTTGCCTGAAAAGAACAAGGCCAGAAGATCAGCTTTCTTCTATGCAGTATGGGCCAGAGAGGAATTGTCCCTGTGCAAGCATGGAAAAGAAGTCTGGGAGAAATTCCCTATGACAGCCTTGGCGAGAGACCAGAACATACGCCCGTAGGGAGATGAACTAATTTCTCACCAATTCTGCTAATGTGTTTCGATTTTGCTTTGGCGATAGCTCTATTCATGAACCTATAAGAAGAATTGTACAGTACCCGGCGATAAATATTGCACATCGAACTTTGGAAAGAGACAGTCGGATAATTTCGGCTGCGTAGAGCGTTATCTCAGTCCCACACTACCTATGTGACGTTTAGTCAGTCGTTGTTCAAGTACGATAGAGTGCGGTCGCGTCCCGATCAAAAATATATATTTAGAGTTGATAACACCCACAAATTTAAATAATTTAAAGTTGTAATATGGCATCTTTCGGAAAAAGAGGGAAACCTTTACGAGATCAGTCACGTGAAATTATCTACAATGTTTATAAATACTTTGTAACCGAAGCTGATAGATTTAAAAAAAAAAGTATATGAAAATGTAAGTTGTTATTTTAAGAAGATTCAAGAGCGAGTTGCAAATGCCACTAGAATTTCAAGAAGAACTTTGAACAATATATTAAACGAAGTCAGTACTGAAACACATTCGACTGGAATTAAGTTCAGCACTCCAAAAAAAGGGAGACCAAAAAAGCAATTTCGTTTGGATATGGACGATTTTGATTACGATGTTGTTCGAAGAATGGTGTATGATTTTCACTTACGATTTAATGAACTGCCAACAATAAAATCATTAAAAGCTAAATTATCTGAAGCTATTAATTACAATGGGTCTGAAAAACGTCGAGAAAAATACTTCATGACATGGGATTTCAGTTCACTAAAATGGAAGATAATCGAAAAATTCTAATGGAAAAGCACGACGTTAGTCTCAAACGAATGGAATACCTTGATAAAATACGCAAATTTCGCGAAACAGGAAAAAATATCGTCTACATGGATGAGTCATATATACATGCATCCCACACTAAAGGGAAATCTTGGAGTGACGATAAGAAAAAAGGAGTAAAAAAGCCAATTTCAAAAGGTCAACGTTTGATAATAGTTCATGCGGGAAATGAAAAAGCTTTGTACCCGTTGCTTTTTTAACGTATAAATCCACGGACACTACAGGTGACTATCACAATGAAATGAATAACGATAACTATGAGAAATGGCTGGTTAACCAATTAATCCCAAATATACCCAGTGATTCTGTTCTAGTTATCGACAACGCACCCTATCACAACAAATATATTGAGAGACCCCCCAACTCAAACACCATTAAACGGGAAATGATCAACTGGTTAAACAGACACGAAATTCCAGTTGATCCAAAATTAACAAAAACCCAGATTTACGCTATTATATGTCAGCACAAGGAGAGGTATACAGAGTTTTCTGTGGACAAAGTACTTGCCGAACATGGGCACACTGTGTTGCGATTGCCACCATATCATCCGGATTTTAATCCAATTGAAAATATATGGTCTCAACTGAAAGGCTATGTAGCCTCTAGAAATGTGGGTATGAACTTAACTACAGTAAAAACATTATTAACTGAAAAAGTAAACATGATCGGCGCTGAAGAGTGGAAAAAGGTTTGCGATCATGCAATCAAATGTGAGAATGAATATAGAAGCATTCAACACAGTTTAGACAATTACACTGACAGATTAGTGATAAATACGGCTGATAGTGGCAGTGATATTGACCTCTTTGAGAGCACAGATAGTGAAATGGAAGTAATTGAGAATTAGAATTATTATTATTTTTATTGCAATGTCTCATTTTAGCAATAGGTATAATGGTGTTTATTATGTACACTAAAGCTCTAATGTTCCAAAATAATTAAATACGTAAATATAATGTGAACATGTTTTTTTAATTTATTTTACCCCAACCTAAAGCCATCACTTATAGAAAAATTAGTGTATTTTATACAAAGAATAAAAATATTAAAGAAGCAAATCATACTTGTTTTAACAGCTCTTAATAGGTACCGGACTGTTTGTATTTTGTGCAACAGAGATAACGCTCTACGAAGCTGAAATTAGCCGATTGTCTCTTTCCAAAGGTCGATGTGCAATATTTATCGCCGGGTACTGTACTCCTTTCGTAATGCGCTAGTTTTTACATCATAAGATGTGGACGCAGCAGCCCAAGCTCTTTCGTTCCTACTTCAATCAAACATTTACTTCTACCGAGTGTGAGCTCACGCTCATTTTTTGAAATATGGACATTATAAAGTAAATAAACATTTAATCAAAACTTTAGTCATTTCCACAATCACAATGACCAGGCGACCTTGTTTGTAAGCGATACGCTTTTGTTCGGTGGGTCTAGTTCTCATACTACGCTGCCTTTTCATAATTAAATAAGTGAGTCTTGGCTTCTTACCATAATAGGAAGGAAAATGACACAACATGACCACATAAGGAAGTCTAATCTATTTACGTGAATCTACATGGTGAGTATACAAAAATCAGCCAAGCGCGAGTCTTTATATATATATATATATATATATATATATATATATATATATATATATATATATATATATATATATATATATATATATATATATATATATATATATATATATATACAAACATACAAATATTTTATAATATACTAGCTGTTGTATGTATTATATAAAACAATAACACTGTATGTACTATATACTAGCTGTTGCCAGCGACTTCGTCTGCGCGGATTTCATTTACTCCGCACAGCTCCGCCCCCGTAGGTGATAGCGTGATAATATGTAGCCTATATGTTGACCCGACCTGTTAGTAATATTCATGCAAAAAAGTTAATCCATGCAGTACTTTTTGAGTTTACCCCGGACATACATTTACTTTCCTACGATTTTATTATATGTATAGATGCTATTACACACTACTACATTCATGTGACATATTGATAATATACACACACGTATTTTTTATCATATATGAACAAGCAGCAGATGGGCCTCCTGATGGAAAGAGTCAACCATCGCTTATAGACATCGAAGATGTTAATGGTGCGTTGCTATCTTGTGTCTGGGTCTAATGTCACCAGCCAGCCAGACTAGATGATCCGGCAAACGTTTTTTGTCATATAAATAATTGTAATAAAAGTTTCATCACGCCCGTAACTGCGAAGAGGTAGGCAGAGCGACAACAAGTGCACCCACGATTAGCCAAAGATACTTAGTCAAATAACGTGATAGTGACCAAACCATAAATTATAGATTTTTTTATATCATAAGATAGAACAGGGTCTCCTGATGGAAAGAGTCAACCATCGCCTATAGACACCAAAGATGTTAATGGTGCGTTACTATCTTGTGGCGAGGTCTAATGCCACATGCATAAGTTTACCGGCTACCTTACTCTACAAACCGAAACACGACAGTGACAAGCACTGACGCTATTTTAGTTTATAGTCGAACTTCGACCACAGAGCGATCAGTAAATATTTAAATTTGTATTACAGAATGAAGTTTATATACGCATGGGTGGTGATCGCGCTGGTGGTGACCGTCACAGCCAGGACTACGAACAGACAACAGTCCATCACACCGCAGATAACATCTCTAACGGACAAGGTAAAATGGCGGATTTTTTTTTATCGATAGGCAAGCGCTTGACCACGATCTCGCCTGATGGTAAGCTAAGATGCGGCGTAAGATGAAAAAAAAAATGAAAGTGTCAAATTGACTGCCCCGTCGCTGAGTTTATGACGGCAATCTAAAGTTTATAAAAATAAGTCGATTTGATCCCCGGCCTAATAATGCAATGCGCTACAGTCCGCTGCGGCTCGTCTTAGTTACCTAGTTATTCTGTGTCTTAGTGTACTCAATCCTTTAGTCCAGTGGTTTTCAAAGTGTGGGTCGTGGCCCCCTAGGGAGTCGCGGGGCCTTTGCAAGGGGGTCGTAAAACTGGTTAGGTGCTACTAAAAAAACAAAGACAAAGTATTATATACCTTATAATAAAGAAAAAGATGATTTAATTTTTTAATGTAGTTAGGCGGCAGTGGGTAGTGGGTCGCCGCAATTTTTTGTAACATGACAAGGAGGCCACGTCTTTAAAAAGATTGAAAAACACTGCTTTAGTGGACAACTCTTGATATTTTCGATAGTTTAAGAACATGAAATAAGCGGTCGATTTAATAATTAGAACTCGACAATTAGTAGATCGATTCCACTTATATCATTATGATGTCATCGATTCAATCTTTGTGTTCTTAAAACAATGGATAAAGGTCTAGGATTCAGACCAATTATCGCTTTTTCCCTGTTGCGTAACTTTGTATCTCTAAGTACAGAACATACGCAGACAGCGGCGTTGGTTTATATAAGTACAGATATATAAAAAAATGACCCTTTTATAAACACACTAGTCCACGACTCCGTGTGGAAAAGATTCTAAAATAAAAGTAGCCTAAGTTACACCTTATTATAGTGGTTTAAAAGATAGTCAGTCCCGAGGCTGTACCCGCATAGTTCCCGTTCCCGTGGGATTTTCGGGATAAAATCAATTCTAAGTCCTTTCTTATGTTTTATACTATTTTTGTACCAAATTTCATTCAAATCGGTTCATTGGTGAAGGCGTAAAGAAGAGATGAATAGATAGACCGACAGACACACAAACAGAGTTACTTTTATAATATTATTATGATTTTAATATTTTTTTTAAATATTAAATTGGTTGGTGGTTAGGTAAACCTGCAGCTAGCCTTGTACTTCATGCTTTTACAGACCGGCAGAACTCTTCCGTTTAATGTATATATAAGTAGATATCATATTTTCTTTATGTCTAAAGTCAGTTATCAAAGTTAAAAGAGATTTTATTATTTAATCCAGAGCTGTCCAATGCACGGCCCGCGGGCCTAACGCGGCCCACGCGGCTTGTGGTTATGCGGCCCGCGAAATGTTTTTAATCCACCACAACTTACTTAAAAAATTACTGTCTTCTTCGCACGCGTAAGATGTAAGAAATCTTACTACAAGATAAGCTTGTCGTTTACAGTATTATGTTTTATTTAATGATTTTCCTTAACTGTATTTGTATTTGTGTGTTTTCCTATTTGAAAAGTTGCCTTTGCGGCCCTCCAATCTCTTTAGCAATTCATATTAACCCAGGATGGTATCTGGCTTGGAGAGCCCTGATTTAATTTATGGTCAAAGTTTGGCCACAGGCGATCGCTAGTTTGTATATACATTTGTTATTGTTTTCAGGACGCTAGGCAAAAGGCAAGAGTACATCCAGCTTTTGCTAATGCTGGCACACGTGCTGGTTTGGAGATTTGGAGAATAGAGGTAAGTGCTTGCGTGGCTAGATTGAGGCTTAAGAATGAAGGGAATGCAAAAGCTGCAGAGGGGGAGAAGTTAAAAAGAATAGAGTTCTGCATTGTCTCGCTCGGGTCTGGTAACATCGTGTTCCGATTTAGAGGGTAAGGTGGCCGGTTAACTTATACATGTGGCATTAAATCTCGCCACAAGATAGCAACGCACCATTAACATCTTTGGTATTTGGAGACGATGATTGTCTGTTTCCATTAAGAGAGCCATTTGCTTGTTTACAATTTTATGATGCAAAAGAAATTACGTAACTTGGCGCTAGTTCTCTCTCGTTCATTTTCATTTATAGCCACGTCGTAGCTGAAACGAAATAATAAGAGTATTAAAAAATTAACCAAAATTCAAATATCTACTATATTCATATCTCAAAAACTACTAAAATTTGAACTGTTTTCTACTTTGGAATACACCTGATTTAAATCAAAAAGAAGTATTTCAATGTGGCTTTTAACACTAGAGAAATTAGTGAACAAACGTACAAGTTTAAAACATACATAAACTTAAGAAATTTAGTACACAAGTTTGGACGCTTAAATATATCATCATACTCAAATATTATCCAATTCCACCAATATTACATACATACATATTAACTGTAAACCTCCGTTTTTTCATCAGTAGAAAATGAGTGCTTATGCATGCTCAAATCACTTTTATTACCATACGGTTTTATACATAATTATTAAAGATATGGTAGTGAAAGTAGCGCCAACTTTCACTACCATATTGCTTTAATTTGTTTTTGGCGTAACAATCTCAGGAAATGGATTAAGATTATATTATAATTAACGTGATATGTATCACCGTCGTTAATTTTTACGAAATAAACCCTTTCTAAATACACTTCAATTGTTTTTATCATAAGATAGCAAACAAGCAGATGGCGCTTCTGATGGATGGACTACCATAGCCTATTGACACCAAACATGTTAATGGTGTGTAGCTATACGTGTAGCAGGATAGCAATGCCACGTGCATGAGCTTACCGGCTACCTTCAAACGAAGAAAACTAGTTATTTTGCAAGTTTCCGCGATTTTTTAAGTGTGCCTTTGCGATGTCACTGAAAGGGAAAACGTATAAAAGCGGTGTAAGAAATGGAAAAAACTCACCGTAGGTAGGTCTGAAGGAAGAAAAAATCATGAAGACCCCAGCGGCACAGTTATCCCCCCTCGTCCACCACACTTTATACCACGACAGCACCATACACAAAAGCACACAATTAACGCACTAGACGCACTTCTGTGTCAACGTCTTCATTATAATGGCGCAGCTACATATATCGGGCTACGGCGAAGGTTCGGCGAAGGTCGCTAACTGCTTCGCGCGAAAGGGCTAGACGCGTCACTGCAGTGGGCATCAAACTTCAGTCCGCACGTGATATTTGTGCGACTCACGACAAAGAAACTATAATATAATTAGGATAAACAATAATAATAATAACAAATTAGAATTTATCCGTGTACATACGTTTAGGTAATTTCATGTATAAGCCGTATTTTGATATTGACCTACTGTATCGACGTAATATTATGTTATTTTATTTTGTTCCATGGTAGAAAAAAAATAAGATACGACGATATGACCTTCATGTTTATGAAGCTGTATCATAAGTTCGTAATCTTTGGGCGAATGAAATATAGTATACAGTAGCATAAAATTAAAAAAAAAAGGAACGAATGATAATGAATTAAGAATTTGAGGAGAAAAGATTTTAAGGAATGATTCAATATTCTTGTTCGCTTTGTCGTGTGCCGCAAAATTATCATCAGCAGGCCGCACAAATATGACCTGCTGCCGCGGTTTGGTGACCAGTGATAATACGACGTCATTATGACGTAAGCAGGTGTCGCGACATAGTTCGTGCTAGCGCGAACCTTCGCCGTAGCCTGATATGTGTAGCCGCGCCCTTATTCAGACCTACGATGAGGTTGTTCCATTTCTTACACCACTTTTATATGTTTTTCTTTTCAGCGACATCGCAAAGGTGCACTTAAAAGTTCTCGGAAATTTGCAAAATAACTAGTTTTCTTCGTCTGAACAATGGATTTCCGCAAAGTAACGCCTGAATCTATAAAATATCTTTACCGGCTACTTTACCGGAATACGAAAATGACAAACATTGATGTTATTGTGGCAGGCAAAGGTGAAGCGGCCACCAGATACAGTCGAAGTCCTTTCTGCTATATATTAAGTATCAATATTGGAACGAAGTTCCTTATCGCGCATTGTGAAAGGGGGCAAGACGGAAAAAATTACGAAAAGTTGCCACGACACTTTTTACTATAGTAAGCTATTGTAAACTGTGCGGCGTGCGCATGTTTCTCTCTCTCTTTCTCTTCTATAGAAAGCAAGCCAGATATTTTATAAGTAAGTTTATATTACATTATATTTGTTAATAATAAAAAAATAATATTATAACTTAAAAAAAAATTTTTATTACAATTCCTTCACTAATTAATCGAAAGGAACTTCGTTCCATCCGGGTGTCCCTTTCTCCTCTCAAGTTCTCAAGTTTTTATTATATTATTAAGATCATTAGATAGCTAACAAGCAGATAGCTCACCTGATGGAAAGACAAACCATCGGAAGAATTGAGCCTATTGCGGAAGAAATAGTTAAGGCGGTGTCCGGGCGAGATGATGCAGAACTTTACCGCCCTGTAGTCTCAAAGGCATTGACACTTATAGCCAGTCGTTAGCTATTTGCTTTCGTAAGTTGTTTATTAATTTATTTATAAGTGCCTCGTGTTTTTTTATTTTAGAATTTCCAACCCGTTCCTGTACCACAGAAGGATGTCGGAAAGTTCTACAAAGGCGATTCTTACATTGTTCTCAAAGTAAGTAAAAATAGTTCCCTACACACATACCTATTCTGAAAAGTGGTTTCTACTCTACAGAGGAGGTAGGTTGACTTTTATTAAATCAGTACCAATGTGAATCAGACCTAAATATTTTTCCAAAAAATCTCCATTTTAGCCATCCTCCGTACTTATTTATATCCCATGGGACGGCTAAAACCTATGTTCATGCTGCCTTGCCTGTCGTCAATCTTGTTCAGTAGTAGGTAAAACATATTTTGTTTTCAACATCTTACTAAGAAAAGAAATAAAATAGTGAATCAAGAAACTTATATACGAGAACTGTAATTATTACGAAGCAATATTTAAAAAATAAAAATGAACTTTATTTCGTTGCTAATAAAGTTGACATCTATTTCGTTTCTTACTTTAACAGAGGGAAAAATGTTCTGAGCAATACAACGACATTGTCCCTTTCTTGCAATTACCAGTGTAAATAAAACTAACGGATGGTAGATTATTATATATTTGGTAATCATCTTTTATTCATACACGTTAATAGATACATTAGCGTAAAATTAAAATGTATTATAATTAACATATTGAGTTTTAAAAAAAAGACGTGTGGCACTCGGAGACTGCCGCGGTAAAGCTATTGCATAGCATTTTTTATCAACTTATGCAATTACAATTATATATTTTGTTTTATTTATGCAGAATTTTTTTTCTTAGTTTTTTTTCTTTGATATTAATTCAAGTTACACTTTGAGCGTGGTGACCGATAAAAAATATTCATATTTAAAACACAAATTACTATTTTTACACACAAATTAAAATATTCATATCAAATGTACACAAATTATATGAGTACAGATATTCACTGTTGTACGTAGATAATAAATACCTATACACCTATATACTTTCTCACAAACAGTTGATTACAGTAGTTTTCCAAAACAACCAATGCCACCTAAAGGCGGGTTGCTGAACTAAAGAGACAAGCGTGATATTTCAAAAGGTCATTAAAAGTGCTGGTATTTATCGATAGATGGAAAAACTAAAAAGTATCACCGCTGTGCCGGTCGGAGTGGGGGGGTGTTAGGTTTATTCGTTACGGAATTTCTGGATTCGGCCTCCACGCTCAAGGCCTGCGATAGAAGCTATGCAATAGCTTAAAAATGCTTATTTTAATTATTACGTAATTATTTATGCAATTTAAAACTGTTTTCTCAAATTAGTAGAATTATTAGTAATTTGCACGGCCTACGCACGGCCGCACTTATATATGGCGCTTTATTTAGTAGAAAGGGACACACTCCACTAATGTCGTTGTCGGTGGTACACTTCGGAACGATTTTGAAGCACGTGTGAACATTCCAGATAGTATGTAACTTCGTTGTAGTGAATAAGAATAGCGTAGATAATGACATTTCAATATATAAATGTATCATATTTTATTACATTATCCGTTTATCATCTCTGTGGTGTAGTAGTCCGGTGCTGGTCTTAACTCTTAACCACGTGAGGTCCTGGGTTCGATTCCCGGATTGGGTAATTTAGAAGTGTTTTTTCAGTTTTCTGATAAAAACAACTTTGCCTGGGATTGGAAAAAATGCCCGTAGGCGATAGGCTTGCTACCTAATATATTGTGGGACTAAGTACCTTCAGCTAATTGTGGGTGCACTGGTTGTAAATCTGCCTATTTCTTCGGGGCATTTCTACATGACTATATAGCCTCATCTGTTTGAAAAATGCAGTACAGTGTGAATCTTATTTCAGTGATATAAATATATATTTTTTTATTATCCTAACTAAGGAAAGGCAAAGGAAAAGATCAATTCAGACTTTTGTGTTTGAAAAATGTAACTCGAGGTTATATCATTAATTACATTGATATCTACGAAGAAACTTCTTTTTGTACGACTTCAAAAAAGGAGATTCTCATATAAATTTGGTGAAGACTGATGTTTCAGAAATTCAGAAGATTGCAAGTTGGTTGTAAAATGAAATGAGAAAATAATTTAATGGCATGAATGTTTGTCTCATTTTACTATCGCTTTTCTTCCCAGAGTTTCAATTCACAACGTTTCTATAGAAGTTAAACTTCAAAAATGTTAAATTTCAGACAACGTCAGACAGACGCAACAATTTGTCATGGGACATCCATTATTGGATCGGCAGCGAGTCTACGCAGGACGAGTCCGGTGCCGCCGCCATCTTGACGGTGGGACTTGACGACAAGTTTGACGGCAAAGCTGTCCAGCATCGCGAGACCTTAGGATATGAGAGCTCACAATTCTTGAATTATTTCCCATCTGGAGGTAAGTTGTTTTAGCTACTACGAATTTATTTATAGCCCCTGACACAAAGCGAGGAACGTTATAATTTTAACGCCTAAATCGCTTTTATACATTTTATATGTAGTATCGCACACTACGACGAGGCGCAACGAGTCGCAATGCGGCGGCTTCTGCTCAGTGGATTTCGATGAACGTTATGCGCTCTGCACCACCCCATCGCAGTGTGCGATGGCAATCGGAAATGCGCGCATGCGGTTGCGGAATTTTAGTTCAAAGCTAGAAAATGCTGTATGATTTGCAAGATCCACGTTATGATGATCAACAAAGAGGATAACATTTGGAAAGAAATATGGAAATGCGCTGCGTTGCGATACGGCCCGCTCCGCCCCGCTGCGGCCCGTCCTAATGCTGAATTGTTCGTTGCTATGCAGCTCACCTCAATGTGCTCAATGTTTTAATCAAAAGCCCTGTCTGTCGAGATGGTTCTTAGTTACGGCTCAGTGAAATCCGTACATACGTTTCAAGATTATTAAGTTTTTTCTACTTGATGAAAGGAATTGAGCAGCTGGTAAAGGCCTGATCGATATGAAATTAGCTATTTTCTTAATTTGTGAATTAACAAAATAGCTTTGCATGCTTAGCATAATATTGCAATGGCTTGAAAAATAAAGAAAGAACGACAGCTTATTTCCTACCTAGATGCTGTAGGATTTCCAATTGAAGATCACCTCTTTTCATGTTTTTTTTTTGTAAATGATGCACATGACGCAGAACAGTGATTTGACGAAAAAGGAATGTGTAGTTTTATAAAATTTAATTTTCTAGTTATCTTACCTACTAGCTTGGTCAGCGAATTTATTTTATTTTTTTTAACTCTTCATATATAAAAAAAAAACATATCTATACTCAAGTATTATATAAATTAAACTATGTACATAGGTGTTCAACTGGTTTATAATTATTAAATGTAATTAGTTTTAGGTTTTACGGTTGTTTTGTAAAGATTTTTAAAAATTAAAATATAGGGAAATCAATCATGGTGTGCTTATCTCTTCAAGAGATCTTTTCCAGCAAAACCTGTAGAAGGACAGGTGTTGGAGAAAGACTGTTAAATTTAATATCACTTTGGAACCTTTAAATCTACCCCTTAACATCAATAATCTCTTAGGGGCTGATTTCAAAAAGTATGTAACTCTGTTTGCACCCTAATCTTTAACATTTCCTTGCCAAATGTCATCAATATTAGTTCAGCGGGCTAGCTGTGAAAGTCTAATATGCAGACAGATGACAGGTATATTTTCGCATTTATACACAGAACAATTCACTCCTAACGGAGCACTTATAATATTATTTTGGTTGTAAAACAATATGAAAGTTTAATTTAAGAAAATGTATCTTCAAATTTAAAATAATCGCTAATTTTACATTGCAGCTGTTCGTTACTTGGACGGTGGTAACGCTTCTGGTTTCAACCACGTGACCACAAACCCTGGTGCTGAAAAACGTCTCTTCCAAGTGAAAGGAAAGAGAAATGTGCGGGTTCGTCAGGTAAGAAGTAAATTAAACGCAGTAAAACTACTTATTTTATAGCACACGCTGACTTAAAAAGCACTTTATGCACACTTTTCCGTGACATAAATAATCTATTATATAATAATCTATTCTCCCCATGTTGGTCCCGGGCTTCTTTGAAGAATAGAGCAACTGCCGTTCTGCCAGGCAGGTCGTAAAAGGCGACCGATTGTCTATACAAGTCACTAACATCGTGGCTACTATGTGGCAGAGTTCTGCATTGTCTCGCCCGGGTCATATCTATTCCTTGCGCAATAGCGTCAGTGTTAGTCACTGTCGTGTTCCGGTTTGGAGGGTAAGGTAGCCGGTAAACTTATGCATTAATTATGTATTGGCATTAGATCTCGCCACAATTCGTGTTCCGATTGAGAGCGTAAAGCTACTAAATTTATGCATGTGGCATTGCCATCCCGCCATACGGATTGCACGCATTATTAACATCTCTGATGTCTGTAGATGATGGTTGACTCCTTCCATCTAAAGCACCATCTTGTTTGCTATCTTATAATCTAAGCTATCCGAAATAATTGGGTGTTTGCAGGTAGACCCTCTAATATCCTCAATGAACAAAGGCGACTGCTTTATCCTGGATGTTAACAACGACATCCTGCTTTACGTTGGTGAAAAGTCCAAGAATGTGGAGCGTATGAAGGCTATCTCCGTGGCCAACCAGATCAGAGATCAAGATCATAATGGCAGAGGGAAAGTTGAAATAATTGGTGAGAAATCAATATCTCAATTTTTTTATGTTCCCGGGCTCTTTTAAAGAATAGACCAATTACTATAATGCCAGGCTGGTCGTGAAAGGTGACATTGGCCTTACCGTGACTACTAGACGGTAGAGTTCCACAACATCTCGCCCGGGAATATGATAACACCACCTTTATTTCTGCCGCAATAGCGTCAATAAATAGATAAATCTATATTAGTTAATATTATAAATGCGAAAGTTTGGATGTTTGGATGGAGGGATGGATGGATGTTTGTCACTCAATCACGCAAAAACTACTGAACGGATTTGAATGACATTTGGCACACAGGTGGGTGATAACCTGGAATAGCACATAGGCTACTATTATCCCGGAAAAAATAGGTGATCCCGCGGGATTCACCAAAAACTTATAATACAGCGGGCTGCACTCTGCAGCTAGTAACAAATAAATATTCACGGGACAAATTACACTTACTGATCTAACCACAAAGTAAGCAAATTATTTGCTTGTGTTATGGGTGTTAGTCAACGATACTAATACATGGAAATACATATGTAAATACTTTTACATACATAATAAACACCCAAAACCGGAAATACAAACATTTATGCCCAACACACAAATTTGTCCCCATCAGGGATCGAACCAGAGTTCTGTCGATTGCGTAGTCAGGGTCGCTAACCACTCGACCAACGAGGCGGTCAATGGTTGTCATTGTCGTGTTATTAGAAATTAAAACCCCGTCACAAGGATAACCACGCACCAATAACCACCACCACCAAATGCACCAACAACTCCTTTGGTGTCTATAGGCGATGGTTGCTTTTTTCCATCAAGAGTCATTTTCTTGTTTGCTATCATATCGTTACGTACTTCGGGTCCGCAATTGTAAGAAAACACCACTTATATTAAATCCGTGTATTTACACAACACAACACAACGTAATACTAAAATACACTTTACACCTCAGTCACTCGCTATACTATCACTGAACTTAGAACACTACACAATAAAACACTTCTCGCTTCGCACTGGTCACTTGATGTATCGCTCTCGATCGCTTGATAAAAACTGCCTTGTGTTTGTCAACACTTCTCTATTTATAGGCAGGGTAAAGTCCTAGCTGGATCCAGAAAAATCTAAATGTATCGGGAAACAATGAATCACTTCTTATCGTAAACATGTTATGAGTCATAAATCCTAGTACACGCTACTTTCAACCTTATGCCATATCCCACAAAGTCGATTATGGCATAGCCCAGGTCAACTGTTTGTTTGTCAATAGGAGTAGCTATCTCTTTCTTTTATTTCTAGATAGTTAGCGCGCGCGCTCCAACTCTACACGCTTCTAGATTATTCGTAACAATATGATGAGTTTCTGATATATTTGACAACAATACCTTATAATTTCAGATTCTTACTCCAGTGACGTTGACGTTGAAAGGTTTTTCACGGCTCTGGGATCAGGCAGCAAAGACACAGTGCCTGAGGAAAGTGCCGGTGGAGACGATCAGGTATGTGTGGACTTTTGAATTATTTTAGAATAACTTGAGGATAACTTTAAATAACTTAAGAAAAGCCTTAGAATAAGTTTGGGATAACTGTAAGGTAACTTAAGGATAACTTTAAAATAACCTTAGGGTAACTTAAGGATATATGACATATTTAAGATCTTAGTAGCTAATCTAAGTTAGTTACCGGTGGGAGGGATGCGCTGTGCCGTGCTCCCGGCTGCATGGGTACCACCATCTTGCTGATTTCTCCCGTGAAACAGCTTTGCTGCGTTTCGGAGAGAAGGACAAGACAGGCAGTGTAATTACTGGCACCGAGACTTAACATCTTATGTCTCAGGATAGGCAACACACGAATGGAATACCTGGGCTAATTCCAGCCCAGGTATCTCATTTTTGTTCATTGGCGACCTCGACCACTTACCATCAGGTGGCATGTCTGCCAGTTTGCCTATCTCAGTAACATAAAAAAAGTCAGAAAAAATAAAATGTTGTTCGGAGCATCTTATACACAGCCGTTTTCAGCCTAGACACTTTCTAACTTTTTCTTCATAAGTGTGCCAAAACTCTAAGTGTCAGAATTGTACAATGGCGCCTGAAATACTAAGCAAAATGGCAACATTGGAAGTATTCTAAGTATCTAAGAAGTGTCTCGGCGAAAAACTTAGCTCAGAATTCTGAGTAACTAACTTAGATTCCTAAGATTTTTTCGGCCTAATACTGCTAATGATTTCAATAACTAATCCACAAATTATGATATTTAATGCTTCACCCTAGAGTGAATTGCTATTCAACTCTCCTGAAAATGCTTCGGTTGCGAAGTGAAACGTGCGTTGAGTACATAACTTGAGTGTTACTGCCTTTGCTTCTGACGTGGAAAAAAGTGTCGCGGAAGTGGGTGGACTATTGTGCCGCTGTGGTCTTCTATAATTTCAGACTTTGGATAAGTTTTCCCTATTCCTTACACTACCTTACATTTCTGTTGCATCACGGCAGTTCCATATTACTTTTCGCGGAAATTTGCAAATTAAATACCATAATTTCTCCTTTAAATTACGGATTTGCGCAAAGTAACGCTTGAATCTATTAAATAATCCACTTTTATTTTAATTCCTGAGCTCATAGCAAAGGCACTAGCGTGTATGTATTTCACTTTTCATATCTACGCTTGGCGGTAGCTTTAGGGTTATCAACTTTGGCTTATACACAAAAAAACTGGTAGTAGCACTCGTATCTAGGTGTGTGGTTTATTGTTGAGAATGAAACATGAAGAACGGGAATATAAACCAATAATAACTAAAATATTTTAATGTTGTTGTTATACCTATTACAAATTTTCTGCACAAAAAATCTTGTGACGCTTGTCCAAGCGGGTCACACGTGCATTCGCACTATTTCCAACAATACCGAGATATTGCATCTGTGAGAGATGTGTATGTATGTTTTGCGCGAGCGCCCTTTGTATGTAGATTGACTTTTGTATCTATTAGTATTGTGGTGCTGATCCCAACTAATAGTGGTTCATATAACGCATAGCTTTAAATTATAACACGCTATATATACTCAACGTATAGCGTATGCTATTTAGATTCGCATTCGGTGCTATAACATAACGCCACGCTATATCCCTATCGGCTGCCGTAGGCGTACATAACATTATAACCTACGAAGTTACGAACTACGTGATCTAACGAGTAACGTGCTAGACCGTAGACGCTAGACGTTATAATATAGTTTATAGCGTTATAGCGCTCAGTCATCGATCGCTGTACATTGTGATGAGTCACGCGCTATCTAGACCGGCTTTCGCGATCAGTTACACGTTGTAGACTAAATATAATCCATAACGTAGCGCGCTAGTAAAACGTTGTTCCGACCCGACAAACGTTGTTCTGCCTTTTTAACTACTCTTATTTTTTTCTATATTTTCTCACCTTTTAAACCTTCCCTGGACTTCAATAATTAATTCAAAACCGAAATTAGGCAAATCGGTTCAGCCGTTCCCGAGTTTAAGCGAGACTAACGAATAGCAATTGATTTTTATACTTTAATTTTAATTTCACACTTTAATATTTCGTTTGCGTACAGGCGTTTGAGAAGAAAGAAGAACAGTCGATTGTTCTGTCGGAGGTATCTGACAGCAGTGGCAAGGTGAAGGTCACACCACTGACAGCTCCCTTCAGACAGGAGCAGCTTAAGCCACAGGTGAGTGAAGAGGTTTTAATTTTACTAAGTAAATTGCTTTCTATTCCTGCTACTTGCAACGCACAATTAACATCTTTAGTGTCTAAAGACGATGGCTATACCATCAGTAATACCATCCGTTTGTCTGCTATTTTATGTTTATGATATAAATAAAACCGAATAAACACGTGTTGAACTACGCGTAATGTAGTGTTTCGTAGGGCTAAATAGGGCTTTTACATTGTCCTATACTATAAACATTTTAATCTTGCAACTCCAATGATGGATAATATATCCGCTTGTATTTCTCCGCGTAAATTTAATGAAATTGTCGAGTATTATTTTTTATTTATCTTTATTGAACTACATACAGAATGTATAGGGTACAAATGGCGAGCTTAATACATAAAGCATTCTCTACCAGCTAACCATACGGTAACCAGAAACATACAAAGTATGTTTCATTTTCGTAATATTCTTAAATTACGTATTATTAGGTACTCGTAAACTTACAAAGCACCGACCACACAGCCTATAGACGGCTAATGTTTGATTTTCCGTATTGAATGCATTCTGGAAACTAGCTGAGGTAAGACGAAGTGGGGTTGCAACGCCGTAATTGGCTAACTCAAGACCACAGTGAAAGATAGTAATGTACAGAGCATCTGATTGGTCGACTTTAATTACTCAATCACTACTCATTGGCGCGTGGACATTTACATCGGAACTATAAGTCAGATGTGTTGACACAAGTCATTCGTCTATTATTAGGTGTCTATGGGCTGTGTGGTCGGTGTTACAAAGCCTACTTAGCTGTTATAGTTTCCCTTTTAACTTTAAAAAATATATTTTAGACATTTAGAATCTTTTAGCTCTGCTACTGGGACACTTACCTCTTAACAAAAATTAACACTGAAACTAAGTAATTCACAAACGGATTCCTTAATCAAAAAATTGTGTCTACAAACCCACAATATTTTAAGTCCTATCCAACGATATTTCCCTTTATGTGCAGGGACACGGTATTGAATGGATAGAATCGATACTGTACTTCTGAAATATCGATACTGTGCGACACTTGAGTAGTATCGAATAAAATTGAAATACATTATGTAAATATTATATCTTTAAGTATTATCGCTGTAAATAATTTATAATTTTATTACCTACGTTATTTTGATTTGTTCCTGATCCTCTATTTTCCTGTCAATCCAAATTCCAAATCCTAGTTTGTTATTTAAAAAATGTTTCCTCGTTTTACTTGATCATGGCAGTTGCTTAACGCCCATGCCAAAAAAAAAACTTGAGAGGTGTCAAGGGATGCCCGGATGGAACGAAGTTCCTTTTATTATTATTTACAAAAAACCTGTATACTCTCAACAAAAATAATCATCGCGACACCACACTGTTCAATGTGAAATAGAAATGAAAACGACACGCCGAAACGAAAGAGACACGCCGCACAGCTTACAATACCTTACTATAGCAAAAAGTGTCGTGACAACTTTTCATAAGAATTTTTTCCGTCTAGCCTCCTTTCACAACGCGCGATAAGGAACTTCGGCGAATTTCGACCCGCGGTCGAATTTCGGGACCCGGCGAATTTCGACCCACGGTCGAATTTCGGCACCCGGTCGAATTTCGGAACCCGGTCGAAATTCGACCGTTTGAAATTCGACAGTCCGTCGAAATTCAACTTTTGGTCGAAATTCGACATTCGGTCGAAATTTTGTATAAATGTCGAACATTTGGCACTAGAAAAAAGTAAACTCAATCAAATAGTAGATAAACTCTCTCACTTTCAATGCACGAGCTAAAGGGAAGTGGCTGGATATTTCTGTGCTTACAATACCTTACTATAGCAAAAAGTGTCGTGATAACTTTTCGTAAGAATTTTTTCCGTCTAGCCCCCTTTCACAACGCGCGATAAGGAACTTCGTTCTAAAAACACATTAAAATATTGTTTTTTTTTCAGGAGGCATATATATTAGATACTGTAAGCGGCAGTATCTATGTGTGGAACGGGAAGCAAGCAACTAAGCAGGTATGATTTATTTTGTAAATAGTTTTTATGACTGCTATTGCAAAGCCGGGCTTTTAAGCAAGCACAGTGCTTAGCCAAAGTTTAAGTTGGGGTTAGAGCTCGCCCTAAGGGTGTCCCGTAAGGCCTCGGCTTAGGACAGTATCTTGACGTTAAGTGGGGAAAAATAGAATAGACGCATGTTTTTCTATCAATACATATAACTCACAATCAGTATATATATATATATATATATATATATATATATATATATATATATATATATATATCTCAATTGCTGTTCGTTAGTCTCGCTAAAACTCGAGAACGGCTGAACCGATTTGGCTAACTTTGGTTTTAAAATATTCATGGAGGTTCAGGTTCTGTTTAAAAGGTAACGTTAACTTTGGACTGGTAAAAGAATTTTCAACATTGGTTTAGTAGTACCAGATATTAATTCTTGCTGTCAAACTCACAAACAAAATTTTGTAACTGTACCACACCCAAGGAAGTTATATTCTACCCGGAATGTCCACACGCGCTTCAGAATCGTTCCGAAGAGTACCACGACATGGGTGGAGTGTGTCTCTTTCTACTAAATAAAGCGCCAATGGGCATATATAATTGCGGCCATGCGTAGTTTGCAAAGTACTACTAAGTAATTCTACTAATTTGAGAAACAGTTTTTGCATTGCATAAGTAATTACGTAATAATTAAAATAAGCACATTTTAGAACTCACTGTGTTAATTACAATACATTTTATACTAACACATTTATCGACGAGTATGAATAAAAGAGATTTAACGATTACCGAATATATAAAAATCTACCATCAGATAGTTTTATTTACACTGGCAATTGCAAGAAAGGTATAACATCCACTCTTGTCGTTATCTTGCTCAGAACGTTTTTCCCTTCTGTTAGCTAAGAAACAAATGTCAACTTTATGAGTAACGAAATTAAGTACATTTTTATTTTTCAAATATTGCTTCGTAATAATTCCAGTTATCGTATATAAGTTCCTTGATTAGTACAAATAGTAGATTCAATTTTAATGAGTATATAATTCTTATCTAAATATAGATATTTCCTAACAAAATTCAATTTCCTAAAAATACCGAGCAGAACTCGGTCGACCAAATAACTTTAAAATAAGAACCATAAAAATATGATTTCTGTTACAGGAAAAGTTGGAAGCTATGAACAAAGCACAACAATATTTGAGCTCCAAGAACTACCCATCTTGGGTGAGTATATATTACACCATATAATTTCTTGTATTTAGGGAGTGAATATTGTTACGTACTCGGGTTCGCAATTGTAGGAAAACACCACTTATATTAAATCCGTGTATTTTACACAACACAATACAACGTAATACTAAAATACCCTTTACACAATAGTCACTTGCTGTACTATCACTGAACTTAGAACACTACACAATAGAACACTTCTCGCTTCGCACTTGGTCACTTGATGTATCGTTCTCGATCGCTTGATAAAAACTGACTTGTGTTTGTCAACATCTCTGTATTTATAGGCAGGGGAAAGCCCTAGCTGGATCCAGAAAAATCTAAATGTATCGGGAAACAATGAATCACTTATCGTAAACATGTTATGATTCATAAATCCTAGTACACGCTACTTTCAACCTTATGCTATATCCTACAAAGTCCATTATGGCATAGCCCCGGTGAACTATTTGTTTGTCAATAGGAGTTTTCTAGATAGTTAGCGCGCCCGCGCTCCAATTCTACCTGCTTCTAGATTATTCGTAACAATATCATAATTTCTTTTTAAAATCAGCAAATATTTTTACGTAAACACAAAGTTTTCAAACATTAACTGCGAGATTACAGCTAAAAAACCGGCTAAGTGCGAGTCAGACTCGCGCACGAAGGGTTTCGTACCATCATAGCAAAAAAAACGAAAAAAAAACACGTTCATTGACCCCCTTAATATTTTTATTTTTTTAATTTTTACTATTTGTTGTTATAGTGGCAAGGGAAATAAATAATTTGTGAACTTTCTAGCTATTGTGATAGACTGGTGACAGACAGACATACGGACAGACAGGCAGCTGAGGGTTAGTAATAGGGTTAATTATTGAGTTAATTAACCCTGTTACGTTAAGAGTGAACAGAGTGCTAAGTGTGAGTTTTTCTTTTCGCATTCGATCGTGAGCGCGTTTGGAGTTTACTAGGAATTTGTAAGTGATTTGTATAGCGCCACCTATTGGTAAACGTGAGAAACCAGTTTACCACTAGGTGGCGCTGTACAAATCACATACAAATTCCTAGTAAACTCGAAACGCGCTCACGATCGAATGCGAAAAGAAAAACTCACACTTAGCACTCAGGTATCTTTTAGGGAAGCGCGTTCCATCTTAGGCCTCATCTTAGCTTACCATCAGGCGAGATCGTGCTCAAGCGCTTAACCTATCGATGATAAAAAAAAATAGGGTTCCGTTTTACCTTTTAGGTACGGAAACCTAAAAATTAATTTTTTTCTCTCTTAGGTTGAGATTTAAATTGCCTTTATAGCCCTTTTTTGTGATACAAAATCGTACAATATGTTTGTTACTGACTACATCTATTTTCTAGGTCCAAGTTGTGAAGATACCCCAAGGTACGGAGCCGGCGATCTTCAAGCAGTATTTCAGCACTTGGCGTGATGTCGGCATGTCTCACTCCCGCATCGTTTAATTTTGTGAGTTTTTTTTTATATCATGAGATAGCAAACAAGCAGATGGGTCTCCTGATGGAAAGAGTCAACCATCGCCTATAGACACCAAAGGTGTAAATGGTGCGTTGCTATCTTGTGGCGAGGTCTAATGCCACATGCATAAGTTTACCGGTTACCTTACCCTCCAAACCGGAACACGACAGTGATAAGCACTGACGCTATTGCGGCAGGAATAGTTAAGGCGGTAGTACCAGACCCGGGCGAGACAATGCAGAACTCTACCACCTAGTAGCCACGATGTTAGTGACTCGTATAGCCAATCAGTCGCCTTTTACGACCTGCCTGGCAGAACGGTAGTTGGTCTATTCTTCAAAGGAGCCCGGGACCAACACGAGGAAAATTCGGTACGATATAACAGTACAACATGGTTTATTTCTGTTTGTTCACGATATAATATATCTACAAATGTATGGCATATTTGACAGTGATAGGAGCGTTTGCTCAAATGCGCGGCGACAGTTTTTCTTCCCAATGGCGTGTCTATTAGTATTCAAGTGGTGTCTGGTCAAACCTTGTAGATATTTTAACTTGCCGAATAAGAAGCAAGCTTAAAAATACCTCGTTATATTTTTGTCATTAGGTACATAGCAAACAAGCAGATGCATCTCCTGATGGAAAGATAAACCATCGCCTATATATACCAAAGATGTTAATGGTGCGTTGCTATCCGTGTGCCGGGATGGCAATGCCACATGCATAAGTTTACCGGCTACCTTAACCTCCAAACCGGAAAACGACAGTGACAAGCATTAACGCTATTGCGACAGGAATAGGTAAGGCGGTGGTACCAAATACCCGGGCGAGACCTATTGCCAATCTGTCGCTTTTTACGACCTGCCTGGCAGAACAGCATTTGGTCTTTCCTTCAAAGGAGCATTAATTTAATGCTTCACTCTTCATAGAGTGAAGTGCTATTTGACTCTCTTGAAAATGCTTCGGTTACGAAGTGAAACGTGCGTTGAGTACATAATTTGTGTGTTACTGCCTTTGCTTCTGACGTGGAAGAAATTGTGGTGGAAGTGGGTGACCTATTGTGCCGCTGTGGTCTTTTCAGGCCTTGGATAAGTTTGCTCCATTTCTTACACTATCTTTTATATTAGTAGCATGATGCATTACAGCATTTCTATCAATCATCATCATTATTCTCAGCTTTTATCAACCCACTGCAGGGCGTACTCCCCCTCACGCCATTTTTCCTTATTTTGAGCCACTCTTGTCCAGGTCTTTCCCTTCAGCTTGACGATATCATCGACCCATCTGATGGGTCGATGATTTCTATCAAGGTCTGGCCAAATTTTCAGAGGCTGTTCAGAATCGATAATATGTTCGATTTATGTAATAAAAAATATTTTAAAAAACTCAAAATATCATTTTTATTCGACACAGAAAACACAACGCATGGATATAATTTAAATTACGCAAAAGTTTCAAGCGCAGCTCGTGTAGTGTCCCCCGCACCCCCCTCAACCTGCCCGGCGGCCCTTTCACACGACTCGGTGCATACAATTCAAGAATTTAGTGTTATATTTTTAAGCGAATATATATTCACAATAATAATCAAAAGGCACTTTCAACTCAATATTTAGTACTTAATATTAAAATTTAGCCAGACCTTTCACGGAAATTTTGCAAATTAAGGACAATTTCTTTTTTGGATCACCACTTATCTTACCAACCGACAAACCAGTGAATCGCGGTAAACCGGAAAGTCTATAGATTTGTTTACTCTGCCTAACCCGCAAGGGACCCAGGCGTGATGATACTACTAAAATTATTAATAAAAATTTGTTTTTCTTTCAGATACATATGAAGAGGTCCACACAAGCCAGAGTTTAATACATTTCAAATTACCAAATATCTAATCTCTCTATGTGAAGAGGTTTTTTTTACATTTGTCTGTAGATAATAAATATAAACTTATAAAAATTGTAATATATACTTATTTAATTGAATAAATTTTATACGTTTTATATTTAATAGTTTTATTTTATCTATGATTTTTTTATAATCATAAGATAGTAAACAAGCAGATGCCTTTTCTGTAATAATAATTCATCTTGATAATTACATTTATTGCAGTTTGTAGTCGTTAGTACATATATTCCTCATTTTAATGTAATTATTATCATTTCAAGAAGTTTTCGATAGATTCAACATCGTTTTATGTTTTTACTAGCTGACTCGCGCAGCTTCGCCCGCAAGTAGATTAACATGTCGTCTAAATAGATTTTCATACAAATTTTATTCCCATTTCAGCATTATAGAGTTGATTTTTGAAAAAAAAATAGCCTATGTTTGACCCCAGATCTTCAACTATTTCTATGCCAAATTTCATGTAAATCGGTCCAGCGGTTTAGCCGTAAAAGCGTAACAGACAGACAGACAGATTTTCACATTTATAAAATCCATACTAATAAGTATGGATTCATTACATTCAACATAACCACTTATTTACACATCAAGTATAGAATCGTTCAAGTTGACTGTTAAATGGTGAGTGCTCGTTTCACCCCCGCCAAACCGTTTCTAATTACGCCACCGACAAACAGAGTGCTAAGTGTGAGTTTTTCTTTTCGCATTCGATCGTGAGCGCGTTTGGAGTTTACTAGGAATTAGTATGTGATTTGTACAGCGCCACCTAGTGGTAAACGTGAGAGACCAGTTTACCACTAGGTGGCGCTGTACAAATCACATACAAATTCCTAGTAAACTCGAAACGCGCTCACGATCGAATGCGAAAAGAAAAACTCACACTTAGCACTCTGGTGACAAGTGGCGCGGTTTAGTATAAATTTTAACGGCCTTACCGATAAAAACATCCATTATTGTTAAAATATTAGTTAATAATTTACTTAATAAATCATATGCATTTACACACAGTTATTAAAAATATTCTAACACCTGATGGAAAGATAAAACTATCGCCTATTATTAACACCAAAGGTGTTAATTATGCGTTGCTATCCAAATGTTACTTGTATACCACTTGCATAAGTTTGTCGGCTACCTTAACATCCAAACCTATTTCAAAGGGAGCCCGGACCAGCATGGGAAGATTGAGATAAGTGTTGGTTTTTCAAGAAAAAACTCGTTAACACTTTTGGCCAAACCGAAGATCGAACCTAGGACCTCATGAATTGAGCCGAATAGGCAAACACCTATGTCATGTAAAAATTAAACACAATTTTATTTTCTTTATTTATTTGATAAAATAAACCAAGCTCAAAGCTTTCCAATAAATTTGTCTTTGCACTAATACAATATAGTTTATCAATAGTAAATTAAGGCGTTTTGCAAACGGTGAGGCGGGCCAGTCTTTTTGACCACGAAGCAATAAAGACCGCATATGCACGCCAATGCCCTCACTATAACGGATATGCCAGTGCCCGCCAAGCAGCTGCGGCACGATTTATTTATCCTCTATGTACGTTGATATTCCCTTTGCTATCGTTCGCGGCGTATTGACCGTCTTGGCCCGCTCCGCCATGTGCACCACGTCTTAGTTTACAAGAATTTTTGCACCGCTCATCGCGATAGAAATGATTACACAAGAATATTATGAGTTGCGCATTTTACGCGAGTATAGTAAGCTACTGAAATTACGGTCGTAAAAAAACGTTCAAACTCATGCGAACATGCAGTGGCGTAGCTAGCATGGGTGTCATCTGAGTGCTAAGTGTGAGTTTTTCTTCTCGCATTCGATCATGAGCGCGTTTGGAGTTTACTAGGAATTTGTATGTGATTTGTACAGCGCCACCTAGTGGTAAACGAGAGAAACCAGTTTACCACTAGGTGGCGCTGTACAAATCATATACAAATTCCTAGCAAACTCGAAACGCGCTCACGATCGAATGCGAAAAGAAAAACTCACACTCTCTCAGACTCTGGTGCGGTCATTTACGGTACGGTAATTAGATGCGTTGAAGAAGCGTCGGTGGTAGTGGTAAACGCGTCCAAAGTTCGAATTCGTATTTTTTAGTGCGTTGATTACATAGTTGAGTTAATTCGTATTTTACGAGCCGCAAATACATATGAAAAAATTTACGAATCACAGACGGAGTACTGGCGATACTACTAATTTAGGAACAAAATAAAATTATTTGCCTTAGCATACGATTTTAATTGGCATAGCGGAATAAAATAAAACTAATATCGCCATTTTGATCGAGAAGCACACACATAGTGATGGGTAATTTTCGGAAAAATTTCAAACCTTGGAAATTTTTCCTTTTATTTTTCAGAAAAATAAAAAATTGGAAAAATAATGGAAAAATATTGTTTACTGTAAAATATTTATTACTATAAAATTTAAAATATTGTTCTGATATTACTTATCGTAAACACGTTTGATTATACGTACACGTTTGATGCATATGATTCAAATAACTGCCAAACTTTTTTTTATAAACTCTTTTACTATAGATTTATATAACATTTACATAATTTTTAACTGGAATGTAGATATGTAGGAATGTTGGATAATTAATCTGAATCATCACTTTCAAATTGTAGATCATTTTCTGTATTTTGTGCTGCATCTATAAATAATATTTTTATTAGTCTTTAATTAGTGTGTTTTCATCATATCATCTTGACATTTTTTCATTTCATAATATTCTTCATCAATGTGTGACGTTAAAGTTTTTCTAGTAGGTAACTGATATGATGGTGCCAAAGCAGCAAAAACTTTCTTCCATAATGGATGTTCTACCCAAGAAATAGGGGTTCCGGGTACTGTAGTAGTTAAAGCTATTAATTTATTTATGCCTTTTTTTTCATTTACCATACAAGCTGCTGGAACTGACGACACAATGAAGTAGAAGGCAAACTATCCGTAGAATCGATTCCTTTCGGATCTAACATAATTTTCACATCTCGTGGACTTTTATCACAATCTGCAATGTGTGACCGCATACGGGTTAAGTTAGCGTATCGAAATATTTTCGTACAATACCTACATGATACACCATTATTTCGTTTTTCAAACAGATTCCACGTGTTTTCATCTTTATTACGACCCATTATAATTATATTTAATCGAAAGTTATACTGTTTTAATAAAACTGATAAAGAAAAAACACCACTTGCATGAAACGTAAGTATACACTGTAGAGAAGTTGCACGCCAATTGAGTTAAAAATTACGTAGCTAGTATTTAAAAGGTCTTGCGGGAAATCCCCGAGACATTTGTAGCAACTAGTACAAAATGTTTTAGTGTTGCCAAATAATAGAAGACGTATTTATTAATCAATTGTTCGAATATATTTAAATAATAATCTAAAATAGCGGTTAAGTATCGTTGTTATTCAGCGTGATGAAATAAGTACCCTAACCTTCTAGTGGGGCGCAGTGAGGTCATAGAAAAATATGTTTAGTAATATCTTCACAATTTAGGAATAGATAATTATGGTAATTAATCAATAGTTTAAATTATTTAGACATATTATCCATTATTTGGCAACAATAGAATATCTACATTGTACTAAATATCATACTTTATTTATCATTTTAACATTTATCTTGAAGTGAATCACTTATGTATTTGATATTTTTTATGTATTAGATTGGTTTAAAGTTGTGGATGCGTGTCTGTGTTAAAAACGGAACTCGTTAATATATTTATATTAATGTTGCCGATTATCGATACTGCAAAATATCTATTCACGGGGATTCCCCATAGACATATTATGTTATAAATTATTTTATAACGTGGAAGCCCCGTGATCTTGATTCACTTGTTTTATCGTGGTTGTGATACTAAATATAATATAATATACAATAATATTTGTTCCGTTCGAAATTGAGCTCACCAATATGAGTCCAATGATATTATATGTATGAGTCTATGTAAGTATAATAAGTAAAATGTTATATTTTTTCTTTCATTATAACTAGCCGTGCTGAAAACTATGAAAATGTGTTTCATATGTGGATATTATTGTTATTTTAGCAAAAAAAAGGAAATTTTCACAAGACTGCCTCGAAGCAGAAGAATTTGAATTGTCGCAGATTTGGGAGGGAAAATGGAAAAAAAGCGGAACTAATGAAGAATGCACAAATACCTCGCCGTTCTACGAAATCGAAGAAAAAGATCAACCAAGTCCAGTCAAATCACAGTCAGCTACAAAAGAGAGCAAAAGTGATTCTGATAAGATTTACAACTATGATTGCCTTGATTGTACACAGAAACAAGAGAACTCTTTACTATTGGAAGAATTACTATATGTAGCTCCATGTATGAGAAACTTACTTTATCGTCATATTTTAAAATTTGTAGATGGATTTAAAGGAAAACACATCAATGTAGATGAAGTGACAGTTTTGTGTCCTCCAGTTACCTCAGTCTGATCAAAATTGAGTGTTTACATAGAGCGAACTGTTATTTCTTTTACCGTTGTAAGAATAGTGCTTTCATATACTTAAATAAAACAGTAGCAATAAATATTCAATGTCGTAATTATTTTATTTACAATCCAAGTTTAGTGGAAAAATATTGGAAAAGAAATGGAAAAATATCGGAAAAATATTTTTTTTCTTTTCTTTTCCATCCGAAATTTTTCCATTGCCCATCACTACACACACACAATACCTAGCGATAAAATTGAGCACCACTCTGTAAGTATACATTGAATTGTTTTAAAAAATGAGCATAGCTTTAAGTCTGAGCTTACTAAATTATATTTGCTATTCACGAGAACGGTGCACGATGTTTGACATCTTTTGCTGGCATCTCTATCACAAAAGGAGATCCTTGGCAACGTGGAATTAAAATTAAAACTCAAAGGTTTTTAACTTTACATCAATTACGGATTTCACATGGACCAATATATCACACGGACCAGGATATACAGATTGTAAAGAAAACCTTGTCCGATTCGAAAGAGGTATATGGGTAAGTCAATGGCATTTAGAAATAAAATAAGAAAAATATCGTAATTTATAGTGCCTCATTTTAGTACTAAAATTGAACAACTTCCGCTAAAATCAAGCAAATATTTTGAAAACTAAGTATCAATATCTATAAAATAATGACACAAATATGTTTGTATTAACCTGCCAAATAATTGCTTTGACGATCAGATAGGGTTTTTTAAAATTATATATAAGTATACCTAAGCTGTACTAACTAGTATATTATTGTAAACAATAATATACTAGTTAGTATAGACTTAGAATATTATAAAAATGTATTGCACAAGTCGTGGTAGCTACATACAATAAATTTTAGACACACGTTACGCCGAATATTCGCTGAGTATTATCAGCGTAATGTGTATCCGCCCTAAAGAACTCCTTTTGTGAAAAAGGTCAAAAAATCTTAAAATATATTTTAATACTTAGGCTTACCACACACGTCAAAAAATCGATAACCGATTTATGTCGATAAAAAATTAAACATACAAAATCGTAACGCATACGTCCTAAGACAGTCTCATGGTGCAACTAAGGATTGTTTATCGGTTAATTTTTAAAACTAAATCAGCGCAAGTAGATAAGGAGCATTTTGTTAAGATTTGGCTCTGTCTTGATCTCAAAAACACCGGTTTTTATAGAGCAAAATTATGAGGGCTTGGAAGCAATAAGTTTTTAAAATATTTTTTTGATGTTAACCGCTCCCAATTACTTTACCCGAATTGTGCGTGACGTTACCATTCGCGGTTTCGGTTTAAACCAGTTTATGAAGCGATCTCATCTCAGATACACTACGAGCAAAACCTTTTATAAAAATCGCTAAAATTTTTCACTAACCGGTACTTTTTTAACCGCTTTCAAATACTGGGTTAAACCCATCCGATCAGACAACGATAAACGGAATTTAAGAACTAGTGAAGGCCAATGCACAGTGCACACTAATTCCAATTAATACAGTCGATTAATCATCAAAGACCCGAATCAACATGAAAATATTTAAATACCTACTTATATATTTGCAAAATACGGACGAATGCGTTTCGACGATCGATTTCGAAATTCGATTGTTTGGTGTCAAATCCAATCAAATTTCGAAATCGAAATACAATACGATTATTGAATTTACGGAAAGTCTAACGTGTGTGGGCACTTGCCACGCCATTTATACATAAATAATCTGTGTCCATGCCCAATAAAACGTCTGGCTCATACTAACAAATGAACACGATCACGAAAATTCAAAATGTGACTAGCATTTATTATTCAATTGGTACTATTTAATATCTATCTATACATATAATGAAATCGTAGAAAAGTCAAAACTGTACATTGAATTTTTTTTAAAGAATACTTGGGGCGTGATCTACAATCGATATCGAAGCCAAAAATATAGTTTTTAGAATTTTTGTCTGTTTGTCTGTATGTATGTCCGGGGTAAACTTAAAAAGTACTGCATGGATTTACTTCAAATTTTGCATGAATATTACTAACAGGTCGGGTCAACATATAAGCTACATATTATCACGCTGTCACCTACAGGGGAGGGGCTGTGCGAAGTAAACGAAGTCCGCGCGGACGAAGTCGCAGGCAACAGCTAGCATAAAATAAGTACATAACTAGCTTTTCCGTACAGCCTGCTGCATTTTAAAAGTTTTTGGTAAATCTCGCTGAAAGAACTGATGAAAATTATCGTATGTGCTATTCCAGGTAAGCATCTACCTGTGAGTTAAATTTCACCCAAATCCGTTCAGTAGTTTTTGCGTGATTGAGTAACAATTATCCATCAAACCAAACTTTTGCGTTTATCATAATAAATTATAATTATTAAAAAAGATATTGATTTTCTTTTTTATATCATAAAGATAGCAACAAGCAGATGGGTCTCTTGATGGAAAGAGTCAATTATCGCCTATAGACACCAAAGGTGTAATGGTGCGTTGCTATCTTATGGCGAGATCTAATGCCACATGCATAAGTTTAAAGGCTACCTTACCCTCCAAACCGGAACACAACAGTGACAAGCACTGACGCTATTGCGGCAGGAATAGGTAAGGCGGTAGTACCAGACCTGGGCGGGACAATGCAGAACTCTACCACCTAGTAGCCATCGGTCGCCTTTTACGACCTGCTTGGCAGAACGGCAATTGGCATATTCTTCAAAGGAGCCCGGGACCAACACGGGGATTTTTACTTAACAGTTTTTGAAGTTATACTTCTTTTGGCACGTTAGAAAAAAATGTTTACGATGCGCGCGCACACCGTCACGAAAAACCAACACCATGAACCGCCGAGAAACCGTCAGGTTAAAGCGGTCTTCTAATCACTCTTCCGATAAGCAGAGTGCTAAGTGTGAGTTTTTCTTTTCGCGTGAGAAACCAGTTTACCACTAGGTGGCGCTGTACAAATCACATACAAACTCCTAGTAAACTCGAAACGCGCTCACGATCGAATGCGAAAAGAAAAACTCACACTTACCACTCAGATAATAGAGTAACGCGAAGATAAAGTTTTTAGAAAGATTCTTATCTTGTTACGCCAAAGAAGTATAACGTCTTACGTGCGTGCATACTTATGCACGCACGTACACGTTTTTTACTTAATCCCAAACAAGCAAATAGGTCTCCTGATGGAAAGAGACAACAATCATCTATAGACATCAAAGATGTTAATGGTGCATTGCTATCCGTGTGGCAAGGTGTTAATGCTATTTGCATAAGTTTACCAGCTACCTTACCCTTCAAATCGGAACAAGACAATGACTAACAATGAAGCCATTGCGACAGCAATAGATAAGGTGGACGGTGGTGGACGGGCGAGACATTGCGGAGCTTACCTCCTAGTGTAGCCAATCGGCCGCCTTTTACGAAGTGCCTGGCAGAATGGCAGATGGTCTATTTATCAAAGAAAGCTCGGACAAACATGGAAACATTATTTTACTATTAATCTGTTACATGAGCCAGTCATTTTATATTACACTATAGTCTTAGGGTGGACATATCACATACCCCAAAATAAACTAAAAATAATTTAACAGGAACTCAAATTTTTAATATAATAATTATTATAAATTAATAATTAAAACGCAGTGTAATTTAAAAGTGAGATATAAATTAAATTCATAAAGAATGACTAATATATGTTGGCTAGCAGACTCTTGCTTCTTCACCCGAGATTAGCGTAACTTCTTAATGTAATCTTTCACACAAGACTTCATCCTTTTTATACTGTAACCCATTTAGGTATAGATTTAAAAAAATAGCCTAATAGGTCTTCAACTATATTTATGCCAAAATTCATAAAAATCAATTCAGTGGGTAAATAGTAATACAAGTTAATATTAATTATGTTTTAAAATTAAACACATTAATGCCCAGTTCCTACATCAATAAAACAACTTTTTCGAATCGAACTAGTGAGAATATTTCTACATTACAAAAATAATTCTCGCTAGTTCGACGATCGAACAAATGAGAAAGAATATTCTCAGTAGTTCGATGATCGAACTGATGAGTCGAACAAGTGTGAACAAACCGTTTCAGTTACCAGTAGGAACATTTTCCATGAGATGTAAACTAAAACCTTTTCCTATAAATGTCAAATTATCAAATAGTCCAAAAAACTAATCGAACGCCTCAATATTAATAAATTAGTTGCTAATGATTATTGCTACGAATGATAGATTGTTTTTTTAAGATAAAGATTTTATTAAAAATTAATTTGCAATGCTTTATTTTTGCTATTTGATACAAAGTTTACTGTAATAATCGTAGGTGCAACAGTTACAACATTTTTATTGCAGTCTTGTATTTTTTTCTTTTTTTTTAAAAAAAAGCCTTGTATATAAAGAGATCCTGGATTTACATTTATATTGAGTACTAGCTGACCCGGCAAACGTTGTTCTGCATTTTAACTACTTTTTTTTCTATGTTTTCTCACCTTTTAAACCTTCCCTGGACTTCAAGAATTAATTCAAAACCAAAATAAGCCAAATCGGTTCAGCCGTTCTCGAGTTTTAGCGAGACTAACAAACGGCAATTGATTTTTATATATATAGATTTTATTACATTATCCGTTTATCGCCTCTGTGGTCTAGTAGTCCGATGTTGGTCTTAACTCTTGACCACATAAGGTCCTGGGTTCAATAGATAGATAGATAGATAGCAACCAGCATAGGACAGATTTTTTTTACGTTTTAATTTTACGTCCACTTAGGCAGAATTGGAGACGGTCTAAGTGAAGGTGTTTGAACGAACCCGAAAACATTGGTATGCTGGTCTTTATTCAAACGATGGGATGAAGTTTGATGAAAATTTAATACAATTGTATGCAATGTGACATTACTCATTCTTTATGAATTAATCAGAATACTTACTACAAGCAATATGCATAGTAAAAGGTAGATAATAGGACATCTCTAAACAAGCTAAGAATTTTCTAAAACCAAAACCTATAACTATGGGAAACCTATAACTAGGGAATTTAAGTCAAATTTACAATCTACACCAGTGTTTCCCATTTGCCGGGACGCGACCCCGGTGCCCGGCCAAAAAAAAAATACCGGGCACAATATTCCCGCTTTGCTTTTAAAATATTACCTACTATATATAGATCGACGCAACGCGACGCTACAGGACGAAAATTCATAAGCGTTGAGTGATGACGAAATAGACGACATCAAAGTATGTATCATTAATTAAACATTTTTAAACATTTTTAAAATTACCAGGTCATATCAAAACAATGTTTGGGAAACACTGGTCTACACGATTATAGTGCTGTCAGGGATGTAATTATTATGATGTAACTACTTAGAATTTTAAAATGGCAGTGAATATTTGACACAACATTATGGTCAATATCAAGATAAAAAGAATTCTCCTTAAGATATCACAACACACTGATCTTAACAGTAAAATTATCGAAACTTTTGAGTATACCTGCTGGAACTGTTTCAAAGGTTAAGTATTTTTTATACACTACTAGCGGCCCGGTACGTGCTTCGCTACATATAAAGTGAAATATTAAAAACGTGATAAACGAAAAATCGCTCTACCGATTTTGTGCAAACTTCATATAAACCATCTACTAAATAGTCCGAACAAAGCCTAAATATTTGGTTTGTATAGGTCAGTCCGTTCTTGAGTTACAAAATTACAATGAAAAGTGGCATTGATTTTTATATCTGTCGCAGTGAAATTGTCAATAGCCGTTAGATTATAATCTACCTAGGGATTTTATAATTTGGTTAGGTTAGGTTAAATTATAATAGTTAGTTAGTTAAATTATAATATCACTTAGGTAGATTATAATCTAACGGTATTGACAATTTCACTGCGACATATATATAGATAGGACAGGTCACAAACAAATAGTTCTCCTGATGGAAAGATTACAAATTTAAAATTTAGGCACCAAATATGTTAATATTGTTTTAGTATAAGCTTATATTGCAGAACTCTATTACCTAGGTCATTATAGTAGTGAAGCACTTTCCTTCACTCAACTTTTATAAGTTGTTTCGTGAAGCGGCGGCCTGGAACAACTTTCACAATTAAGAAAGTAAGTTTTATATTTGAGGAATAAATTGTAATTAAAGGGTGAAATTGAAGATATTACACAATAAAATGTATGTAGACCTTTACTGATATGCCTCGTGCAAATTAAATTGTTGTTTCTATAATAGTCATGTCTTTAAAAAAAATCTTTTAATTGTCAAGAAAGTAGATTAGATACTTGACAAAATTTACCTATACGTCTGACACAAGCACAAAAACATAGACAACATCAATGCCTATGTTATAATGAGTTACATTCTTGTCTACTTGTCTACTTGTCTTGTCTGTAATCGCCTCTGTGGTCTAGTGGTCCAGTGTTGGCGTTGACCACATGAGGTCCCGGGTTCGATTCCCGGGTCGGGCACTTAAAAAAAGTGTTTTTTCAGTTTTCTGAGAAACACAAAGTTGCCCGGGATTGGAAAGTGCCCGGTTGGCGATAGGCTTGCCACCTATCACATTTGTGGGACCAAGTATCTTCGGCTAATCGTGGGTGCACTTGTTGTACCTCTGCCTACCCCTTCGGGGATATGGGCGTGAAGATACTTTTTTTTTTTTTTTTTTTTTACATTCTTGTTACTTCGACTACATTCCTTTATTATATGAAGTTGCATAATAAAATAGTTTCATACATAAATTAAGTAAAAAAGGGTATAATGGACGCATATCTAAATGTCAAGAAAATAAAATCATAAAAGCGAATACAAATCCAATAGTCTTACATTGGTGATAATGCAAACTTAACTTTATTCTAATATTTATGATTTTATTTGCTGCAATCCAAATTAAAACCTACTTCAAAAAAATATTTTTTCAATTTCTCAAATTTTTTATTGTAGGGTTACCAATATCTAATAATTGTGGACTAATTTTATGCATTTTAAAGTATCTAAGAGGAAATGTATATTATGTACTGAGTACATAATATACTTTCCCCTATTAGTGTTGTTCTTTTAAAATCACTATATATCACTTTCTTACTTGATCAATATAACATTTGTAAAAATTGGGCGCTAGATTCTGGCAAAAACTGATTATTGAAATTTGATATTACATTTTTACTGCATTTAAATTACTCTATATAATTTTATAACTGTAAATCAGATATTTTTAATATTTTAACACCCTGCACCTCATTATAAGGAAGCATAGCTACCGCAGCAGTTCTTTTAGTACTATGAATAAAATTCAAAATGGCTATCTTTTTTGGCATCGCTACAATCAACATATGACTATCTTCACCCTCAATTACATCAATTTGAATAATAGGACACATTGATAGTACAGGACAATCGTACCTTTCCATAAAGTTATACTGTTTGATAGGTTCTGAATTAAAAATATCAAATTCATCATTATAATATGGAGCATAATAAATTCGTAAGACACCCCAATTAGATCCAACAAACACTACTTGACCATAGGTTCGTACAATTATAATATCTCGCATAGGGTCTGGTGGGACAGTATGATTTAGAACATATAACCATTGAAAATATACTCTCCAGTCTAAGTGTTCTAAGAAGTTGTATTTTCGAAGTTCATGCATTAAATTTCTACTGTCTTCTAGATTAAAGACACATCTTAGTTCTTGTCCTATAATAGAGTAAATATTGCGTTCAAATGTAAGTATATGTAGTTGATTTTTGTTGTAACCAAGACACATAACTCCATTAGACATTGAGCATAACAAATTACTCCTTAGATTTTCACTATCTAATCTACACAAGAAAACATCATCAGTTAGAGTTACATAATAAACATCCCTGTTGACAAGTATAAAAGTTTTGACATTATCAAAGGTAACATTTGTTTCACACTGCGTATTACATACGAATTTCCTAACAACAAATAAATGTAAATTATGACTTAAAACCAGAATTACATCATCATTTTCGACATATTTCAAATAACTTCCAGTAACTTTACCTTGATTCGATTGTTGTAGAGTCTTTATATTGTAGTAAACTATAGCTCCGCGGGTATGAACACCAATTATACCATCGCGCAAAATCTGAAAATCTTGAATTTGATCACTTGAATGGGACGCACTAGCGAATTCGTCTCTCAATTCTCTTGTTTGTGAAAGCTTAGACCAAAGCGTCAAAGATCTATAAAGTTGATGCCAAGTCAATCCAGGCTTAGATTTATATCGAGCAAGTTGATAAATATCTGTGAAATCTTTCTTGCAGTATTTCTGCCATAATATTTCGCTTTTTGTAAGGCTATCTACAATTTCTAGCCACCTCGAACACACTACACGGCATACTGCAAGTTGTTTTGGTGTTAAGAACGTAAATATATAGAGCAAAACTTCGGTAGGAAATAAAAAGAAAATACTAATATCGTCGTCGGTCATTGTAAATAGGCGAGGATCCTGCTGCTGGGTGAATGTTCGTGTCAATAGATTATTTCATTCATATTTTTTTAGTCCGTATTCTGGAGTAATTGGCTTATACCACTGCAACGGGTAAAATGTTCATATTTTTATTTATGTTTATGCATATTTTTTCGTCACAAAAGTCACATTAGAGGTGACTGCACAGAACAATGGTGACTGACGACAGCTCACAGCTGAGATTTCTGAATACTGACAGTGACAAGCGACAACTGACAGGTTTAGGGGAACAGATAGAAGCACAGATTAATTCTTAAGCCGCATTTACACATTCGTACGAATAGCGAACACAAATGTGTAAATGTGGAGTGATAAAAATGGGCTACAATCATGGAAGATAGAACAAGCGGAATTGGCAAGTACAAACATTTGTATCAGGACCGTGATCGCCATACTCACACATAAAATAAGCATTATTGCATATAAACTACTAATGCGAACATTGTTTCATTGGTCGTTTTCATTTTAAACAACAATAATCCGAAACACAAACAGAACATTTAAAAATATATCAAACTGCGTTACAATAAATGTTATTTTGCTAAAAAAAAAGAGTATTTACGTCCTTTTGAAGTCTATTCAAAATAGACTCATCTATTTGTACAATAAACTTAAAAACAAATTAAGTTTCACAACTTAAGATCTTAATAGTTTCGCTATTCTACAATAGATGGCAGTATTGATTTTTCCGTAGTTTTCAGTTGATCATATTTGAGTAGAGAACTTTCTAGAACGCTATACGTAATGACTGTCATTACGTATATCTTTCTAGAAAAATTAGGTCAACCTAAAATAGGTCAACCTAAACTTTATATGTACCTTACATATACTAGTACGGCTGATTTTAGCTTGACTTTCTATTATATCATTAGAGATTATATTAAATCAGGAATTTAATTAAAATAAAATGAAAATTGTACTTTCGAATGATATGAAATATCTACATTTTTAATCATCTGTATTCTACTATCATTTCTGCATTCAAGGATGGCACAATAGGGCATAATTCAGTGTATAGTAGATTTTCGCACGACGACTATCTCCTAATGATATGGTAAGTATCACTAAGGCAATTTAGAGTAAAAGCGCATAATAGTGACGCACGCGGCACGCCCACTCTTCACTTCCCCTTGTTCTATGTTCCATGGCTACAATTTACAAAAATTACAACAATATTACAGGTTTTCAAAAGATTGGGCGTGTTCAAGACAAATGTTTAAACTCAGGTATGTAACAAAATTGCCAGGCAGCTTAACTAAGACTTTTCCAGGACATTGTGTAGAGTATGTATAGATATAGTGTATAGCACAGTAAGATATAATCCAAAGTCACCATTTTTGTCTTACTATCAAATGTTACAGCGCCGTTTGCCGTTTATTTCTTTGCCATATATACATAAATTCTTTGTCTTATCAGTGAAAATATATTTTTTTAATATTCTAAGTTAGCAAACAAGTAGATGTCTCTCCTGATGGAAAAGGAAACCACCTCCTGTAGTACACCAAATATGTTAATTGTGCGTTGGCATCCGTGTGATGTGATGACAATGCCACATGCTCAAGCCAACCGGCTACCTTACCCTCCAAACCGGTACACGACAATGACAAGCATTGACGCTATTGCGGCAGGAATAGTTAAGGCGGTGGTACTAAATACACGGGTGAGTCGATGCAGAACTCTAACACCTAGTACTTACGATGGTAGTGACATATTTAGCCAATCAGTCGCCTCTTATGTCGTGCCTGGCAGAACGGCACTTGGCCTATTCTTCAAAGGAGCCCGAATCAATACGGGAAAAAATAAAATTAAATATGTAATTACTTTTATAAGTACTTTTTCGATGTTCTGACTACATACTAAAACTTATAATGTAACTAAATAGGTTACGAACACAGACTAATTAAATGTATTATGTTATGTATAAAATATGACAAAAATCAATCATAAGTATAGCAAGCGTGTCTAGGATGAAACTGGCCGAGTTCAAATGACTCAGACTAAATTTTTTTACATGTCTGACATGCCTTATTAAGTTTATTAGACGGCTGAGTTTAGATATTAGTTTGGAACACGCCTATTTGTTAATTGCTGCAGATTAATGGATTAAGAGTCGTAATCCATTGATGCGCAGTATTTAAATTAAAAGTTGGAGTGAAGTGTATTTCACTCTACCTACAACATTTAACTTTATATCCTAGTTTAGGCTACGCCAGCGCCATTCTGAAATTTTATTTCAGTAATCGGCTTGATTACTTTTAGAACTGTCACCCTTCCAATAGGTCTGTGCACCTTATTCTAATCTAATATACCTATACCAAGGAACTTATATACAGGGATTTAAAACGTTATCAAATAACAGAACAAATTTTTCGATACATAACGTTATTATTATAGCGATACCTCAGTAACAAAATTATTTTAGAACACTATGTGTATCGCTACCAAAATAACAGAACGAAATTATGAGCGGTATGTAACGTTATAAATATTGATATTTATGCGACGTTGCCGCGTTTCATGCTGTTTCGTGATTGGTCGATGGTTCACCAACTACCATGACTGCGAGTTGGCAACAAGGTACCTACGCAAATTTACAAGTTTGATGTAATGAGACACGCATTAAAAATATTTACAAGCGGTACGCATGGTTTTCAAATAATTTTTTTAAAGGATTCCAACCTACATATAATTAGAAATCAATTTTAACTTTTAATATATATTATTATGCCTACATAAGGCAATGTATCTTTATGAAACATGTTTTTTTCTCCCGTGGGTTTTATGTAATAAGAAATGTTACTAGGTATCTTAGAGTTTTCTTTAAAACGCTAATTATTAACGGCTCCTTTGTAGAATAGACGAACTGCCGTACTCCCAGGCAGGTCGTAAAAGGAGAGCGATTGGCTATGCGAGTCACTATTGTCTCACCCGGGTCTGATACCACCGCCTTACCTATTCCTGCCGCAATAGCGTCAGTATTTGTCACTGTTGTCTTCCCGTTTAGAGGGTAAGGCAGCCGGTAAATTTATGTTTGTGGCATTAGACCTCGCCACAAGATAGCAACGCACCATTAACATCTTTGGTGTATATAGGCGATGTTGACTCTTTACATCAGGAGACTTATCTCCTTGTTTGCTATCTTAAGATATAAAAAAATAAAAAAAATGATTTTTTTAAACAAATGTGTTAATTATTAACTAGCTTTCGCCCACGGCTTCGCCCGCGTAGTATTAGTAGTAAGTAGCATACCTATGTCCTTCCCCAGAATTAAGGCTATCCATTTGAAATATCATCACAAACAGCTTTGCAGATTCACCATGACCATGAATCATACATTTACAAAGAAAAACAAATAGACGGACAATTAGACGTCACTTTAATTTTCATTATGTAAGGTGAGAATTCTGTAAGGTTAGTATGCATATTATTGAATTTATTGAAGAGCGTGGCTTATAGCAGCAGCAAAATATAAAAATCTGTAAAATATAATTCCTGAAATTTTCCGCTAAATTATTTAAGCATAGATTTTTGTTTGTCTTTTATTTTAATTTTTGAATTAAAGCTGTTAAGCACCATGATCCATTTTTTGAACTGTAAAATGTTTTCTTAGTCACAAAATTTATTAATTAAAAAATATCGATGTAGGGTCACTGCGTCGGTAACGCGACCGCCTCCAGTGTGCGACCACTTGAGGGGCTAGGTTTCTTTAATTAAAGATAATAGCATTTTGACGTAAATACGTCTTTGAATTTGCCTTCGTAGAGGCGACAGTTCAAAAAACTGATGATAACAAAATTGGGATACAGTTTGATGTTATAGCTACATAACTATCACCAACATCCAAAATATAGAAAAACCTTAAAAACAACAAAGAAAAATATCGACACGCGGGATTTGAACCTGCGACCATCTCGCTAAAGCCGGGACGCTCTTCTACTGAGCTAGTGTCGACAGGCTCGAGGCGGCGAAATTCTTCTTTGATATATGATCGAATACGTCGATTGTACTGATCGCTAGGTATACATACTTATAACTAGTTATATGACTTCATCGTTACAGATGAAATTCACATTTATAATTTTGATCAGTACTTTCGTATTTCTAAATATTTTTGTGTTATAGCACTCACCCCGTGCTTGGGAAACTGAAAAAACCTTAAAAACAACAAAACCGGCTAGGAGTGCATTAAAGATGCACACTAGTAGGTATATAGAAGAGGGAGGTGTTTAACTACCATATTTGTGATTTTATCCGGCCCCGGGGCCTTTTTATTGTGAAGGTTTTTGTATTCTTCGGTTGTCGTAAGTAATAGGTAGTAACCTTACGGTGGTAGCGCCACCCTACACTCTACTTCGCTATCCAAATGATGGACGGACGTGGTCTAGGTTTGTAGGCGGGTTTGATGGGGAACATTGTGATTGGAACGATGAATGAAAAATGTGACCATCGCAAGATATTACCCGTGACGTCGTCGTATTCACGTAAAAGATGCACGGCTGTGTCCTCAACACAGCCACAACCCGTTTTTTTTTCAGGAGAAAACAATGAATAGTAAGCATTAAATATTCATTGAATACTTATGTAACAAGAAAATCATAAATTTAAATCTATCGGGCTTAACCCAAATCTAGAAAATAGTGCCTGAGTTCGGGTGATGACTCAATGGTATGTTTATGTGTCACGTAATGCTGCAAAAATGCCACGCCGGGCGGCGAACAAAGTTACCTTTTGATACCTTACACTAATATTACACTTAAACAAGAATCGTTATTACTTCAATTATAGAGCAATGTTTGTTCGAAAGTTGTAGTCATATCATTTTTTAGCCTATATTTTTTTTAAATCCAGTGGTCGCAAACTGAAGTACGTAAATATCTAAGTAAGAAAGTGCCCGAATGATCGCATTCTGACACATAAGGCTACATAATATTTTGCTTGTTATAATCTCAATGATGCTTTTATGATTGTATAATTTAGAATCTGATGTTGTAGAAGCATAAAGATGCATCTCATCAGTTTACGACCAAATGTTTTCTTGATAGAACTTTTTTTAATTCACTCACTAAAATAGGTGGTCGCAAACCCACTTTGGTTGAAAATTATGATGTTAGTTTGCGACCGCCCTGATTTAGTACGAATGAAAATAAATTAAAATAAGTAAATAAATAAAATATTGCTTTCTTTATATGATGGCAGCCCCGCAAGATAAAAGAAGCACAAAATGAAAAATACCAGTTTTCTTAGGACTACTTTAAGGAAAATTTACTCGGCGAGGAAAATGACGTTATGAAAATATTGCTTAACTCTTATGTTGTCAACCACAACCAAATTAGTAAAGAAATATTAAGAAAATACGGTCACCGTGCGTGTGATAGCGTTGTTATCATGCGCGCGGTGACTACTAATAAATGAGTCTAGTCACGAGTTGGGAAAAATCACTGTTTGTAAATAATGAACTTCGATGGTGCCTATAAAGGAGAATTTGAATACACATGTTTTGTATCCATGCGCGGGCATCCGTATAAATATAAACATGTCATTGGATAATTAGCTCAACGTTTGAGTACCAAATTTTTTTACATATTCGGTATTAAAATCGAGTACTGAATACCCTCTTTTAGTATGTAGTTTTTATCAGCCAGTTTCTATACAAAATAATTTACAGATGTGAAACGAAAAAACAAGTTGTTGTTAGTCTAGATGAATAGTGTTCAAAATGAATATTTGTTTTTTATATCATAAGATAGCAAACAAGCTGATGGCTCTCCTGATGGTATGAGAAACCATCGCCTATACTCTAGTCATCAAAAATGTTAACGGTGCGTTGCCCTCAGTGTGGATGTGTTTGGTGGTGTGGCCACCTTACCCTCCAAACCGGAACAAGACAAAAAACTTGAGAGGTGTCAAGGGACACCCGGATGGAAAGAAGTTCCTTTTATTATTATTTACAAAAAAACTGTATACACTCAACAAAAATAATCGTCGCGACACCACACTGTTTAATGCGAAATAGAAATGAAAATATCTGGCTTGCTTTCTATAAGAGAGAGAGAGAGAGAAACATCCACACGCCGCACAGCTTACGATACCTTACTATAGCAAAAAGTGTCGTGACAATTTTCCGTAAGAATTTTTTCCGTCTAGCCCCCTTTCACAACGCGCGATAAGGAACTTCGTTCCAATAACAAACAAGTGGTAGATTTCTGCGTTGTTTTGCCCGGGTATTTGGTACCACTGCCTTATCTATTTGTGTCAACGCACCGTTAACATTTTTGATTTCGATAGGCGATGGTTTCTCTTTGCATCAGGATGGCTCTCCTGATGGAAAGGGAAACCATCGCCTATAGACGTGTGGCGGGTTTACAATGCCACATGCACAAGTGTACCGGCTACCTTACCCTCCAAACCGAAACAAGACAATGACAAATAGGTGGTAGATTTCTACTTTATCTCGCCCGCGTATTTGGTACCCCGCCTTACCTATATATGTCACAATAGAGTCAATGCTTGTCATCATCATGTTCCGGTATGAATGGTAAGGTAGCCGGTAAACTTATGCATGTGGCCTTAGACCTCGTTACAAGATAGCAACGCATCATTAACATCTTTGGCGTCTATAGGTGATGATTGACTCTTTCCATCAGAAGGCTTGTTTGTTATCAAGATACAAAAAATTGATATTATTGCGGCAGGAATAGCTAATGCAATGGTATCAAATACCCGGCGAGACATTGCGGAACTCTACCACCAAGTAGTTATGATGGTAGTGTCACGTACCTACAGTCAATCGGTCGCCTTTTACGACTTACCTGGCAGAACGGTAGTTGGTCTATTCTTGAAAGGGGACAGGACCAACACGGCGAAATATAATATTATGAAAATTTGAGCAGGTTTTCTTTTTTTTTTGAGCTGGTTTAATTTTTATTGCGCAATATTTTTTTTCTTGCACTGTGTAGGCTTAATATTTCACAATATTTTTCAATTCAGAGGTTTGAGCGGTCGCGTTTGGTTAGTCACTTGTTTAATGTATGGTTGTGTCATAAATTTAGGCAAAATGGCGAGCAAGAATGCTATAAAATATAAAGAACGGGAGTTTTTACTTGAATGTATAGAATTGTATGGAGATTTATTTAACTAAATCACCAGCATGGTTGCCGCCAAAACTTCGTGGTCAGACATGTTGCTCGCTACCACCACTACCATTGTGGCTACTAGGTGGTAGAGTTCTGCATTGTCTCGCCCGGGTCTTGTACCACCGCCTTACCTATTCCTGCCGCAATAGCATTAGTGCTTGTCACTGTCGTGTTCCGGTTTGGTGGGTAAGGTAGTCGGTAAACTTATGCATGTGGCATTAGACCTCGCCATAAGATAGCAACGCACCATTAACACCTTTGGTGTCTATAAGCGATAGTTGACTCTTTCCATCAGGAGACCCATCTGCTTGTTTGCTATCTAATAACATAAAAAAAGTTCTAAAGTAAATATGCGCAAGCGAAGCCGTGGGTAACAGCTAGTTTCGCTATGAAAGGTAGGTACTTTCCTGTTTATAATTACGAAACTTCACACTTAATATAAATGTAATATTAATTATTTGAAAATTTAAAAAACAGTATTTTAAATATAATAGTACCAAAAACTGGTACATTCAACAAAATCTTTCAAACTCTGATGAAAACCTCTAATTTTAAATATAACTTGTCCCATATGTGAAATACAAGAAACAACAAGCGGGGCATAAATGAGTGAATCATAATACCATATACCATAACGAAAATTTTTGGATATAACAGAACGTAATGAATAACGTTTTTAAGTAGTAACAAATTCAGTATCATTATTGGATAGCGCTATGCTTGAAAATATCGTTATGTCTTGCCTTGAGCAATAACGATATCACATAATACCGGTATTTCAATCCTTGCTTATATACGATAACTGGAATTATTACGAAGCAATATTTGAAAAATAAAAATGTACTTTATTTCGTTAATCATAAAGTTGACATTTGTTTCATACTTAACAAAGCGGAAAAACGTTCTGAGTAAGACTACGACAAGAGTGGATGTTATCCCTTTCTTGCAATTGCCAGTGTAAATAAAACTATCTGATGATAGATTTTTATATATTCGGTAATTGTTAAATCCCTTTTATTCATACACGTCGATAAATACATTAGCATAAAATTTATTGTAATTAACACAGTGAGTTCTAAAATTTTCTTATTTTAATTATTACGTAATTACTTACGAAATGTAAAAATTGTTTCTCAAATTAGTAGAATTACTTAGTAGTAATTTGCAAACTACGCATGGCATAACTACGCATAATATTATGGCGATTGACGCTTTATTTAGTAGAAAGAGACACACTCCACCCATGTCGTGGTACTCTTCGGAACGATTTTGAAGCACGTGTGAACATTCCGGGTAGAATATAATTTCCTTGACATATACGGATTAGGTTAGGTCGTATTCACTGCCAGTGCTAGAAACCATGGCAAGGGACCCGTCAGCCCTGAAGCTATAGACTAATATTGTATAATTAATTTGAAACCCGAAGCTATCTCTCCACTCTACACAAGGAGTGTGATAAGATTAATAAGCATTACTTATTCTTATTATTGGAGACGCGCAATGCGCGCGGTGCGTGGGAAAAACATAGATCTTCGTCACCCGTTCAGGAAAACCCCGCAAAAAGTGTAATTAAAAATAGTCAGTGGCAAAGAAGAAGTAGTAGGACGATAGGATTAGGAGTCCAGCGTTGCCAGAATGTTACTATTGTAACATTTTACGTTACTTATGACCTTCTCATCTTACTCTCATGTTACGCGGCTCAAAATGTTACTTTTACGTTACTTTTTGGATTTTTGATTTGTTCTTTGTTGGTTAATGTTGTATTTATATAGTTTTAATTTAAAAGTATTTAGGAAACCAATAATTCAACAAAGTCGCGTTTGCAACTGAAATATTATGTTTATTTTTGCATTAATTGTCTTCTACTTAAATAAATTGATGAATTATCTTTAGATAGATATATGGTAGGCTGTAGCAATTGAAATACATTTCTTAATTATTTGGTATACATATAACTTACATATGTTTTTCTTTTTTAAGATGAAGTACCAATCAAATATTTGTACTAAAATTATTTTTACAAATATTATTATAATAATAAAATGAGACAGAAAACTTTTTAATTTTTGTGTAATAATAAAAATGTCATTTTGTAGTATTAGTGTCGTTTTTCACATAAAATAAGGAAATGTTATTTTTCTCGTGAAAATGTTACTTTTTGGGCTGTCTCATGTTACATTTGACTATATGTCACTGGCAAGACTTTTAAGCATAGATTTAGAGGTCAATGCTTTTAAGACATTTGAATTTTGCCGTTGTTTACAAACAAAGTTATAAAAGCACATACTCTTTGTATAAAAGTTTAAAGTAGAAATTTGAAGAATTATAAGGATTTTGTTATAATTAATCAAGTATAATTTTTTAATAACGTGAACGATTGGCTATGGCTTCGTTTAAGATACTTAAAGAAATAAGTAACGACTTCGAAAAAGACTTACGGCAATCAAATTTTAAGTTATTTTCGGCGAAACCTGTGGAACCGTTCGAAGATATTATTGCTAAAAAAACGAGGGATCTTCATTTATTTACATCTAAACTGAGATTACTACAGGCGAAGCAGCTGGCTTGTAAGTATATAATAAATATCTAAATTCTCTAAAACTGCAAACAATCTGCTACGATATTCAAATGTAATGGCGGTAACAAATAAATAAGGCTCGATTAAGAATGGTTTTGTTCGAATATTTGCGGCAGTGCAGGAAGTTAACTTCTATTAACATATTACCACCATCAAAATAGCTTAACAACTAATTTCCCGTCTAAGAATGTGCCGTTATTAGTCAAGTGATAAGAACGACGCCTACGATACATAAATTTGTGTGATTTTTGTGTTTTGACATATTTGATATATATTTTCTTTAATATTTAATATCATAAGATAGCAGGCAAGCAAATAGCTATCCAGGATGAAAGAGGTAACCGTCACCTTGATGGGAACAGGCGCTAGTGCCTATTGCCCTGAATTAAACATTATTATAAGCACTAACCTAGGCAGACATAATTCAATATTCTAAGCAGAATGCCTAGGACTTACCATAGCTGCAAGAGCTGTCTTGAATAAGAATATTAAAGATATTGATCTCAGATTTTTAACGGGCAGCCAGGCAGTATTGAAATCACTGAACTCCAGTTATTCGAGCAACAGCCTAGTACACATTTTTTTTTTTTTTTTTTTTTATATCTTTATTTTTTTTTATATATATTTTTTTTTTTTATATTAAAAAAAAAAAAAAAATAGTACACAAATGCAGAAAACTGCTTCAACAACTAGGGCCAACATGCAAGGTCACTATACAATGGATTAAAAGTCACAGTGGCTCCTTAGGGAACAACATTCCCGATGAGTTAGCAATAAAAGGGTCTAAGATGTGAACTGTAGGTCCTGAACTAATAGTACCCTTACCCTTTAATCCGCCAAAAATAAAGATAAAAGAAGTTACCAAGAAAAAACACAAAAAAACCCTGGGAAATGCTAACCAGTTGTTGACAAGCTAAACAAGCATTTCCTGAACTGAATCCCAAACCAACCAGAAAGTTACTGAAACTACCAAGAGTATGATGTGATAGTTAAACTCTCATCCTACCATTTACACAAAACACATGTGTACAATTTTTGGTAATTTAGTGTCCCTTGCCGCTTGGCACCTAGGATGACCACTCATATCGCTATACCCCGCACAGCACAGAATACTAATAATTAAGATAAATAAAAAAAAACAATAAACTTGGAATCTTAAGTTTAACAAAATTTGTTAACATAATTAATTTCGTGAGGAATGGTTATTAGGTTCTGCATAAATTAGGTTGCTGAATTATTAAACCATGGCCTGAAGATGCCAAAGATGTAAATCATAGAATGTAAGTTTAATTATTTTTCAGGTGATCCCAGTATATCTGACCAATCTAAAGATGAAGATAGAACTATGTCGCTTTATTCAAAGGCGGCTACACAAAAAATAATAGAAGGGCAAGTTGTCAAATCGATAACACAGAACCATGTGGTTCAAAAGCTTGTTACAACACATGACAAACTATTAAAACCTGATTTGTTAGAGAAGAAACAGTAAGTTTTTAATACAATACTGCTATCATACTGGAAAACAGCTGACATTTTATTCAATTACTAGCTGACCCGGCAAACTTTGTTCTGCCTTTTTAACTACTCTTATTTTTTTCTATATTTTCTCACCTTTTAAACCTTCCCTGGACTTGAACAATTAATTCAAATCCAAAATTTGCCAAATTGGTTCATCCGTTCTCGAGTTTTAGTAAGACAAACAGCAATTGAATTATATATATATAGACGAGATGACCCGGCAAATGTTGTTCTGCCTTTTTAACTACTCTTTTTTTCCATATTTTCTGACCTTTTAACCTTCCCTGGACTTCAGCAATTAATTTAAAACCAAAATGAGCCAAATCGGTTCAGCCATTTTCGAGTTTTAGTGAGACTAACGAACAGCAATTGATTTTTATATATAGAAGATTGTGAGTTATATGTATTGAGAGAAAAACATGTATCTATTCTATTCTTTTAAGATTATTAACTCCAAAATCTGTAAAAATACAGGAAGCTTAAAGGCCCATCTGATGGAAGTTTGACTTTACCTAATTTAAAAAAAACATATTTAAGATTGATTAAATGAAAGAGCACAATTTGCAAGATGTGACTTTTATAGTTTTCGAATTTTCAGCTTACATATTTCAAAAAGATTATAACTTTTTTATAATTTAAAAAAAGAGTAAAAAACATTTAATATGTTTACTAGGTGGTAGAGTTTTATAATGTCTCTGGGTATTTAGTACCAGTGCCTTATGTATTCCTGCTGCAACAGTGTCAGTGCTTGTCATAGCCATGTTCTGATTTAGAGGGTAAGGTAGCCGGTACACTTATACATGTGGCATTGCCATCTTGCCACGTAAATATCAACACACTATTAAAATCTTTGGCGTTGATTGACTATGGAGTTTCTTTCCATCAGGAAGCTATTTCCTTGTTTGCTATCTTATGATATTAAAAAAAAAAATGTTTTTCTTACACAATTTGCTAGATGCACCCTTTATCTGTACAAGGGCATAATAGCTGCCTTTCAGAAAGGCAAATCAAATTTATGACAATCTATATATGCTTACAATATTTTTCAAGTTGCTTCTATTATTGAAAATTGAATTCAGATTGATTTCTGTGCATGTCTGTGAACCATCAATCTCCAAGTTTATTAAGATTCAATCTTTTGTTTCATCTCGTTTGTAAATTTCGTTTTCTGTGACATCATCGGATTGTACTCTTGTAGGGTAATTGCTTAACTTAAGAGTTAAAGAAGCTGAATAGATTATGTAATGTAGTTAACTTTTTCTTTGACATGATAAGTATTCTCTGATATTGTTGGTCCCGGGCTCCTTTGTAGAATCGGCCAATTGCTGTTCTATCAGGCAGTTCCTAAAAGGCGACCAATTGTCTATGCGAGTCACTATCACCGTGGCTACTAGGTGGTAGATTTCTGCATTGTCTCGTCCGGGTCTGGTACCACCGCTTTACCTATTCTTGCAGCAATAGCGTCAATGCTCATCGCTGTTGTGTTCCGGTTGGAGGGTAAGGAAGCCGGTAAATTTATGCATGTGGCATTAGACTTCTCCACTACACCATTAATATTTTTGGTTCTATAGGCGATGGTAATCTCTTTCCATCGGGAGACCCATGTTCTTGTTTGCTATCTTATGATATATATAAAAATGAGTACCAGATAATATGAAATTTTAACAGAAGCACTACAGCTTCTGTTAAGTTACATCATTAATCATGTCAGGTGTTTTAAAAGTATTGATCTCTTTTTATTTACCAAAAAGAAAACGTGATCAATATTTATATCGGAAGAACAAAACATTTTTTCCACTCTACGATATAAAAGACATTTTCATTTGTTTTTTTTTTAATTTTTATTTTAAATTATATAATTATTGGTTTAATTTTAATTGCATGATCCTACATGTTGCATGAGTTAAGCTTTTAAGCTCTAATGTACGCTTACCTGCTTTTTTATAATCTTTCTCCAACACCTGTCCTTCTACAGGTTTTGCTGGAAGAGATCTCTTAAAGACAAAGCACACCTATGTACATAGTTCAATTTATGTAATATTTGAGTTTAGATATGTTTTTTGTACATGAAGAGTTAAATAAAAAAATAAATAAAAGACACATTCTTTATTATAGAAAAATCCTTGAGATTCTCCACAAATACAGCCAAGAGGAAAAGAAACTGCAATGTTTGGAGTACAATCTATTTATTAAGCAAGAAGAATTGCTAGAAGTAAGAAAAACATGGGATCAAACGTTGGACCAATGCATACAAAGTCAAGGAGTTACACAACATACAGCAGATATCAATGGACCACTTTATAAGTAAGTACTATTTAAAAACACTAACAGACCCAGCAACATGTTGCAGCGGATAAGTTATATGTTTGAGTTCTTAATAGAGTTCCATCTATCAATGCGGGTCTACCACACTTAGCCACACTACAGGCCATTGTGTGCATAGGTGATGGTGATTAGTCCAGCCCCCAGCCAGAGAGTTCAAGACATTTCCAGATCTCTCGATTATCCTTTCGTGTCTCCGAGAGAACTGAGCTCTTAAGTTCACTAATTCTTCGTACTCACTAAGTACATGGAGTGAAATTTCCTGATGGAATAGGCATGCTCTACACAGTGGGCTATCCATAATACCCAGTACATAAAATACAGCACAATTTACTTGATAATTTACCCAGCCTGGATTATAAAGAGGGTTATATTAATTATATACTACTAGCTGTTGCCAGTGACTTCGTCCGCGCGGACTTCGTTTACTCCGCACTGCTTCTCCCCCGTATGTGATAGCGTGATAATATGTAGCCTATATATTGACCTGACCTATTAGTAATATTCATGCAAAATTTGAAGTGAATTCATGCAGTACTTTTTGAGGTTACCCCGGATATACATACAGACAAACAGACAAAAATTCTAAAAGCTATATTTTTGGCTTCGATATCGATTGTAGATCACGCCCCAAGTATTCTTTTAAAAAAATATTCAACGTACAGTTTTGACTTTTCTACAATTTTATTATATGTATAGATAATAAATAATTACTTGTTTATTTTTTTTATAAATAGTTACTTGTTTGTTTTTATTATACCTAATTACTTGTTTGTTTTTATAATATGAAATTACTTTTTGTTTTTATAATAATTACTTGTTTGTTTTTATTATATTTATTTGTTTGTTTGTATTATAATTACTTCTTTATTTTTATTATAATTACCTGTTTGCTTTTATTTTAATTACTTGTTTGTTTTTATTATAATTATTTGTTTTTATAATAATTTTTTGTTTGTTCTACTTGTAAACGTTTTAGGAAACTTCAAAATCTGGTGAATAAATTAGAAGTAATGAGATGGCTTATATCAAAGCTGGTGACTTCCAGAACTGGGAGCTATGACTGGGCCACAGACCCTCACAAGCGACTGACTGCGTTGGCGCTAGCCAGGCAGCATCATTCCGTTGAGAACTTCTTGGAGATGTGACTGACTTTGTAATTTAAGAAATAAAAAATAAATTAAATGAATAATTTTGGAGTTTTCTTTTTTTTCTCTGTTGTGATGTAGACAGACCAACTGCCGTTCTGCCAGGCAGGTCGTAAAAGACGACCGATTGGCTGACTATACGTGTCAATACAATTGTGACTACAAGGTGGCAGTGTTCCGTAACGTCTCGCCCGGGTATATGGTACCACCTCCTTATCTACTACTACAAGCGTCAATTTTTGCCATCCTGCCTCACGGATGGCAACGCAACATTAACATCTTTGGTGTCTACATGCGATGGTTTCTCCTTCCATCAGGAGAGCCATCTGCTTGTTTGCTATCTTATGAGATACTAGCTGTTGCCCGCGACTTAGTCCGCGCGGACTTAGTTTACTCCGCACAGCTCCTCCCCCGTAGGTGATAGCGTGATAATATGTAGCCTATATGTTGACCCGACCTGTTAGTAATATTCATGCAAAATTTGAAGTTAACCCATGTAGTACTTTTTGAGATTACCCCGGATATACATGACTTTCCTACGATTTTATTATATGTATAGATTATAATATATGTATAAAAAAACGCTTTTGAATAAAAGACCTTACCAGACAGTTCCTAAGAGAGGAATATTATTTACGGTTCACTTCCATAATCATTACAATTAAGGTAGAGTTCGGTAACATCTTAACAAGTTTTGTTACCACTACCTTACCCTTCCTGTCACAATAGTGTTTTTATCGCTCCAATTTGGTGGATAAGGTAGCCGGTAGCTTTAGCCATGTGTATTTCAACCTCGTCATAAGGGTGACAGCACAGTATTGATATATTTAGTTGTCTTTCCCACTCATTAGTCTGTGGTCTTTCTATCAGAAAAGCCATCTACTCTGCTATACAATAATATATACTAATAAATGCGAAAGTATGTCCGTCTGTTATGCTTTCACGGTTAAACCGCTGAAGCTATGTAGCGGTTAAAGCAATCTATAAACGCTATTAGAAAAAATAATAAAAAATGGAAAAAAAAAAAAATTAAAAATTAAAATCCTGAATCGCGATATCACAATTGGACGTAGTTAAACGAAAAGTATCCAATCTATACATATAATAAAATCGTAAGATTGTCAAAACTGTACATTGAATATTTTTTTAAAAGAATACTTGGGGCGTGATCTACAATTGATATTGAAGCCATAAATATGGTTTTTAGAATTATTGTCTGTTTGTCTATGTATGTCCGGGGTAAACTCAAAAAGTACTGCATGGATTTACTTCAAATTTTGTATGAATATTACTACCAGGTCGGGTCAACATATAGGCTACATATTATCACGCTATCACCTACGGGGGAGAAGCTGTGCGGAGTAAACGAAGTCCGCGCGGACGAAGTCGCTGGCAACAGCTAGTCCACAATATGGTAAAAATGAGTTGAGCACTAAACTGACGCTAAACATCAATACAATTGGCCAGTAAAAACATCTAAGCAAAAATAGCTCTCTATTATTTTATTCAACGTCAGAACTAGTCCCCATGTATGGCACGTTAAAAAAACAAAAAATATTCAACTTCAAACTACAATATTTCTAAACTGATTTTGTGTGGACTGGATCCTTTTCGCGTAACTACGTCCAATTGTTTATCTTGTACACACTATATACAAGTTTCAACGCTTCTCAAATGGTCTTCGATCCCCAGACAGTACACCTTGTCTGGCTTGGAAGATCTTCCTTTTCCCCTTTCTTTTCCTTGTGTGACGTCATCAAAATCCACAGTTATGACGTCATCCTGACAAGAAGTTGGCCCGCTAGTTCATTCACTATGATCCTTCAGCGGTACGGACCAGCGGCGCCACATGTATTGATAAAATTTAGCGGGGAGACAGTTAAAGACTTGGAGTTGAGCTATTTTTCAAAACTTATTGTGGGAGGTTTACAGCTGTGTTATCTATACATATAATAAAATCGTAGGAAAGTCAAAACTGTACATTGAATATTTTTTAAAAGAATACTTGGGGCGTGATCTACAATCGATATCGAAGCCAAAAATATAGTTTTTAGAATTTTTGTCTGTTTATCTGTTTGTCTGTATGTATGTCCGAGGTAAATTTAAAAAGTACTGAATGGATTTACTTCAAATTTTGCATGAATATTACTAACAGGTCGGGTCAACATATAGGCTACATATTATCACGCTACCACCTACGCGGGAGGAGCTGTGCGGAGTAAACGAAATCCGCGCTGACGAAGTCGCAGGCCAGCTAGTATATCATAAGATAACAAAAAAGCTGACTCTCCTGATGGAAAGAGAAATCGCCTATAGGCACCAAAGATGTTAATGGTGCGTTGCTATATTGTAGCGAGGTCTAGTGCCACATGCAGAAGTTTACCGGCTACCTTACCCTCCAAAACAGAACACGATAGTGACAAGCACAGATTCTATTGCGGCAGGAATAGGTAAGGCGGTCGTACCAGACCCGGGCTAGACAATGCAGAACTCTACCACCTAGTAGCCACGACGAAAGTTACTCACATAGCCAATCGGTCGCCTTTAATGACCTGCCTGGCAGAACGGTAGTGGCCTATTTTTCAAAGGAGCCCGGGACACGGGGGAATGAACGGGGTCATATGAGTAGGGATGCAAACGATACATCGATTTTTTCAAACATCGATATATCGTTTATAATCTTCGATGTTATAACATTGATGATGAAATCCCAAACATCGACGATACATCGTTCTTCGTTAGCGATGTTTGATCGTAGTACCCAGGGCCGGATTTAAACTCAATGCCGCTCCTGGGCACCGGAAAAATGTCGGCCCTATCACTAGAATTTTACTTAAGGGGGGAAATACGTGTAGAAAGACGTTTTCATGCTGATTTTTTATTAATTTTTTTAAGGTATAAAAACTAATGTTATATATTGAATCTATCAGGTTATTTCATACATATATTTACATATATTATCATTTTGATAATATCTTAAAAAGCACCTCACGCTTTTTTTAAATAAATTTTTTTTTTATTCACATTATTATTAATTTATATTTATTGAAATTTTTAACACTATTCTTAATTAATTTATTAAAATTTATTTTCTATTTTTTAGTTTGTTTTGCTATAAAAAACGTGTTTTGAGTTTTTTTAACTATTATTTATTATTTTACTTTATAGTTTGGTTTATTTATAAAAGCGTGATTTTTTAGTTTTTTTAAACTATCATTTGTTTTGTAGGATTAAAATTCTCCTTAGTATTCGAAAATTTGTCAATATTAAAGAAATCGGCTAAAGATTTCTTTAATATTGACAAATAATTGGAAATTAAAATTAACATCAAGTCCTATCTTATCGACTGTAGAGAAAAATTATAAAAAATTAAAATTAAGTTTCTTACCTTATCGACTATAGATGAAAATTATATAAATTAACAAAAATCATATTTTGCAAATTGAAAAACGGAATAATTTTATCAAATTAGTGTATTGTCATCGGTCCTCAATAAATCTACAAAGTTTGAACGAAATTTGGCCGTTTAAAATTAATAGAATTAATTAATTATATTGGGGAATCTCTATAAGACAAAAAAATAAATATCCCTTTCAAAATTTTGCCGCCCTAAAACATTTGCCGCCCTGGGCACTTGCCCCGACTGCCCCTAGTGTAAATCCACCGCTGGTAGAACCATTTTCCCCCGTTTTCAAATACCCCAAAATATCCAATACAAGTAATTTGTATGGCAAAAGATCGACCACAATCGACATCGATGTATCGTTCATAAATTCCGATGTTTTTACATCAATGTTTTACTCTAGAAAACATCGATGTCCTGATATCGATGTTTATTTATGAGCGATGTTGCATCCCACTCTTTTTCCTAGGCGATTCCAGGCGATTGTGGCGTTTTTTTGACTCCCACTCTTTTGGTGAGATTTAGCTAGCCTCCTACTCTCTAGTACGTAAATATGGATGCCGCTTTATACTGACCCCTCCCCCCCCTATACTGCGGCTATCGTGTTTAATGATATTACAAATTGGAGTGACGGTGGTTGCAGACAGTTCCACGGAGAAGATTTCTCACTTTGGCTCTGAAATAAATAAAAATAAAAATTTTAATAAATTGGAAAATGCGTCTTGGGTAGCCATGGCACATTTCACGCATCACTGGTTAAAACACTCGTTATAACATAATTCACGTGCCACGTCAGTTATATGCATCGAAACCGTCCGTTATATATAACGCGAGCGTGATTTAATTTCACGCTGGCCAAGCTACTACTTATGCTTATAATTCGCAGAAACCCATCGTGCGAAAGAGACAAAGCAACAACATTTGAGCAACACCGTACCACCAGCTAGAAGAGAGAATATATTTAATATGTTATTTCATTTTACTAATCACTTATAATTGTAATCATTGCCCGGTGATATAACATACGGAATAAAATGCACCCACTGGGACAATTATTGTCACTAATAAAATATAACGGTCGGATTTATCATCCGTGATATAACAGTGACAAAAACAAATAACTTCATGACGTGATAGTGAAATAAAAATAGCTATAATACCCATTGCTATTATCAGGCCACAGGCAATGAAGGGTTTCGAAGTTGAACATCACTATAATGCGGACTAAGAAGACGGCTTGAATTTTTTATTACTATGAATGACGAATATATCACCACAGGTTCATCGCCTATAAAACTTCTTAAAGTACGTTTGATAAGTTGGTCGACTCAAAAACTTGTAAAGCCTTATAGTTTTCCTTTTAACTTCATTGAAATGAAATGAAAAATATATTTATTTCCACCACTACAATTTAAAATATGGTCTATAATTTGATTTCATTAGTGCTCTGGACTGTAGGAAAAACCTGTATTTCAGGACTCCGGGTCTCTCACCTTCGGTACTGTACATGTACACTGTACAAAAGTATAGGTATACTGTTTTAACTTAGAGTGTAGTGTAGAGTTTGTTGTGCATTTGTGTATGTGTGAGTGCGTGTGTGAGTTTTTGTGACTGTTTGAGTTTGTCTGTGTGTGTCTATTTGTACATATGTGTTTGAGTGTATTTGCGTGAGTGTGTATGTGCGTGTGTTATGGTCTACACAGAAATTACTATCATGATTATAAATAACTATCATGATTTTTTTTATCTCCAACACCAACAGTTTAGCCTGCAGGGGGTGGGGGTCTTGACCTTAGGGTGGATATAGTGTATTCAGCTTTCGAGTCAAGGGGGGGGGTCACACTTTTGAGGTTCAGTCAATATAGGCTCTAATTCTTAGTTTGCAATAACAAAACCAAACCTAGACCCCGCCTGGGGGGGGGGGGTTAGGTCCCCTATGACCCCCCCCTTGGATCCGCCCTTGGTCTTGACTCTAACAAAATTAGCACTTTAAAGCTTATTATTTTACAAACGACTACCTTAGTCAAAAAATTGTTCGGGCGGACGGACATAGCGAAAGTATTAGGATTCTTAGTTTACTTCGGAACCCTCAAGGAAAAAAATTTCGACATGGCTTTTGAATTAGCGACTATGCTAGGCTTAAGGCTAGCCGCTATGCAAAAAGCTAGTCTAAGCCAAGCCGTATCGAACACTTAAATTAAATTTTTTATTATCTATTAAAATTTTATTATCGGTTCGGGTCTTCTTTGAAGCACAGATCTTTGTCATTCTGCCAGGCAGTTCGTAAGAGGCGAACGTTTGGCTATGCGAGTCACTACCATCGTGGCTACTAGGTGGTAGGGTTTTGTGACGTCGCGCCTATAGTTTTCCTAGTTTTTGATACTACCGCATTACCTTTTCCTGCCAAAATAGCGTCAATTCTTATCACGTGTTCCGGTTTGGAGGGTAAGGTAGTCGGAAAACTGTAGCATTACCGTCCCGCCATACGGATAGCAACGCACCATTAAGGCTGGTTTTACCGTCACGCTGACGGTCGGCGTTGATGTATGTAGCCTACGGTCGTCAGCGCTGAGCGGTCAGCGCGAAACAAAAATAATAAATAAATAAATATTCACGGGACAAATTATGCTGACTGATCTAACCCCAAAGTAACCAAATTATTTGCTTGTGTTATGGGTGTTAGTCAACGATACTAATACATAGAAATACATATATAAATACTTTTACATACATAATAAACACCCAAACCCGGAAATACAAACATTTATGCTCATCACACAAATGCTTGTCCCCGTCGGGGATCGAAACAGAGCCCCGTTGCTTGCGTAGTCAGGGTCGCTAACCACTCGACCAACGGGACGGTCAAATGGACCTGACTACATACAAATAGACCCATCAGCGCCGACCGTCAGCCTGCGGTCAGCGTGACACTAAAACCAGCCTAAACATTTTGTGTCCTTGAAAGATGAGGAAGGGAGGGTCGGGATAGCCACTTGCTCGTTTGCTATTTAATAATATGAAAAAAAATACCAGCTACCTTACCCTCTTTTTTCAAATTCGCATTTTTCGGATCGGTTGAGCGTAATCTACCTACTATGCCGTGTGTGCATGTGTATGTGTGTGTGACGTGTGTATGTATATGCGATTGTACAACATACCTGTGAATGTAGAAGTTAGCCTCCTTGACATTTAGAGTGGAATATACGATTCGAGGCATTTGATTCACCAAGACCCATACTTCATCATCAATTACTTTCAAATCTGCAAAATTCAATGAAGGAATGTCTTCGTCAAATACGAATATCTAAGTGAGGTCATTTTTTATGATCAAGCACGTTAGGACGGAGCGGTGCACATAGCAAAAATCCACCTAGAGCGCTTTCATGCATTTTATACAAACTACCGCACATCTACATCTATATTAATATTATAAATAATGATTTGACTGATATATTAGTATTCGCTAAGATATAGTAATATTGAAAGGATTCGTGGATTAGTAATTCGGCGAACTGTAATATGCTAATATTTCATATTCGCCTAATATCTGTAACGGCTATCCAAAATGAATCGGGTAATATCATTCGGTCTTCGGAATAGTTCGGTTTCACTGGATTGGCGCCTGTCGGATTCGTGAAAATATTAAAATATTTTCACGATACGCCGTGTCGTACGTACTGTTACGAATAATCTAGAAGCGTGTGGAATTGGAGCGCGCGCGCGCTAATATTCTAGAAATAAAAGAAAGAGATAGCTACTCCTATTGACAAACAAATAGTTGACCGGGGCTATGCCGTAATAGACTTTGTGGGATATGGCATAAGGTTGAAAGTAGCGTGTACTAGGATTTATGACTCATAACATGTTTACGATAAGAAGTGATTCATTGTTTCCCGATACATTTAGATTTTTCTGGATCCAGCTAGGGCTTTCCCCTGCCTATAAATACAGAGATGTTGACAAACACAAGGCAGTTTTTATCAAGCGATCGAGAACGATACATCAAGTGACTAGTGCGAAGCGAGAAGTGTTTGTTTGTGTAGTGTTCTAAGTTCAGTGATAGTACAGCAAGTGTTCTATTGTGTAGAGTGTATTTAGTATTACGTTGTGTTGTATTGTGTAAATACACGGATTTAATATAAGTGGTGTTTTCCTACAAGTACGAACCCGAGTACGTAACAGTACGAATGAGACATACGTATTTCCTGTAGTATGCTGTTGTTTTAAGGTCCAAATTACAGTGAAATATTAGTTAATACTGATATATTAGTTAAGATATTTTCCTGCCGTATCAGTATAAGATCTTATTACTGTTGATTTAAGGTCCAAATTACAGTGAAATATTAGTTAAGATATTTTTGTGCCGTATCAGTATCAGATTTTATTACTGTTACTTTAACGTCCAAATTACAGTGAAATATTAGTTAATACTGACATATTAGTTAAGACATTATGATATTTCAAAGTGAATATATTGGTATCATCTAATCTTGAGAAATATCGGTATTAACCAATCTCTAATAATTATAAATGCGAAAGTTTGGATGTTTGGATGGATGTTTGTTACTCAAACACGCAAACACTACTGAACGGATTTGAATGAAATTTAGCATACAGGTGATGATGAACTGGAATAGCACAAAGGCTACTTGTTATCCCGGAAAAATTAGATGATCCCGCGGGATTAACCAAAAAATGTTATAATGCAGCGGGCTGCACGCTGCAGTTAGTATATTATATATAAACTATCCAGGGTGGAGCGGGGTGTATATTTGCGCTGTAGATTTCAGTGCATGCGATGCGTTCCACCCCGCCCCGCAGCGTAACGATATAGTGTTATATGGCGGGTAGAATTTAGTCTAATTCAACAGACTTACTATCTCTTATATCTCTGAAACCCAGGATCAGATCTTCACTCAGATCTCCAAAATGTATATGAGACCAAATGGAGAACATAACTTCCCAAACATAAGAACTTTCCAAATTGGTTCAGAAATTTGAGTAATCGGGAACATACATAAAAGATTCTGACCAATTAAGAATTTCCTCTTTTAAATTCTGTTAAAAAAATTCCATTGTCGTGACGTGACGTCACCACGTCTGTGTACATATGTACAACGCGGTCACGTTAACTTGACGCATCTCTGGAATGTAAGGCGGGGCTTCTCTTAGCTCGCCCGGTTAATAATATGTGTCAGTATGGCCATGGCCAGCATTTTTGTTACCGATACGCGCGTAGATAATTTGGTTAGTTTTCTGTTATTGTTATATTGTTTTTGGACATTATTGTTACGTTTTGCGCCAAATGACGTCATCAACGGCATGCTTCAAGTTAATCTGACCGCGATGTACGTATACTTTACTCAAATTCCGTCACTGCGACCTGGCACGTCACTAATGTGCTAAGCACGCATTATTAGTTGCGTGCAGCCCGCGCCGCCCGTCAGAGGTCTGACCCTAATGCACTTATCTTAACGGCACGTCGCACGTACTTATTTGAAAATAGGACTAATGCTAACAGTCACACAATGGGCGTGTTCGACCTAAGATCTTAGTAATTCTAATTATTTTTGTGTTATAGCACTCACCCCGTGCTTGGGAAAACTTGAAAAACTTTAAATACAACAAAGAAAAATATCGACACGCAGGGTTTGAACCTGCGACCCTACGACGATCGACGGAAATTCGACGGAAATGATCATATAGCAAAGAAGAATTACGCCACGTCGAGCCTGTCGATACTAGCTCAGTGGTAGAGCGTCCCGGCTTTAGGGAAAGGGTCGCAGATTCAATCGCTCCGTGTCGATATTTTTCTTTGTTGTTTTTAAAGTTTTTTAGTAATTCGAGTTAGTTACTCAAAATTCTGAGCTAAGCGTCTGGCTGTAACAATCCTAAAAATTTAAATATTAAGGATTTTGTTATAAAATAATGCTCGTTATAATTATAACCTGTAAAAATTTAAATTTTTGCCCTCCCTCATCAACCAACCCTCCTCGATGCGCATCGTAAATTGAATTCAAACTAGATAGCAGTGTTAGCAGATCCGCAATAAATTATTATTGAGCCAGAGCCGTAAAATTATTGTACTTTTAAGAAAATTATTGTACACTAATAAAGTCATATTTAATTTCGATTTTAAGACATTATTTATTGACAATGTATGTGTAAATGTAAGTAAACGATGAAGTTGTAACGTAGGGGAAGGGGGGGGGGGGGGTAAGATTGCCAGTGTCAGAGAGCGATTGATAACAGGAAATATTTACCCAGCATTCATGGCAGGATAATATATTATGTTTACAAAAATTGTTTTATATAGAAAATTGCTATCATTCGAAATTATTGTACTTTTTGGCAAGATTGTACGCTTAGGATTGAGGGTCGAAAAATTCATGAAATTATGGTACGCGTACAATAATTATTGTACGTCTGTTGACACTGTTAGATAGACCATTATCGAACTAGTACATGTGCAATCTAGTTCGTACACGAACACAAAATTTTATCGCACTAACGCTGAACGAACCTTCGCACGACGATGTTTTATCAAGATAGCAAACAAGCAGATGGGTCTCCTGATAGAAAGAGTCACCCATCGCCTATAGACACCAAAGGTGTTAATGTGCATTGCTATCTTGTGGCGAAGTCTAATGCCATGCATAAGTTTACCGGCTACCTTACCCTCCAAATCGGAACACGACAGTGACAAGCACTGACGCTATTGCGGCAGGAATAGGTAAGGCGATGGTACCAGATCCGGACGAGACAATGCAGAACTCTACCACCTAGCCACGATGGTAGTGATTCGAATAGGCAATCGGTCACCTTTTACGATCTGCCCGGCAGAACGGCAGTTAGCCTATTCTTCAAAGGAGCCCAGGACCAACACGGGGAATGTGTCCTCATAATAACATACATACCAGAAATATAAACTAATTTCTTGTTGTCTTGTACAGCTATATCAACGTCTTCAGCGGCCATCTTGTCACCCACTCGCCAGCATAAAATGGCGTCTTGAGGAGGATTTGCGTAGAACATTGTTCTAGATCCAACGTGGTAGGCATGAGAGCCTGATTGCGAATTGGTACCACGGGTGCCTACCACCTAAAATATTCCTTTCATTTAAATTTTTTTATTAATAAAATACATATTAAAATGCTAATTCCCTTGTCAGAGTTACCCGAATGTATAAATGCGGTCCGAATGTTCGAGGCATAGATCAACTGAAACCTTTAGGTATTTCGTAAAAAGTATTGTGTCTATTAAATGGTAGATTTCCTGTCTTACACAGATTTGGTACCACCCACGGGTTAAATGGATACGCCTTTCAAGACAATTTCTTAGTTTGGCAGCGTAGCTTGCAATTACATACAGAAATACAGCGTTAATACTACTTACCAATAGTAAATACTACTTACCAATGAAATATATTCATTTCAAGGGTAATTTTTAAATTTTGTCATCTCATTCGGTACTATAAAACAATACAACATGGTTTATTTAAATTTTTCACAATATAATATAACCAACAAATGTATGAATCTTTTGACAGTGATAGGAGTGTTTGCTCATATCCGCGGCGGCACGTTTTCTTCCCAATTTCGTGTCTATTGGTATTCATGTGGTCTGTGGTACCACCGCTTTACATATTCCTGCCGCTATAGCGTCAATTTTTGTCAGTCGTATTCTAGTTTGGAAAGTCTTATGTTCCAAACTGAAATTCTAACAGGTAAATTTATGCATCTCAATCCCGCCAGACGGATAGCAATGCACCATTAACATTTTTTGTGCCTATAGGCGGTAGTTATCTCCTTCCGGACAGCCATTTGCTTTTTCTGTTACCTTATAATTTAAAAAAAATGATGTGGTGTCGCGGGACACCAGGTAGGAACGAACTTCCTTCGGCTAAACGGCACTACTCGCTTGTGTACGCGACTGTCGCGCCTGCGCACGTCTCATTTAACGCTTTTATTCCACGCATTTTTCTTACGGTTTTACTATCACATTTTTTTCAGTTCGGTCGCGCAGCAAAATCCCTATCCCCTCCAAGCCTGCCGTAAGGAACTTCGTTCCAAAACTTCGTTCCAATAAAAAATAATATAGATTCACAGTTCCAAAATATGACCCTCATTTTGCTAATGCAGTCTAAATATAACACGAGATTACTCACCTTATAATTTTGGCTAATGGACTGCCGTCTTTTCAAAATATTTGAGTCGATAGCATACTCCTGGAGGGAGACGAATGGGTGGTAATAGACAGTTCGAGAACCATTTGGAGATGGCTCTGATAACGCTATGCTGAAGAGACCATCCTTCCACGGTATTGTAAAACCTGGAAAGAAAGAAAAAAATCGAAATCCTGGTGTCACTTACTCTCTCAACTATCTTTAAAATACTGCCTTTAGCCTTAACATGAAATACATTTTCATAGAAGACACCCTTAAGGCGAACCTAAGCCCATTCATCTTAGATTCTGACTGAGCATACGCTCGGCCCAAAAGCCAGGTTTCGTAGTAACGGTCATTCAGACCAACTGTCAAGTTCAATTTGAAAAAAAAGCAAAAGGTAACACATTTCTAGAGTTCCGTGAAAACTTAAATAATACCCTATTTTACATTACCCAAAACTTTATAAGTAAACTAATGAAATAAACAGCCAGATTCATACTGTCGAGAGATACTTGTAGTGCAACGCGTATCACGACCGACGGGATGAATTTGGCTCATTTTACTAGCGTGGCGGTCATGCGAACCCTTTAAATTTTGTTTCTACTATGAAATAAAAAGACCAGTAGCATAATTTCTTACGGCTTTGTACTCAAAGAGTTCACGAACTCCCAAGCGGCAGCCGGTTACCGCTCTCTCGCATTTGATTTTGCAATTTATCCCATATTCTTACAGCCTATTTTACTACAAAGAAGTTACAAGATACGTTCTTTGATGAATTTTCTACATTCCGAAAATATTGTACGGCGCAGTAAACGGGTTGCTTATGACTCGTGTAACAAAGAGTATGATCTGAAAAAAGCTGTTATCTGAGAAGTGAAGTTACTGAACTTCAGCTATTTTTGGCTCTTTAAAAGCCATTTTTTATTAGAACTATTTTAGATACATTCCCAACTGTAAAAAACCATATATGTTACTGTAAAATTTAAAATAGTTTCATCATGAGTATAGCTTTATAGAGGTGTTATATTTTCGAGCTGTCAAAAACTCATACCTGCGTACTGTAAAATTTGAAAATAGATTCATTATGAGTAAAGCTCTTTAATAGTATTCATAGCACTCTTATTATTTTTGTGTTATAGCACTCACCCCGTGCTTGGGAAAACTTGAAAATCTTTAAAAACAACAAAGAAAAATATCGACACTCAGAATTTGAACCTGCGACCCTCTCCCTAGAGCTGGGACGCTCTACCACTAAGCTAATGACGACAGGCTCGACTTTGCTATATGATCGATTCCGTCGATTGTACTGATCGCTAGGTATACATACGTATAACTACACACAGCTGGAAAATACAGCACTCTTGCTGTATTTTCCAGCTCTCAAAATACATACCTGCAACTGTAAAATTTAAAACAGTTGCATCATGAGTGAAACTCGAGTGCTGTATTCTCCAACTGTCTCGTTGCTTCAAGGAGAATACTAATATTCCTTCAGTAGCCAAGTCGTTGATGTAAGCAAACGCGTCATCGCATGCATCCTCTGTGACGTCTACAGTAATTGAGGTGAATCCTGAAATCCCACAAATATTTTGTAATACACACACATTTTGTGTTTGAATTTGCGTGACTGTGGGTGTGTGTCTTTACCTAGTCGTTGATGTAGGCAAACACGTCACCTCGTGAATCCTTAACAGTTATAAAGGTTAATCCTGAAAACCCGCAAATATTTTGTACTACCCACTGGTATGTTTTGTCATTGTGAAGTTATTCGAGGCGTACGGGTGTGTGTGTGTATGTGTCTTATATGGGTGTGTGTCAGTGTCAAGTCGTTGATATAGGCAAACGCGTTGTCACATAAATCCTTCTGCGACATTTAGTTACCGCCATCTGAAACTCCAAGTTATCACACAGGCTGCTAAAATTAAACAACAAACAGCTTTGTGTAATAACCAGCTCTAGTACAGGACACAAGCAAACAAGCAGATGGGACTGCTGATGGAAAGAGTATAGATGCTAATGATGTTGATGGTATAGATGGTATAGACTATAGATGCTAATGCTATAGACACCAAAGATGTTAATGGTGCGTTGGTATCTTGTGGCGAGGTCTGATGCCTCACGCTAAGTTTACCGGATACCCTACCCTCCAAACTGGAACACGACAGTGACAAGCACTGATGTCAGTGCTAGACGCTATTGCGGCAGGAATAGGTAAGGCGGTGGTACCAGAACCGAGCGAGACAATGCAGAACTCTACCACCTAGTAGCCACGATGTTAGAAACTCACATAGCCAATCAGTCGCTTTTACGACTTGTCTAGCAGGTATATGTACGTCTGTTTGTGTTTTTCTATGCATGTGTCTATTTGTGTATTTTTATATGAGTCTTGTGAGTGAGTGTTTGTGTATGTGCGTGAAAGCACACTAAAAGAAATTCAAAAGTAGTTTATAATAAGTCATACCTCCAGGAGACCTCTCATTGATCAGATCGCTGTCCTTCAACTCATACTTGAGGATCTCAGTATCGGTTTCCAGGTCAAATATGACTATTGAAGGCTTCTGCACTTGAGATCTGTTTCCTGAAACAACAAATTAAGGATTATTTTACATGAAGGAAAAGTTATCAAAATTATTATTGGAAATATCCTAAACATCTAAAATCTGAAAAAAAATAATTTAATACAATCTGAATGTAATGTTTTTATGGTTCCGAAACCAAATGGCAAAAAGGAACCCTCATAATTTTGCCATTTATGTCTGTCTGTTCGTCCGTCTTTCCGTATGTTAGTTATTTGACTTGGATATCCTATATACAAAAAAAATTCAAGAGATCATAGCGGTGTGTGTAGTGGTGTGTGGTAGTAGTGGGCGTTAAAAGTTATGCATGAGGCATTAGACCTCGCCACAAGATAGCAACACACCATTAACATCTTTGGTGTCTATAGGCGATGGCATCAGGAGACCTATCCGCTTGTTTGCTATCTTGTGATATATAAAAAAAAAATGTGTGTTTACATTTATACAAACACCTTAAACCTGTCACCTCTACGGTCTAATGGTCCGGTGTCAGCTGGATAGGCTTGCCACCTACTTTACGGGGATACAGGGATACAGGGATACGGGGATACAGATACAGATTACGGGGATACAACTCTGCCTACCTTTACGGAGATACGGGCGTAAAGATACTTTCTTCCTTAAACCTAACTAACCTGGAACTTCCAGCAATCCAGTATCCACCACCCAAAGTCTTCCGCAGATGTCTATCCGTGGTCTATACATGGAGACATATTTCTCCCGACTGCCACAATCAGGGTAAGGTTTCAAATGCGGCTCCTTGTTGGATGATATGGTGACATAGTTCAAAGTTGATGGAATACCTGAAACATGTATACAGGTGAGGGTTGCCTTTAAAAGTCCGACCAAATTTTCAGAGGCTGTTCATAATCGATAACATGTTTGATTTATGTAATGAAAAAAAAATATTTAAAAAATTCAAAATTTCATTTTTATCCGACATAAAAAACAAAACGCATGGACATATTAATTACGCAAAATTCGATCTAAAATATTTTATAAATATAATATTGTTACGAATAATCTAGAAACGTGTCGAGTTGGAACGCTGGAGAGATCTAGAAATAAAAGAAAGAGATAGCTACTCCTATTGACAAACAAATAGTTGACCTAAGCTATGCTACAATGGACTTTGTGGTATTGACTATTGGGCATAAGGTTGAAGGTAGCGTGTACTAGGATTTATGAGTCATAACTTGTTAATCATAAGTTGATTACAATAATTGTCTGTTATTTACGAGATGATCTTGGAACGTTCGCGATTGTTTTAGAACATTACCCTGGGTATAAATAGAGATGTGTTGACGAATGTAAGGCAGTTTTTATCAAGCGATCGAGAGCGATACTTGAAGCGACCCGTGCGAAGCGAGAAGTGTTTTATTGTGTAGTCGGTTAAGTTTGGAGATAGTACAGTGAGTGACTAGTGTTATTCAGAGTACTTAAGTATTACATTGTGTTGTGTTGTGTGTATTTGTATTGTAAATACACGAATTTAACATAAGTGGTGTTTTCTTACAATTACGAACCCGAAGTACGTAACAATGTTTTATAAATAATTTGCTTGGTTTTTCACATACACATATCTTTGGAACCGAGCTTTTCTTGGACCTGGAACCTTGATAAATCGATTCCTTGACCCGAAAACCCCTAAATAAACAATTGATTTTCTTAGTCTAACCTCAAAGCACTTCGTGTTACTTAACAACGCCATCTGCTGGAATAACTTACAATCTAAAAAATAGTATTATTATTCGCCAATAGATGTCAGGAAGAGTCATATTTTTCAGTTTTAATTGGGACTTTAAAACACGAATATATATATATATATATATATATATATATATATATATATATATATATATATATATATATATATATATATATATATATATATATATATATATATATATATATATACAAGAATTGCTCGTTTAAAGGTATTAGATTAGTGCCTTCAACCAAATTAAAAGTGATCGGGAAAAATGTTCTTAGAGCGACAGATTACATAACAGTTATTATCGTCATTATAGGTAAATGTAAAATGACACACTGCCAGCTTTACAGAATTCGTGCATTAGACTCGGTGTATACAATTCGTGAATTTAGTGGGACATTTTTAAACGAATATTGTTATATCACCTTGTAATAATTTTACAATAATAATCAAAACGCACTTTCAATTCAATATTTAGTTCCTAATTTTAAAATTTGGCTGAAAAAGTAACCCTGTATATATATGGTCATTATAACTCCAAACTACGATTGATAGGTGTTAGTCCAGGAAATGATATACATTTTAATAGATTTTAGATGTTGATGATGAATAGGTTTTTTTTTATATCATAAGATAGCGAACAAGCACGTGGGTCTCCTGATGGAAAGAGAAACCATCGCCCATAGACACCAAAGATGTTAAGAGCGTGTATTTGATTTGCAACCAAAACTTCATGTTTTCAAGTTTTTTCAAGAGCAATATCGTAGAGTATTGCTCACATTAGAGCAGATTATTCAAAGGATATTACAGTTTTTGCAAGACTAAGTCTTGATTTAGTGCACTACAGAGCAAGAATATAGTTTTTAATAACGGTTTTTTAAAACGAAGACCCCTGCATAGCGTTTTACGAAAATAGACGTCAGAGTTATCTTTCAGGACAAACATAACCATTTTAATGTACAATAATATTTTATTTTATGCATTTTTACAACAGGATATATGGTCCTAAAGTGCACCACAGAGCCAAAATGGCGAAAATATTATTGTAAAAAATTAAAAAGTAAAAAAAAGTATCTTCACGCCCATATCCCCGAAGCGGTAGGCAGGTGCAAAAAGTGCACCCACGATTAGCCGAAGATACTTGGTGCCACAAATGTGATAGGTGGCAAAGCCTATCGCCAACCGGGCACTTTCCAATCCCGGACAACTTTGTGTTTCTCAGAAAACTAAAAAAACACTTTTTTTATGTGCCCGACCCGGGAATCGAACCCGGGACCTCATGTGGTAAACGCCAACGCTGGACCACTAGACCACAGAGGCGTAAAATTAAAAAGTAATATTAAAAAATTACAAAATTAGTTCACTTTAACATTTTTTTTCACCAGTAAGTATTTCAATAGAAACCTAAAATATTTATTATATGTGAATTAAGATAATTTTCAATATACTAATTTTTTTCAGTTCGTTATATGAACTCATTTATTTAGAAGAATTATTTTAAAAACATTATAAATTCTCGCGCGTAATCGTTTGCCGATCAAATTTTAAACCTGGGGTGAATTGAATAATCAAGACTTAATCTTGCTTGAATAATCAAGACTTAATCTTGCTTGAATAATCAAGACTTAATCTTGCTTGAATAATCAAGACTTAATCTTGCTTGAATAATCAAGACTTAATCTTGCTTGAATAATCAAGACTTAATCTTTCGAACAATCTGCTCACGTTATTACGATATTGCTCTGGAAAAAACTTGAAAACATGAAGTTTTTGTTACGAATCGAATACGCGCCCTGAATGGTGCGTTGCTATCTTGTGGCGAGGTCTAATGCTACATGTATAAGTTTACCGGCTACCTTACCCTCTAAACCGAAATACGACAGCGACAAGCACTGACGCTATTGCGGCAGGAATATGTAAGGCCGTGGTACCAGACCCGGGCGAGAGAATGCAGAACTCTACCACCTATGCCTGGCAGAACGGTAGTTGGTCTATTTTTTAAATAAAGGAACTCAGACCAAAATGGGGTAATATTTCTACGCGTTTCTGAGAAAATGGTCTTAACAGATGGAAAATGAATCCTTTTCCTTTTCAGATTCGGAGCCATAAAAACACATAATATTTTTTTAATATCGATATGGAAGCGCTTGACCACGATCTCGACTAATGATAAGCTAAGATGCGGCGATCCCTAGAAGGTACCTGTTTTGAGAATTGAGAATTAAGGCGAGGCATCGGGACAAACGGGAAAAAACTGGTTTGCTAAATCAAATTTCTTATATTGATTGTTAAATAACAATTCTACAAAAATTACATGATATACCTGAAGATATTATCTAAGGAATGTGCTAACTTATTACATGATAAAATGTACTTTATTCCATCATATCAAATTCTGAAAACAGGCTAAAAAAATCTCTGAATAAATAATTTGTTTTGTTTAAATTTCTAAACTTTTACACGATTTTTATATTTTGATATTTAGTTTTAAATACAAAAAAGAATGTACTAAATTTTGGTTTTCAGCTGAAGTCCTATATTTATTTATCCGAAAATTAACACGTTTCCCAGCGGTTTCAGAACATACCGCGCCGTCCACTTCCTATAGCATTGACGCGCGTCAAAATACCTCGCACTTAATTAAGAATTTACGTGGAATTTACATCCGAAATTGAGAATCTCCTTTTTGCGAAGTTGTTGTTGAAGTGAAGAAGTTCGCCGTGTTGGTCCCTCCTTTGAAGAATAGGCCAACTGCCGTTCTGCCAGGCAGGTTGTAAAAGGCGACCGATTGGCTATCGAGTCACTCCCATCGTGGCTACTAGGTGGTAGAGTTCTGCATTGTCTCGCCCGGGTCTGGTACCACCGCCTTACCTATTCCTGCCGCAATAGCGTCAGTGCTTGTCGCTGTCGTGTTCCGGTTTGGAGGGTAAGGTAGCCGGTAAACTTATGCATGTGGCATTAGACCTCGCCACAAGATAGCAACGCGCCATTAACATCTTTGGTGTCTATAGGCGATGGTTGACTCTTTCCATCAGGAGACCCATCTGCTTGTTTGCTATCTTATGATATAAAAAAAATATATATATAAAAAAAATAATGTAAATAGACTTACCGTACCGTCTCCTAGGTACCGTCACAAATACTCTATCTTTATAAACTTCGAACCCAATGGGAACATTATTGTACTGAATGAAGAACTTCTCGTAATCTTCCAATTCCTGGACGAAGTGTATTGCATTTGGTATTCTTTTAACATCTGTGTCCTGATTATCTGAAATCATAATTTAAACACAATAAGTGTCCCGTTCAGAGAACAAGTCGCAGTTTCAAGTCCTGTCTTGACGAAATATTTATTTTTGTGTTATAGCACTCATCCGTGCTTGGGAAAACTTGAAAAACTTTAAAAACAACAAAGAATAATAGCGACACGCAGGGATTGAACCTGCGACCGTCATTTTAAAACCCGGACGCTCTACCATTGAGCTATTGTCGACAGACTCGACGTGGCGAAACTCTTCTTTGCTATATGATCGATTACGTCGATTGTACTGATCGCTAGGTACATACGTATAACTAGTTAAATGAGTCAAAGTATTTCGCCACGTCGAGCCTGTTGACACTAGCTCAGTGGTAGAGCGCCCCGGCTTTAGGGAGACGGTCGCAGTTGCCGATATTTTTCTTTGTTGTTTTTAAAGATTTTCAAATATTTATTTGTTGTATTTAAAGTTTTCTAAGTTGAATGAACTTAACATCAATAGACCGGTTTACAAAGAATGACCAGGTTTTTGGTGATTTTACCTACTTCTAATGCGATAATATTATAAATGCGAATGTAAGTTTGTTTGTTACGTTTTCACACGAAAAAAAATCCCGTGTTGGTTCCGGGCTCCTTTGAAGAATAGACCAACTGCCGTTCTGCCAGACAGGTCGTAAAAGGCGGGTTCCGTTGTACCTTTTAGGTACAGAGTGCTAAGTGTGAGTTTTTCTTTTCGCATTCGATCGTGAGCGCGTTTGGAGTTTACTAGAAATTTGTATGTGATTTGTACAGCGCCACCTAGTGGTAAACGTGAGAAACTCACACTTAGCACTCAGAACACTAAAAACGTATGTGTACTTATGTACACATGTAAGAAGTTATACCTCTTTGGCGTGACAAGATAAAAATCTTTCTAAAAATATCATCCTTCGCGTTATCCCATGTTTGTAGAGAAAACGGCACTAATAATAAAAAGGTAGGTATTTAAGGCGCGATGCTACCTGAACATTCACAAAACTGGGTTTCTTAACGCTAGAGTACGAGGAAACCCAAAGAAAATATCCCACGCAAAAAATACCGAGCGTAGAATAAGGTCTAAAGAAAAATGTTAACCGAATAGAATATTAAATATTTGTTTAATATTTTCAATAAAAAAAAACTTGAGAGGTGTCAAGGGACACCCGGATGGAACGAAGTTCCTTTTATTATTATTTACAAAAAACCTGTATACACACAACAAAAATAATCATCGCGACACCACACTGTTCAATGAGAAATAGAAATGAAAATATCTGGCTTGCTTTCTATAAGAGAGAGAGAGAGAGAGAGAGAGAGAGAGAGAGAGAGACAGAGAAACATCCGCACGCCGCACAGCTTACAATATCTTACTATAGCAAAAAGTGTCGTGACAACTTTTCGTAAGAATTTTTTCCGTCTAGCCACCTTTCACAACGCGCGATAAGGAACTTCGTTCCAAAAATCGTAATTTGCTTTATAAAAATAAACTTTGGCGTCGATGTTCTTTGTATTGTCAACGGCAACAACAACTTTTTTTAAAAGAATATAATCGAAATATGGTTTTATTAAAATTTATTGAATTAAATGTTTATTAAAATATATTCTGAGTTATTTAAAGAAATCCCGCAAATTAAATGTTAATTGCAGTCTAGTTACAGCTTTAACAAAATATTTTTGATTGCTTTGCTTTTCAATTTTCAACCTTATTCAACGTCTCGTAAATATAAAATTAGATTTATCGGTAATATGCAGTTATGTGAGTAAAATCGACGTTTTTAAATCTTAGCCATACCGCGCCTTAATCGGTGAACGGATAGGTTTTCTGTTCATCGTATTTAATAAATTGATAGAAAGTTTCATTATAACGCAAATTTTATTTAAATGTCATAAATTATTTATTTGTACATAATTAAAAAAAATGAACAACCTTAAAAAAAAAACTAAAATCGAATTTCATGCTGTCGGTTTTTCTAGACGGTGTGCGTGCGCATCGTAATTTATTCTCATCATTTTTCCCTAACGCACCAAAAGAAGTATAACTTCAAAAATTTTTTTTTTTTGCATGGACAGTCCGGATGTCTGTAAGTATGGATGTGCCATCATTACAATAAAAAAAAATTATTTATCGGTACCATTTTTTAACAACTTCAGTTTGACACGGAACTGTTTTCTATTGAAAATTACTATTTATTTCAGTGTTTCCCAACCTTTTTTGTCCCATGCCCCACTGTAACATTTCTAAAATAAAACGTTCCGCAGGCATCAGATGGCAGGCGGCATACTCCGCGCTGAATACCCGACGAAATTTTTACTTGGCAAATCTAATCAACCAGTTGATAGTTGGTTTACTATATCTAATAATTATTTACAGCAGTTTTTAAGAATTTGTTTTGTTTTTATTTTTAAACTAGCTGTTGCCCACGACTTCGTTCGCGCGGACTTCGCCTATTCCGCACAGCTCCTCCCCCTGTCGGTGATAGCGTGATAATATGTAGCCTATATGTTGACCCGACCTGTTAGTAATATTCATGCAAAATTTTAAATAAATCCATGCAGTACTTTTTGTGTTTACCCCGGACATACATTGAGTTTCCTACGATTTTATTATATGTATATAGATTTGGCAACGATATGTAGCATTGCATTTAAATAACCAGGACCGAAAGGTTTAAAGTCGTGTCAAGTCCATTTTGAAATTGCCCTCTTGTGGGGCGTGGGCCCCACGTTGGGAAACACCGATCTAATTCGATGTCGTTTAACTATTTTTTAAAATTAAACATGTGTTATGATGCGTATTTCATTTCACTTTTGCATTTTCCAATTATTTTATTTACTACTGAATCGTAGTACTAAGTACGGTCACGATCAATACTAAAGTTGTGCCCACGATAAAAATCACGTATTCTATCCTATCTTTATTGAAGTAAAAAGGTTATCGTAGGTTATACCTATAGAGCGTATAATTAAAACCCAGTTCAATCGTCAAATGCAATATTTGGTAGCTTAAAATCATATTTATGTCTACAATCTACAATATTAATAACAATAACTAGCTGTTGCCAGCGACTTTTTCCGCGTACTTCGTTTACTCCGCACAGCACCGGGCCGCTAGGTGATAGCGTGATAATATGTAGCATATATATTGACCCGACCTGTTAGTAATATTCATGCAAAATTTGAAGTAAATTCATGCAGTACTTTTTGAGTTTACCCCGGACATACATATGGACAAACAGACAAACAGATAAAAATTCTAAAAACTATATTTTTGGCTTTGATATCGATTGTAGATCACGCCCCAAGTATTAATTTAAAAAAAATATTCAATGTACAGTTTTGACTTTCCTACGATTTTATTACATGTATAGATTGTCTCTGTGGTCTAGTGGTCCCGTGTGGGTGTTGGCCTTGAGGGGCTCGTTTCGATTCCCGGGTCATGCAATTCAAAAATGTGTTTTTCAGTTTTATGATAAAAAGGTACGTTGCTTGGGATTGGATAAGTGCAGTTCATAGACTGCACTTCATTAGAGCTCGTTGAATGAAACGCATAAACGCTGTTTAATTCGCGGCGGTCGCAACCTTTTTGGTCGCGATTATTATTATTATTTTTATATCGTAACATAACAAACAAGCAGATGGGTCTCCTGATGGAAAGAGTCAACCATCGCCTATAGACACCAAAGATGTTAATGGTCCGTTGCTATCTTGTGGCGAGATGTAATGCCACATGCAAACCGGAACATGACAGTGACAAGCACTGACGCTATTGCGGTAGGAATAGGCAAAGCGGTGGTACCAGACCCGGGCGAGACAATGCAGAACTCTACCACCTAGTAGTCATGATCTTAGTGACTTGCATAGCCAGTCGGTCGCCTTTTACGACCTGTCTGGCAGAACAGTAGTTGGTCTATTCTTCAAAGGAGCCTGGAACCAACACGGGGAGTAGGTTATAGGTATATATTTTATGTTTCTTATAGGTACACTGCAACAGTGCTTAATTATGATTTTGGTTGGACGATTTATGATTATTTCAGTGCTGTAGCGACTGTTGCAAAATGAAATACGACTTCTATAGCTCGACACAAGTTCTCAAATATATGGTATACCTACCACATATATGAAAAGCTGTGTGAATTAATATTTTTGAAAAAAAAAAACAATTCAGCAGTAAATAAAAATGTGTAACTGGTTACCCTGCGGACCAGCCAGATTTTTTTGTTGTTTTTTCAAAATTTCTCAAAATCTCCTGGGCCGAATCGATTCAAATTTTCAGGAAGTCTAAGTTGAGCGGAATCCAATCGAACGCCATTAACCACGTTTCGATTGGTCAAGCCGTTCAAAAGTTACGAGATGTTTACATACATACATACACACACACACGGACACACACACACACATACATACATACATACATACTAACATCATCGTAAAAATAGTCGGAAAAGGTTCCTAGGACCTTAAAATATGTACATCTGGTGAAATCTCGAATTTCGAAAATCGGGGTAAAATCAGTAACTTCCTTGTCTACATACGTACGTAGTATGAAGTTAAAAATAATGATAACATCAATTTAGTTTTCAGAAATAAACCTACAGATAAACTTTACTTAAAAACAACTTACAATAAACTCCATCAATTATATAACTTATTTGTTTCCATGAAAATACTTCTTCTAAACTTGCTTCCTTTGCGGATTTTTGTGCGACACATAAATGAAATAAAAAAAACAGAATTAACATTATCACGAACTTAAAGAAGCGGTCATGATCTCGTTGAATTCATTCACAGACTAATGATTAAATATCAGTTACGCTTGGGCAAAAACGTCGACAAATCGAAATGTCGATATTTGTATATATAATTATTATCGACACAAAGTGAGTAAAAAAATGTGTAAGCGGTTGACCCTACGGGCCATCCCTGTAACTTCCCACTAACTTAAGGTATTTCCAGGCTCAAAAGAGTAAAAAATATAAGCATAGATTTTTCTGTTCAAACATCTATTTTGTTAAAAATGAGAGTATATTAATTTTTGAAAAGCTGTATATTTTGAAAATGATAATGGCATTTAAATCAGTTTTTGAGATCTAAAATATTGCTTTAGCTAAATAATCGATAGGTTGAAAAAGTTTGATGCAATGTCAAAAAACACTTTATTTTTAATTATCTTCATTGATAAATTCCAAACAAATTGACCGATTTTGATAAAATTAACGGTATTTGATGCAGTTTTTAAAGGAGAAAAGGTGATAAGATTTTTAAGTCAATCCGTGAATTAACATGAAAATTATTTTTAAAAATTAAGCAAGTTTGCTAAAAACAGCGGCGGTGATTTTTGAAACGGCATTTGACGTAATTTTTTTAGTACTAAAATATCGTAGAATACCAAAAAATGATTGGTTGAAAAATTTCGAAGCTATGTCGAAAAAAACACTTTTTTCAAAATATTTCGTCAACGATTACTCGGATAAACGGATAAACCGATTTTGATGCAATTTATGTAGTTGATGTAGTTTTTGAGGAATAGAGGTGATTAGTTTTATACTTAGTCGGTATGCTAAATACAATCATATATAATATGCTATTATTTTGTGAATTATAGGTATACATAAAAACATTTTACGTAATCAAAACAATCTCAAACGATACTTTAAAAGATTAGCTTTAAAAAAAATTGTGAATTGACTTAAGCAATTTATATAGGGAAATTTAAATTAAAATAATATTTTTATTTTAATACAAAACTTCATTTTCATTTTTTTTGTTATGCCAAAGGCCTATCTAAATGTTGTTTTCGCGACGGACATAGCTTTTATTACTTGCTGTATATATATTGTCAATATTTAAGTTTTGAAAAATTTGAGATTCGATATTTATTTCCAAACATCGAATTCGTTTCAATTTCGATAACTTTTATATATACGTAACTCGTATTTTATCATGTTTTGGAATATTTCAAAGTTCTCATTCCATTACGCAAAAAATGATTTTAATTATTATGCTGTTTAAATATTATAACCATATTTAATATTCGTACAAATTTTTAAAATACATACATTTTTCCCCGATAATGTTTTTTTATGTTTGTATATATATCGACATATTTTTTTTCACTTGCCCATTCCTACCGTCAGTTCTGGTACGGCAAAAGAAAACCAGTTTAAAGCTAATTAGTATTATAGCTGATTTTATTTAACCGTTAATACTACGTGTATATTCCGCGAAATATCCTTGTGGACTCTAGTGATTTTAAGAGTTTAATGTATTACGTGCTAGAGAAGCTACTCTCAAACATGGCGATTTCGCTGCAGCGCTGAAATAACAATAAATCGTCTAATCAAAATCAAAATTTGGCAGCGTTACAGTCTATAATAGAGCATCCATACGAATATTATAAATGGGAAAGTGTATGTGTGTCTTTCACGGCAAAACGGAGCGACAAATTGACGTGATTTTTTAAGTGGAGATAGTTGAAGGGATGGAGAGTGACATAAGATACTTTTTGTCCCTTCCTAACCCACTTCCCTAAAATGGGGGTAGAAATTTGTTTGTAGCATTCTGCAATTTTCAAGGTAGAAAGCTAAAAATTGGTATGCCGACTATTTATGACTAACAAAAAATCGTGCAATTTTTTTTGGAAATCTGCCTCCCATTTAACGCGAGCCGTGGGCAAAAGCTAGTACCTACTATACATTTGCGACCGATAGGTCGTTACCAACATGATTCTCATGGCGCTTACGCGTTTCTTACAACGAGCTCTGACGTAGGTGCAATCCATAGAGTGCGCTTGAGTGGAACATGAAAGCGTAGTCCATGGTTTGGAATTTTCCCTCTTCATGGTCCTGGGCTCTTTTGAAGAATAGGCCAACTGCTGTTCTGTCAGGAAGGTCGTAAAAGGCGACCGATTGGCTATTCGAGTCACTACCATCGTGGCTATTAGGTTGTAGAGTTCTGCATTATCTCGCCCGGGTCTGGTACCACCGCCTTACCTATTCCTGCTGCAATAGCGTCAGTGCTAGTCACTGTCGTGTTCCGGTTTGGAGGGTAAGGTAGCATGTAGACTTATGCATGTGGCGTTAGATTTCAACAACATAGCTCTCTAACTTAGATCTCAACTCCACAAGATAACAACGCACCACTAACATCTTTGGTGTCTATACGCGATGGTTGACTCTTTCCGTCAGAAACCCCATCTGCTTGTTTGCTATCTTATGATTTAAAAAAACATGTGGCGTCGCGCATGCCTTGTCTAAATAGAAGTCTTTAATAAATTTGGAAAATACAAAAGTGCACGCGTCATAACGCTGGTTTAATTAAAAAAATAAGTTAATAATTACATAACATGTTAATTTTCTACAGTTGAGTGAATTTCTCGAGCGAAAATTTTACACGTCTAAGCTGAAAATGCAGTACTGCTTTAACGCTACGACCAAGATATTTTTTCTCAAAATTAAAGAGACATGTATCTAAATGAAGTCATTTAAATTATATTTGTAAAACTATTAGTTTTTAAGAAAAACACCAGTAAATGACGAATTTTCAATTTCTGTGTCTTGTCCGCAGTTACTTTGGTACACGATATTTACCTCTCAGGAAAATAATCTCCAACAAATATAATAAAAACTATTTTAATCATGTTAAGTATTAATAGACCTACAAGAAGATAGGAAAATTTGAATTTTTAGACTCATTGTTAATGAATACGTGTCAAAGCTAGTTTTGTCCAAGCGAAAGTACCAATTTCTGTGGTCATTTTAGTTCGCCATCTATACTTTCATGTGATGACTTTATACAGACAATAAATCCCTGCCCAGCAAGGACTAGTCATGCGCTAACGCGCAATGTAAACTGTTTTGCACCATCTCGCTACGTCTTCCTGCCAAAAATGTAAGTACATGATTTCAGTTTACTCTGAACGAAATTTTGCATTCTCTGTGGTCAGGTTTTAAATGGTATTTTAAGAAATAAAAATATGACTTTTATACATGTTAATAAGGCTTTGGTATATTTTTAAGAAAATAAAAAATAATAGTTGTAACCTTAATAATTTTTTTTTGTAATTAAACAAAAACGCCGTATTTCTAATTTAGTGGACCAATTTCTGTGGTTTCCGTGGCTTCTGGGTGTCCATGGAAATAGCATGACTCACAAAAATTGTTCGAATCAATCAATTTAATAATGTTAAAAGGGTTTCACAGAGAAATGTTATTTGTTATGCCGAAATAACTTTACGAGAACCCATTTAACATACACACAAATAGATAGAAAGAGAGAAAGAACACTATTTAATTAATTACAGCCTTATTTCAGAATTAAATGTGAGAGTTTTAATGGTCGCAGCAGTAATTTAAATATCTTTTATATTTCAGGAGTATAAAAAAGAAAAAAAATAGTACAGAAGAAAGGTTAAATAAGAAGAGGTTTGCGCAACAAAATACAAGAGAAAAAAATTATAAGAGACCCCGTAAAAGCCGAGGAATTGCGTAGAAAAGATCGAGAACAAAATCATCGGAAAAAAGCAGAAGGAAAATTGTACCCCTAAGTGATCTCACTTAGGGGTACAATTTTTCCTTCTGCTAGCACGAGCTCGTAGGCTTAAACAAAAAAGAACTAAAATTAATTTTCGTAATTACTATAAATGACAGAAACAAAAAAGGAATTAGAAAAACTTCAGGAAACGAGAATAGTGTAGATAAAGATGTATCACCTTCAATATTGATTCCACCTAAAAGAAGGTCTTTTGCTCAAGCACATCTCAAGCACACTCATATGACATTACTCTAAATGTCAATGAACGGGCCCCAGAATATCCTTTTAGAAATCTACGTTCAAGAAAATCATGTTTGCAAGAAAACCACGATGATAGCATTGAATGAATCCAAGCAGAGCTACAAAATATTTTTTTCAATTTAGAAAACCATTAGTACACTTCCCTGTACATCACCGGTTCCGCTTATGTCTCCTAGTGTAAGTAGCATACATTCTCCTGTTCCAAAAAGAGCAACATGTCCCATATGAGATGTGTCTATTAATTCCAAAATATTAAAACTAAAAGTAAACACTCAATTTAAAAAATTACAGAAAACAAAATCTGCTGAAATTTTGATGTTAAAATAGCTATTTTAAACTTAGGAAAGAAAAAGAATAATACAGAAAATGATTACAGAGACTAGAGCAAACAATTATTAAAATTAATCCTAAAAATTTTTATTTTTCATCATTCAATCATTTTTGATTAGCCGTCAAATGTACATGAACCTAAGAAGACAATAACGAAGAAAACGAAGAAACGAAGAAGAAAAAAAAACTATTTGAAATTTAGTAAAAAACTTCTATGAGGATGATAAAAATACTCGTTTGTCTCCTGGATAACAAATCTGCATTACTAGAAATGGTCTAAAATGCAAGAAAGGTATTTACTGGATAGTCTGAAAAACCTTTACCGTAAATGTGTAGAATCAGGATACCCACCTATAAGTTATGTCACATTCACGAGATTAAAGCCTTTTTGGATCATACAACCGAATGTAAACAGCCCAGACACTTGCTTATGTAGACCATGACACGCCAATGTGGATTTATTGATTTTCTCTTTGAAAAAGAACAAGATTATTAATCAGAATTCCATTACAGAAGTTTTGATTAGCTTAACCTGTAAAAATGCTTACGTTGAATGCTTACAGCGTAAATGTTCATCATCACACATCATTGATGTGATGATGATGAAGATCCATCAGATCGTTTGGGCTAAAACATCGAAAGCTCTAGCAATGCGATCATTGTCATGTACGCATAAAAACTGTCTTTAAAATCCTATAAAATGCATTCACGGGAAACATTTAGGTTTCTATGAATTGCCGATCAAAACACTGGATCATGCAATGGTCGTCGCTCCTGCAACACAATCAGTATCAAAGAATATGGATTCAATATGGATTCCAGGTAAAAGACATCTACGACTCAAAGATATAAAGGATCTGGATTATTTTATTTAAAAACCATAAATTTATCTCAAGATAAGGCCATCATATTGGCCAATTCTTCACACGACTTGGACAATATAGACTGTAACAATGTAATTCCATCAGCCTCATTTTTCCAAAGTATTAACGGTTATAATTATAATTACGAAATACGAAAAAACCATTGAGACTGATAATGCTACTCACACTGTGCAATTCTCGAGTGCGTCATTTTTTTCCCCGCGCTATTCCTCTGTGGATCCAATTACCGGCAGAGGTTTTTCCAAGCGGATACGACTTAGGGATCTTCAAGAAAAACGCAAAACGCAAATGAAAATTTTCTGATAGTGTGGTTGTCCATGGGTCGTTGTAATCACTTTCCATCAGGTGAGCCTCCTGTCCCTTTGCCCCCTTATCCTATAAAAAAAATTCAAGAAACCAAAGAATTAGATAATAAAAACAATATAAACATATTCGACAGATGATGAAGATATTTTAATATTTTCGTCATGTTTTAAAGTGATTGTTTGACTTATTAGTTCTCAATATCTTTGTTACCTGAAAGTTGACTGATGTATAACTTTAGTATTTTTGTAGTTTATTTATAGGCTCAGAACCATATTTTTTATTGGACTGCACTTATTATTAAATTAGAGTACTATTTTTACATTTTAATACTTACAAACAGATATCGATTTTAATTATATTTCTTCTGGCAAATAGTAAACTGACTTGCCTATTTGTGAGTATTATGTAATATTAGGTAAACTTGAAGCTTCGGTACTAAGTAAATGTTAACGGATTGGCTGTGTAAAACAATTATTGATCATTTAGTTTTAAGATTCAGACAGTAAGAAGGGAGTGAAAAATGTTATGTTTTATTTTTGAGATTGAGACGTTATTGACTTTTAGGCGTTATTAATTTTTTTTGGATTAGTTGCATAATAATCATGTTTTAATCAAAATTTATTACATCATTCGTACAGGTATTAATAAATTAAAAAAATTAAACTGTACTGTTTCTTGAGAGATAATAATATTTAGTTTTGTTAACAATTTATGTCCTGATAAAGAAAGTTTAATAAATCATAGGATTAAGTAAATAAAAATCAGTTCCAAGATTGCCAAGTTTGTAAGACTGATTTAGTCAATGGTTTTGTACTATACAACGGATTTTTTTTATAAATGCTTACCTATTAAAATTATTCACAAAATTTAAGTTTTTTGATTAAATCATTTTTTATTTTCAAAAAAGGACCTTTTTTGAATTAATACTTACAATTTAGACAATTTCAGTGGACATATACAATTTCTGTGGCAACAATACTATTTCTGTGGCAAAAGTAAAATTTCTGTGACACGCCAATTTCTGTGGTTAAAATAACTCTCTAAATAATATAATTATAAAACCCCCTTTCAGTAAATGTTTATGAAAATGTGGATATATTGCGCTCCGATATTAAAGTTTATCAAAAATCTTGAAAATAAAAAATTCCACGGAAATTAGGGAAAAAATCTAATTGTTGAAATTGACTCAGTTAACAATTTGACTTTTGTTTAATTAGATATTGTTATGGGTATCGATATCAATTATAAATGGATTGATTTAAAAATCTAATCTGCTTTTCTTCTAAAAAAGCTACGTCAAATACCGTAAATTGGATCAAAATCGGTCAATTTATCCGTTTAGTAGTAGTAACAAATATCCATCCATCCAAATATACAAACTTTTTCATTTATAATACTATGTGCAGCGTGCAGCAGCTGTAAAAGTAGTTGGTGAATCCCGTGGGAATAAATCATTTTTCCGGGATAAAATAAGCCTATGTGCTTTTCCAGATCATCATCTACCTGTGTAACAAATTTCATCCTAATCCGTTCAGTCGTTGTAGCGTGATTGAGTAACAAACATCCATCCATACACCCATCCATTCAAACATCAAAACTTTTGCATTTATAATATTAATATAGATAAACTAGCTGCAGTGTGTAGCCCGCTACATCATACATTTTTTTACAAATCCCGCGGGATCACCTGATATTTCCGGGATAAATAGTAGCCTATGTGCTATTCCAGGTCATCATCTACCTGTGTGCTAAATTTCATTCAAATCAGTTTAACGTTCAGTGCTTTTTGCGTGATTGAGTAAGAACCATCCGTCCATTCATTCATCCAAACTTTCACATTCATAAAATTAATATTTATTTATTTACTAGCTGACCCGGCAAACGTTGTTCTGCCTTTTTAACTACTCTTATTTTTTTTCTATATTTTCCCACCTTTTAAACCTTCTCTGGACTTCAACGATTAATTCAAAACCAAAATTAGCCAAATCGGTTTAGCCGTTCTCGAGTTTTTGCGAGACTAACGAACAGCAATTGATTTATATATATATATATATATATATATATATATATATATATATATAGATTTTATAAATGTGAAAGTTTATAATATCTATATATATAAAAATCAATCCCTATTTTCCTTGGTCACGACATCACGCCTAAATGACTGGACCAATTTCGGTAAATTTTTTTATTGTGTTTGTAATTGTAAGGAGAAGGTTCTTATAAAAGAAATATTAGGAAAATTGCGCGGAAAAATAGAAAATTTAAGAATACTTAACCACCATATAAAGTTTAATGCCATTTTGGCTGCATGGAAGGACAATCCCGTAGGGCGTAGACTTATATAAATTACGTGTAACGTTGTTTGTCCGCTATGGATTCCTAATATGAATGGCAAAACAACGTTTGCCGGGTCAGCTAGTATAATTTAAATATTAATAATTATTTTTATTAACTGAATGTGTTCAGTTAATAAAAATAATTATTGTGTAAATGCATTAGAAACGCATTCAGTTAATAAAAATAAACATCACACATACCTACTGTTGTTCATTACACACATCATACAATTCACACATTATACTATTTTGATTATTCTATTATGTAAATTAAATTTGTTATCATACTTAGAATTAGTCATAGAATTATGGTTAGTATGTTTAAATCCACTGAAGTAATTACATAAATGTTGAAGAAAAATCTACAAATATGCTTTAATACTAATTATAATTCTCATTATAAATTGTAATAAAATTATGAGATTTAAAATTAAGAATCTCCTATTGTTTTTTATTCTTTAGTCTGCAACACTGCTTATTTACATGCACACGTCTATCGGAATTCAAAATGATATCCTTGGCCTTGATATTTACATTATGTAAGTGAAAAAAATTGTTTGGGTGGGGGTTTGGGTAAATGGGTTTCAAACATTGAGTAAACAGACTAGAGACCTAATAACATACCAATTAATCTATCAATACAGACTAGAAGTGAAAACTTTTTTAGCCGCGTCAGACGATTTCTGGTATGAGAAATTCGCAGGGTTTCGCGTCAGCAACATGCTTATGCGTTGATCGGGAGACTAGGAAAGGTCGTATAACAAATGTACTACGCGTTCGACAACTATTCATTTGGAAAGCTACAATTTTATACCATCATATAATCTTAAATTTTCCAGATTACCCCACACTGATTCAAAGAAGGGTATACAAAGTTCAAATTGCGAGAAATCTTCTGCCTTTGATAGACGATTTCCATCTTTTCTTTTTCCACACATCTACAATAAAGTATATAACGCTGCAATGTTTTCTTTCTCCAAGACTTGCTTCTTAGGAACTAGTCAGATGGCTTTCTTCTCTTAGCTATACAGAAACCGAAAACATTCTTGCGAAATCTTAGTCACTCATACTCAAACATATACACTAACATACACTCTCTCTCATACACACACAACTCACAACTACCTTCTTTCTCAAATAGATATATACACACAAAAACTCTTGCACAAAATACACATTCACTTACTCATACGTAAGTCGCGCAGAGCAGTCAGCAAACCAAAATTAATTTATTGTGCCTGATGTTATCATTTTTTTTACTTTTGTCCAAATTTCTTTTCAACTTTCTTCTTGTTTTATTGTATAATTCTATTACCTCCCGTGAAATTTTTGTTAATTGTCTTGCCTAGTGTGGAGTCCAATAGAAATTTAAGTTATTGTACTGTACTTGTGAAATAAAAAATAATAATAAATCTTATCTTATCTTATCAATAGGGCTGGGATTCAATTCCTAATGGAGCAAGCAAACATTGAGTAAACAGACTAGAGACCTAATAACGGACCAATTGGTCTGACAACACATCAAAGTAACAGACTTTGGCATCTATATTTTTAGTATATTTTTTCAATCGACAAAAAAAACGGAGGTTATCAGTTTGATATGTATGTAATATTATTGGAATTAAGACGCCTAAATAGATCATAGTTACATGTACTAAATCTCGTGTGTGTTTGTATGTTTGTCCCCGAATTTTTCGAGAACTAATAGCCATAACGAGATAGTTCTTTTTGATTTACATTAGGTATATTCCAACGTAGGAAATAGTTTAATTTTGATCGAAATTAGTTCAGCAGTTTTTTAGATAGTTTTTTTTTCAGTTTTTGAGATATGACTATAATTGATATTTGAAGTCGGTTTCAATTTTGACATTACTATTATTTTTAGCGCTAAAATGACTATGTGTGCCCATTAAGTAAACAGACTAAGAATAACCAATTATTCTGTCAACACATCAGACTAATAGATCTTATAATGATCCGAAAGAATTAGTGCCGAACAATCCAGTGAGCTCTTAACGCACGCGACAAAACACACTGACTTTGAATTAGCCAATAAAAACTTTCTTCCTTTTCTCTGCGTCATTGCGTGATTATTAACAGAATTAATTGGGTGCAAGAAATCAATTAATATAGTCTTGTGTAGGTTATTAATGTAAATACCTAATTTATTTTTATTTCAAAACAGGTCTAACAGGAGTTATAGGTCAAACAGGATTAGGCAGCTGGGTTCTAGATCGGGTTATAGATACAGGATGGAGGGAATTCATCTGGTATGGTGACCGTACTGCAGCAACTATCATACTAAATCTGACATCTGACCTCATTCATGACACAACTAAACGTATTTGGCAATTGAATGGTATACGAAAAATAAATGACTACAACGCGCCGTTTGAAATCGGATTCTTATCTCATATAATCCAGGAAAAATATCGAAGAATGGTCGATAGATTTAGTACAAGCGTTTATATGTATGATCTGTTATATCTTCTAGAACATATTCTGTATTTAGAAGAAATCGAACATCAATATTGGGCAATACAACATTTGATAGGTATGCTAAATGAAGTCGAAAGAAAACATAAGCTTCAGCCTTTCACGGGCGACAGATTCCAAATGGAAGAAGAGGAGGAAGAGGCTTCAGAAACATATGAATATTATTCATATGATACTTACACAACGAAATCACATGATACGTATGAAGAAACTGATGATGAACCTGATTACGAAGATGATGAAGATCCTGATGAAAAACCGGAACAAGCTGCAATAACGAAAAAAGCAAAGATTGCGAAAGAAACACCTGAAGCACACCAAGCGAAACCTGGAAAGCCTGCAAAGCCTGGAGAAAAGCCTGGGAAGCCTGAAGAAAAGCCTGGTGATCCTGAAGGCAAGCCTGCAAAGCCTGGAAAAAAACCTGGGAAAAAACCCAGAAAGAAGCCGGGGAAACCTGGAGGAAAACCGGGAAAGAAACCCGGAAAACCCGGGGAGTCTGAAAAACCTAAAGGAAAGCCTGGAAAGTCCAAAAAACCTAAAAAACCTAAGAAACCTGGAGCATCTGCAAAACCTGGATTATCTGGAAAACCTGCAGAACCTGAAGTACCTGGCGGGCCTGAAGCTCCTGGAGCTCCTGGGGAATCAGGAGCACAGGAAAAGCCAGGAGAACCAGAAGCACCAGAAGCACCTGAAGGAGATGGTTCGCCAGAGAAAGACGAACCAGGAGTAACAAAAAAATCAAAAAAGAAAAGACGAAAAAAGAAAAAAAAGACGATACAACCGGGAGAATCATGGATAACAGAAAAAACAGGTCGACCTGATGGCAGACCACAGAGACATGACCGATCTAAAAAACCTATTAAGCCTAAGAAGCCAGGCAAAACTATTGATGAAGTGAAGTATCGCCCGCCGCCAAAAAAGAAAAGGAATAAGTGGTGGCCTATTGATTACGGGTGGGAAATTGATTACTACTGGTGAATGGAGTCAATACCCTTGATACATAGATGATTATTTACAGAAATAAATAAAAAAATTAAATTAGCGTTTTATATTCATCCTCTAACAGAGAAGTTTCAATCTAGTGCAGTTAAAGACTAAAGTATTTTCTTGATTTGGTAAATAAAAATAATTTAATAAAATTTTAATTAGGCTCGCAAAAGCAAAAGCTATATATATCTTTTAGCTCAAAGAGTTCAAAAAAATAAATTTTGTAAAAATGACTGTATTTTGACGTTTGAAAAGCTGTATATTTCAAAATTATGTCCGATTTTGATCTTTTAAATGGCATACAACGCAATTTTTGAGCTTTAAAATGTTTTATTCGTTACAAAATCGATATGTTTAAATGTCGAAGAAATGTTAAACAACTTTTTCCAAAAATGTTTACCAATGATAAATCCTGAACAAATCAACCGATATTGGATCGATTTACGGTATTTCACGCAGTTTTATGTTTCTGATCGAATAAATCGGTACATTAGCCAGAAAGTTATTTTAAAATTATAAAGTGAGTTTGTTTTAAAGAACATACCTAATTTTAATATTTGAAAAGCTATAACCTTTGAAATTTAAATTCTATTTTAACTTTCGAAATGGCATTTAACTTAGTTTCTGAAGTACTAAAATAGTGTTGAAGATAAAATAATAATTGGATGGAAATTTTCGAAGTTATGTCGAAAAAAAATTTAGATAACTACCGAACGGATTTTAATGCAATTTTGAAAGGAGTTGATTAGATACTGCGATTTCGTACTCAAGTAATTCAATTATCTGGAATTTATTATTAAAAAATATTGATTTGCCGTTTCCTTTTGAGGTTTTTCAAAATTTCTCAAAATCTTTGCCAAATTGGTTCAGATTTTCAAAAAGTCTAAGTTTAGCAGGATACAATCGAATGTCATCTACCGCGCTTGGATCAATCAAGCCGTGCAAATTATGGGATGTTCAAATACACACAAATACATGCATACAGACGTTATCGCAAAAATAGTCGGAAAAGGTTCCTAGGACCACAAAACGTGGAGATCTAGTGAAAACTCGATTTTTGAAAATCGGGGCAGAAGCCGTAATGTAGTGGGACGTTAGAAAGTAATCTATGTCTAATCCTGGGTCTTTAACTATTTTCCTGGCGAATTTTGTAACATAGATGTAAGATAGAACATGAATTTAGTAGATTCATATTTATAAGTATTATTTGAAAAAGCGCTTTTATAAATAAAATAGTTAATGAGTGTCATTTAGAAAACGCTTTTTTCAGTAAATATTTTTATAATAGCTGTTGCCAGCGACTTCGTCCGCGCAGACTTCGTTTACTCCGCACAGCCTCTACCCCCGTAGGTGATAGCGTGATAATATGTAGCCTATATGTTGACCCGACCTGGTAGTAATATTCAAAGCACGTTTCAAAACAATAACTCGCTTAACCGTTCACTGACAAAAATGCCAATTCCAAGTATTATAAATACCAAGTAAAGAATAAATCCTATAGCACTTTTTCATGACCACCAAATTAGATAATCTGTAAGATAAGAGCTACCAGTCACAAGTTACTATGTACTCTTATTCCAGATTTTGTTATAACAAATCAACTTAAGTTCTCACATCCTGAGGCCAACATCATCAATGAACTGTCTTGGGAGATAAGATCGAAATTACTTAACGGCGTCCATTCCCGGAGAGTTGGGATTGAAAGCTTGCGTGTGGGAAATGAAACAACTGAAACACCATTAGCTCCAGCACCAGCACAACAATCCGCAGTCATGACATCCGAAGACAGCAACATGAAAATCAAACTTTTCAGATTGATGTATGAAACAGTTAGAGATAGTGATCTAAAAGTAAGAAGAGCGGAACTTATTAGATCACATTACGCAAACTCATCATCATTTGAAATAGGTTTTATATTAGGTGATATAACAGATAAATATAATGTCATCACCGATATATCTAAGACCTTGGGGAGATTGTATAAGGAATGGAAACCAATTGAACATATAAATGCATATGAACAGATTGCTAATAAGGGTATTGAAATCGGACATTTAGTTGAGATGGTACGAGTAATTAATAAAAAGAATTTATCAACAGATAATAATTAGCACGATGAAGATAACTTTGATTGTGAAATAAAATTTTAACTTACGTAGCGCGTTTTTTATATTATAAGATATTAAACAAGCAGATTGGTCTCCTGATGGAAAGAGTCAAGCATCGTCTATAGACATCAAAGGTGTTAATGGTGCGTTGATATCTTGTGGCGAGGTCTAATGCCACATGCATAGGTTTACCGGCTACCTTACCCTCCAAACCGGAACACGACAGTGATAAACTGACGCTATTGCGGCAGGAATAGGTAAGGCGGTGGTACCAGACCATGACGAGACAATGCAGAACTCTACCACCTATTAACCACGATGGTAGTGACTCGTATAGCCAATCTGTCGCTTTTTACGACCTGCCCGGCAGAACGGCAGTTGGTCTATTCTTTTAAGGACCCCGGGACCAACACGGACGAAACACGGAGGAAGTTTCTATAGAATTTTTTTGGCACTATTTTTTCATATTATTAGACTAGCTCAGCCCGCGACTTCGTCCGTGTGGGAAAAATTCAAAAATAAAAGTAGCCTAAGTTATACCTTATTACATTAGCTATCTGCCAGTGAAAATCCCGTCCAAATTAGTCCAGACAGACAGACATACAAAAATTGTAAAAAAAAAATATTTTAGTATATAAACTGTGTATATCATCCATATGCATTTAGTAATAAGTGGTTACAAGTAATTTAATGTTACAAATAGACTCCGAATCAAAATAAGACCATGAAAAATGTCGTCCCTTTTGCGTAAGGTAAGTAAGACGGTGGTACCACGTACCATAAAAACAGATGGTTCTCCGGATAGAAAGAGAAATCATCGCCTAAAGACACCAAAAATGTTAATGGTGTGTTATCTGTGTGGCGGGATGGCATACTACATGCATAAATCTACCAGCTACCTTACACGATACACGGAACACAATAATGACAAGTATTGACGCAATTGCAGCAGGAATAGGTAAGGCGGTGGTACCAAATGCCCGGGTGAAACATTGCGAAACTCTATCATTTAATAGTCACGATGGTAGTGACCTGTAAAGCCACTCGGTCGCCTTTTGCGATCTGCCGAGTAGAACGACAGTTGGTCTATTCTTTGAAGGAACCCGCGGCGTTATCACGTAACTCGCAATGCAAAATTATCGTAATTGCTTAGTTATCGCAAGACACATAGCAGCCTTGTATGTCAGTGGCAGTCGTTGCCGCATGATTAGTTTTGGTGCTGTGACATCGCAAAAAGTGCATCCAGTGACCAGCAAGCAATTGGCGACGTTTTTAATGAGTTTTTCGTTACGTTTAAATGTCATCGCTGATCGTTGGCGGATTGCAAACGTTAGGTGATACAGCTGCCGGACCAGCACGTGGGAAACTGACTTATATTTTATTACAGCGTCAATTGTTTTCGTTGACCTTTACCGAACCCCGCCACGATATCGCGACAATTTGAGATACTATAGAGATGAAATGGGCAGATTTGAGAAGGGGAAGATTAAGAGTATGGCCAATGAGCTGATTGTGGAGGCCAAGTATAAGATATACCAGGCGGACACTATCAGAGATCAAATGAGTATGTTTCCTGGGTTTGAGTTTGGACTAATTATAGGTAAGAGCTTTTATTTGCTTAATATTAGCTGACCTGCGTCGATTTGCAAATAGATTAATAATGTACGGTATGTGTCATACAATATTTCATCCCCTAATTCGGCCTTTCAAGGGAAGACTTTTGAAAAACCTAGCCTATATTTGACCTCGTATCTTAAACTTCTGTGTCGAAATTATCAAATTAATTTAACGTATAATAAGCCTATATTAAAATAATGGGCACTTTTTAATAGCAAGTAAATTTCAAAAAAGGAATATAGTTGGAAGTTATAAAACTAATCAAAAATGTACGCTTTTTCTTATTTCTTAATTAAGCAAAGATTTTTCTTTTCTGCCATTAACACTTTCTTTTATTTATGACTAACTAAACAAATTATAAAAATGGCGAATAAGTAATTCTTATTTCTAAATTAAGCAGATTTTTCTTTTCTGTCGTTAACACTTTCTTTTATTTATGACTAATTAAACAAATTATAAAAATGTCGAATAAGTAATTCTTATTTCTAAATCAAGCAAAGATTTTTCTTTTCTGCCATTAACACTTTCTTTTACTTTTGACTAACTAAACAAATTATAAAAGAGTCGAATAAGTAATTCTTATTTCTAAATCAAGCTTAGATTTTTATTGTCTGTCATTAACACTTATATTATATTATAAATAAAAGATATTTATGACTAACTAAACAAATTATAAAAATGTCGGATAAGTAAAACACAAAATTTTAAATAAAGTATTTATACAATACTGTAGGTATTTAAATTGTTGCGTTTTACTGCAATAAAAATGAATGTATTTATTACTATAGTCGAAACTTACAATACAGAAGGCTCTTTAAATCTACCATATGGCGATGCCTACAATCTGTGCGCCTCGACGATCGATCGAAAAACGGGGATGGCGGAATTAAGTTGTGCAATTTACCAGCTATGTAAAAATACTACAACCCTATATAAAAATACTAAAATCCTATGTAAAAATACTGAAATCTTTTAAGGTGACATCCGTGAGAAATACAAGACAATGCTAGAAGTCTACCGTATCATGAAAAATAGATGGTCCGGTAACGTGACGTATCTTATACCAACTGTGACAAAATGGAGACCTGTACATTATATCGTCAGGTATGTACAAGGTATTTTTATATAATTTTATAACAAACCAGCAGATGGCTCTTCTAATGGTAAGAAACCATCGCCTATACACACCAAAGATATTTTAGTGCGTTGCTATCTGTGTGGTGGAATGGCAATGACATATGCATAATGTTAGCAACCGCGCTTAGCGACAAGTACTAGCCGGCCAGATGTGTGGCGCACCTGTGCTACGCACCTGTTATTTTGAGATAATGACGTCACAACAATGGACAAAATATATAACGAAGAATGGCATAAATAGGCGGAGATAACATGTTTCGATTTTGTAATTATATCGCTTCTTGAAGGCGTTACTCTGCCCAAAATTATACTGTGTATATAAATTTTCCGCCGTATTGGTCCCGGCCTCCTTTGTAGAATAGGCCAACTGCCGTTCTGCCAGGCAGGTCGTAAAAGGCGACCGATTGGCTATCGAGTCACTACCATCGTGGCTACTAGGTGGTAGAGTTCTGCATTGTCTCGCCCGGGTCTGGTACCACCGCCTTACCTATTCCTGCCGCAATAGTGCTTGTCGCTGTCGTGTTCCGGTTTGAGGTGTAAGCTTGCCGGTAAACTTATACATGTTGAATTACACATAGCAACGCACCCTTAATTTAGTGTCTATAGACGATGGTTCACTCTTTTCATCAGGAAACCCATCTATTTGTTTGCTAGCTTATGATATAAAAATACCATGCAAATGTTTGTTTCTGTAAGGAATCGAACCCGATCCCCATCGATTGCGTGTTTAGGGACATTAATCACTTGACTAATAGAGAAGTCGATAAATTAACAGGATCAACACATAATGCTAATAGCATATTAATTCGAGTATATCGCACTCGTAATAAAATAACGACTCATCTCAAAATATTGGCAAAATGAGTTTTAGTAAAATACCGACCCGAAAGAGCAAGCTTTATAACCTAGGCTAAAAAAAACACCTGTTTTCCTCAAACAATAGGCAATAAAGAGTAATGCTTATTTGATTAGATTTTATGGTGGTTTGAAATAATGTACCGTCTACTAAAATTAGTTTTTGGTCTTTTGCCGAAAATTAGTAATTATGAATTCGGTGCTTGTTTTATTACGAGTGCGAATTATTAATTTGTTTAAATATTAAAGGAATTATGTTAACAGGATGGAGTATATACAATCCTTGGAGATGGACATCATGAGATTGGTTGACATTATAGAAAAATTCCCTGAATTTGAGGAACTTCCATATGTTATGATTCCTGAATTAAGAACGGGACCCGAAACTGAAACCACCACACAAAATGCAAAAGAACTTTACTACGGTGAGATTTTGATTTTAGACAGATTATAATTATTTATACATGCATACGCCAACTAAAAAGATGAAATTAATTAAATTTGCTATTATCCGCGAACTGTTCTATGTATCCTCCGTGATGGTACCGAAAAGAGAGACGTCGGTTTAATAAAAAAATTAAACTCACGGATGGTCCAGACAAAAAAGAAGAGCTCAGCGACACAATTATTCACCCATATCCACAACACATTTACATCCACGTCCCACGACGGCACCAAGCACGAAAGCATACAATTTACGCACTCAACGCACGTTTCACTTCGAAACCGAAGTATCTTCAGGAGAAACGAACACTACTTCGCTCTACGGCTTAAATGGCCATACGTTATGTTCAAACGAAACAAGAAGATGGCTCTCCTGATGGTAAGAGAAAATATCGCCTATAGACACCAAAGATGGACTTAATGCCAAATGTATAAATTTAGCGGCTACCTTACCCTTCAAACTGGAACACGACAATGACAAACATAGACGCTATTACTGTAGCTAGTAATTAATATATACCTATGTGGTAAGGTTATTACGGAGCTTTGGTTCCGATTTCGATAAGTTGGAACTTCCGATTACTTTTACACCTCCAATTCCAATTTCGGTTCCGGTAGTTTTGAATCGGAAGTTATAACGAATGTTGAAACGCAGGGAGCAACTGCGGCCAGAGTGCTGTGCTTGTATTTAGCATAAAAGCACAACATATTATACTATACAAAAATATATCGCCTCTGTGGTCTAGTGGTCCAGCGTTAGCGTTGACTACATGAGGTCCTGGGTTTATTTCTGGGTCAGGCACTTAAAAAAATGTGTTTTTCAGTTTTCTGATAAACGCAAAGTTGCCCGGGATTGGAAAGTGCCCGGATGGCGATAGGCCTGCAACCTATCACATTTGTGGGATAAAGTATCTTCGGCTAATCACGGGTGCATTTGTTGTACCTCTGCCTATGCCTTCGGGGATACGGGCGTAAAGATACTTTTTTTTACTACAAAATATGTTGGGGAATAGCTAATTCAAAAAATCACAAGTGTTTTCGGAGTAACTTGATGTTAGGATTTTCAAAAGGAAGGTCAACGACATTTTCAGAAGCCGGCACCGCATTATCAACTTACTTTTGGCAGTGGTGATTGCTTTCCATCAGGCTTTTCCTCGTACGCTTGCGGATGCTATAAAAATCTGTAAGTAAACTGATTAAACCTGCAGGCCATCCCTAAAACTTCCCGCCAAATAGAGGTATTTTAAGCTCAAAGGAGCAAATCAATACCTAAGCATACATTTTAAGCCCAAAAAAATTTCTTCACGCTTGTGGGTCTTCGGTCGTTCGGACAACGGTGTGATTTGCCGAAGAGCAATTCACACCGCGGTCCGAATCGCGCACATACGGGTATTCGAACCTAAAAGCTGGCCAAAACTATTTTTTGCCTTTAAATGGGCTTGTAAGTGTCAATCATCACAAATTTAATGTTATATTATTTATTTCGTCACACATAATAAATAAAACCAAAATTAAAATGTATTAAAAAATCATTTAAACTTCGTCGTCACAATTTAAACCCGTGTCAGTTTACTGAATGAAAATCATTGCTTGGTGTTTCGGCAGGTTCTAATAACTTCAAAGTTTCTTTATGGAACGCTTTTTTGGCGTTTTTCTCACACCAGTTATGAGAAGGTCTGACGTCAGAAGGAGTCTGTTTATAACATCCAGGTTACAGGCTTCTCGAGAATATTTTCTTGGATCTGTAGTCTCTAGGCTCTTTCTTAGGGTAGCAATCGGTTTTAGCTCTCTGAAGAATGTTTTAACAAGGATAAATAACTTCTTATTGCTTAATCTGACTATATTATTTTGTGTTCTTATTAAACCAGGTTCCACATACATAGATAAGGCCTATAAACTGGATAATTGACCACTCTTTTCTTAATTACTCTTTCTAAAAGCTGATTGACCTTTTGAGCCTCGTGTGGGACTTTTTTTAAAATCTTTGACAACATTCGATGCGTCTACTTTACCTGAAGCTCTTAATTTCATCTGAGTCGCATAATTCATCATTTCAACATTGTGTAACCGAAGCTTTTCAGTTTTTCGCCGTTTGCTCTTCTTACTGGATACTATGAATGTTTTTTCAGTACGACTAGGACTTATTTCTGGGAAGAACATTTGAGTATTTATTTTTATTTATAAATAAAAAAGGCTAAAATAGTATCCAAAAAACCGCAGCAACACATACATATCAATGTCAATTGTCATTCCATCAAGCCAATCATTTTTGTGTTTTTTGAATACATCTTCCTTTTTATGTGCTGTATGTTATCTGGATTTAAACTGATGCTTTATCAAGTATAATTTTTGTTTCCAATCTTTCTGTTGATCTTCATTTTACAGAACTTATTGTTCAAGGGTTCTTCCATTTAACTCAACTTTCTATCAAAATTTGGTTCCTGTGAACTTTCCACCACATTATAAATGACTTTCCGGGACAAGAATTTGACACCAGATGGCTCTGAAAAAAAAAACAAAGATAAATAAATATCGTTTGGAATTTTTTCTCTACTTACCCTTACTACAAAAAAATATATAAAAAATACATCCGCGATATTACACGGCAACTTTTGCATTGAGCGTATTACTGGATCTGTTTTCATCAATTATATGTATATTTCATTGCATAGAAAAGCTTAGAAATTAACTAAATCTCTTAATGATTATATTCAAAACGCCTAAATTCACATATTTTTGTTTTTCAAAATCATCGATTACGCAAAAATGGTTTTTGACCAGCTTTTAGGTTCCAATACCCGTATGTGCTGCGGTGCGAATCGAGTAATGCTTTTGGGCTTTGGCATTAGTCGATTCGCACCGCAGTGATGGAGTGGTGCGAATAGGCCAATCCCTTATTGTACTGGGTTGATTCACACCGCTGTGCAGTAGGGAACTTTTTGGATGAGTGAATTTGAACAGAGAAGAAATGTAGTTTTATGACAAATTTCTTATAGTACAACTAGGCACAAAATAATAGGATAAACAAAATAATTTATAAGTTACATAACATCTTGTAAGGAAACTACGAAAACTTTTAGTCTTCTGGGTCCAAGGCATACTTAGTCAAGTTTGCAATTTTTTAACAGTTTCTTGTAAGGACTCATTTTGAGTTCTGGTATACCAACGATTTCAAGATTTGCAGCTTGCACCACTATTCCTGTGTTAAAAATGGAGTCCTGAAAATCTAATATTTTATTTTCCATATTTATAATTTCACTGCGGAGTTTTTTATTTTCAGTAGACAACTTACTGATTGTCTGAGCATCTAACGTTTTTTTTGGTGTCATCATACTGATTGCTGATCACTTTAACGGATTCTTCAATACCAGATAGTTTTTTATTTATTACGTTAATTGCTGAATTATTTGCATCTTGCATCATCAAAGGAAAATTACACCGAATTACGGTGAGGACTTCATCATGTACAAGACTAAAGTTAATATCATCATCCACAGGTTTAATAAATGAGCTAGAAGGTACCTTATCACAGAGAGTCAGCGAGGCAAGGTCTGGCGATTCCTTTGTTTCTTTATTCGTGCTTACTGACCTCACAGGTGTGTCGTTATTATTACCCTTTTTCTTTTCCTTTCATGAACATAATGGACATATCCAAGATTTTTTTTAGGATAATCTTTTAAGCCAAAACACGCATAGTGGTAGCCCCGGCCGCAATTTTTCTCGAGCATTTTAAAACTTTCGTTCAATTTTAAAACGTTCTGGCAACCGTTACACACAACTATGGTATTCGTGTGTGAAATTATATGAACACTTGAACACCACAATAAACTGTTTTGTATATAGTTAGTTAAACAATTTAAAATACGATCACCAAAATAATTAATATATTACAATTTTATGAACAAACACTATTTAATAAGCAGAAAAAAAAAATTCAAACTCAAGAGTAGTAAACCGACGTCTCTATTTTCGGTACCATCACGGAGGATACATAGAATAGTTCGCGGATAATATCAAATTTAATTAATTTCACCTTTTTTATAATGGATTTCCGCAAAGTAACGTCTGAATCAATAAAATATTTAAAGAGTAGTGTTGTCAATCACCTATCCGACAGTGATAGTCTAAGACCTACGGTACATAATATATTTGTTTTAACACTTGGCTTAAACAATTAATTACTAAATAATAATGTAAGAAATTACCTGTGATTATCAAGAATATTATTATTTTTAAATTAAATGATTAATATCGACCAAACTGTCATTTTAAACAATTATCGTCTTACTACAAAAAAGATAAAAAATAGTCGAACTGCGAGCATAAATGACACCAATAATATATATATATATATATATATATATATATATATATATATATATATATATATATATATATATATATATATATATATATTTGTTTTAGCACTTGAGTATAACAAGGCTGTACTATTATTAGGATTATTTTTACGTTTTTCTTTTTTGTCGTTTTTGCTCAATCTGTGATTACGGTATGTTTAAATTTTATATTTTTTTGAAATATAACTATTAAGAACAATTCAGCTTTTTTACTACTCTTCTGTACAAATGGATATTTGGGATCTTTGAATTGATATAAGTAGAAATCAAACCAAGAAAAGAGCATATGAATTTCGCCTCGTGGTCCGAATCGACCCATTTCAATAAATACCTTGGGCGATTCGCATCGCTCTATCACTGCGGTGCGAAACGACTAATGCCAAAATAGCTCTTCGGCAATCACACCGCGGTTCGAACCGCTCGTGGTGTGAAACGACTAAAGACCTTCGTATCCTTGAAGAGGTAGACACAGGTACAACAAGTGCACCCACGATAAGCCGAAGAAATTTAGTCCCACAATGAGATAGGTGGCCAGCCCTTCGCCAACCAGGCACTTTCCAATCCTGGGCAACTTTGTTTTTCAGAAACTGAACACAGAAACATCAGAAAACTGAAAAACACATTTTTTATAAGCCCGACCCGGGAATCAAACCCGGGACCTCGTGTACCTAATCAACGCTGTCACCGGACCATAGACTTTAGAGGCGATTTTGGACTCAGAGTTTAAAAATCTGGTTTGTAAATATGACAGTGTTTTAATTTTTGAAAAGCTGGTTATTTTCAAAATGGTGATCGATTTTGAACTTTCAAATGCAATTCAACGCAAATTTGAGCCTAAAATGTTTTGTTAGCCACAAAATTGATAGGTTGAAAAATGACGAAGAAATGTGAAAAAACAACATTTAGTTCAAAAATTTCGTAATTGATAAATTCCCAACGAATCAATAGATTTTGATCCAAATTACAGCAGGTTTTAAAACCTATTAGTCCGAAAGTTATTTTATAAATATGAAGTGAGTTTGTTCTAACAACAGGATATAATATTTGAAAATATAGGAGTAATATTTGAATATAGGAATAATATTTGAAAAACTGTAAAAACTGTTAGGAAAAATGGTTATAAAGAAAGGCAGAACATTAAGCGTTATATTAAAAAGGTTAGGTATCCTATAGTCAAAAGGCAGCCGGCATTCATGACGTATATTAAAGGGATTACCGATAAGATTGGAACGCTACTGAAAAAATATTCCATACCTACCGTCTGTACGCCAAGCTTAAAGGTAGTCGGGCATGTGGGCACGCCTAAGGATGTCATACCCTTCCAGACGCCAGGGGTATATAAAGTGGACTGCAGCTGTGGTAGTGCTTATATAGGCCAAACTAAACGTACTATCGCAGATAGACTCAAAGAGCATATCACGGCTGTAAAAAACAGGCAGGTTAATAAGTCGGCTATAGCTGAACATATTTTGGATTCCAGCACTGATCACTGGATTGAATTCCACCGACCTCAGGTTCTCTCTACTGAGCGACACTATGTTCCCCGTATGGTACGGGAAGCTATTGAAATTAGAAAATATAAAAATTTCAACAGGAAAGACGGATTTAAGTTGTCTCCTGCTTGGAATCCAGTGATCAGCAGAATAAAGCCTTTGCACCTGCAAACAAATAAAGTCCAAGATACGGTTAGTGTTGTGTGTAGGCTAAATTCGAAAAAACAAGACCAGAAGAGGGTAGATGAAAATCGATCCCGACGTGAACGACGGAGGAAACTCGTTGCTCCAGTCTGCTCGTGACCACGGTCAATGTAACTTGGCCGAAACGTCGAGCTTTACAAGTAAGTTCTATATATGTACGCGTTATTGACCCGTTTATATATTTAAAAACTGTAAAAAAGGACAAAAAATTATTGGTTAAAAGAACTCGAAGTTATGCCAAAAAACTCTTTCAAAATTTTTCATCAACAGTGTCATCCTGAACGGATAAACCGATTTTGATGCAATTTATGCATTGGACGCAGTTTTTTTGACAAAAAGGTGGTTCATTTTTCGTACCTAATCGGTGCATTAGAAGTTATTTAAAAGAATACTGTTTCACCAATTTTTTTGAGCTTTTTCAATTTTTCTTAAAATCTCTAGGAATGAGTTGGTTCAAATTTTCAGAAAGTCTAAGTCGAGCAAAATTTAATCGAATGATATCATGCCATACATACAGTCATACTGACGTCATCGTGAAAATAGTCGAAAAAGGGCTCCTAAGACCTCAAAACCTAGAGATATGGTAAAAACTCGATTTTCGAATATCGGGGCAAAATCTTCCTTATTTACAAATGTAGCGGGAATTTAAAAATTACTTCAGATAACCTCTGCAACCTTTTGAAGAGTTATCAAAACATGAGTAATACGAATTTTAACGTATTATCAGTTTTTCCACTAATATAATATGCTGTAACACAATGTGTAAAACCCACACATTTCAATTGGAGGAAAGTAAACCAGACATAAATGAAATATTTAGAATTGCAATAAAATGTACGCACCATCGAACAATTAAATTCAAGATTTAAGTACCTTCCGTTTAAAAATATATATTTTGTAATAGATACATATACATGAATATTTTTCACTTTCTGCTAGGAAAGGAGAAACGAAAAATTACTTATACTACTAACCCTAGCTAGCTATGGAAGATACCCACTAACTAGAATTTTGAAAAACCTAAAATAAATGTCGACGAAACAATGTTTCTCTAATAACTTTTGACCGATTGATCACAAAATCTATATAGTTCATTTCCATAGAAAACTGCGATCAATGCCGCAAATTGCATCAAAAGCGGTTTATCCGATCAATGCCGCAAATTGCATCAAAAGCGGTTTATCCGTTCGGAAATAACTTCAAGACTTTACAAACAAACGATTTTTGACCTACAATATTTTAATACTAAAAAACTAGGTTGAATACTGTTTAAAAATCGAAGTCGAATCAAGCTAAAAGTTAAAAACTAAAATAATATTTTAGAACTCAAAAATTGCGTTAAATGCCATTTGAAGGATCAAAATTGGTCATCGTTTTTAAAATGTTTAGCTTTTCAAAAGATTAAAAAGTAATTTTTAAAAAATTTTAGAGTAATAAGGACGGAGATAAAGCTGCTTAAATCAAATACTTTCAGAAATTCCCTAATATGTTTAAAAATAAGCAAATATTATCATCATACTCGTAGGTACATAATTAAGTGGTTAAGTGAAATGATTATTGTTGCTTTTTTATGTTTATTATTTCATTTGATCTGCTTTTTAACAATTGACAGTCTCATCTTTCTCTTTCTACTTGGCCTCCGGATCTGGCTCCGGTTCCGATTCCGATTCCAGTTCCGATAAATCAAAATTAAAACCTCCCATTCCGACTCCGGTTCCAATAAACCCACTTCCGTTACGTCCCTACTATGTAGTAAATCAAATAACTGTTTATGGAATTTACATTTACATCTACTATGTAGTAAATCAAATAACTGTTTATGGAATTTACATTTACATCTACTGTGTAGTAAATCAAATAACTGTTTATGGAATTTACATTTACATCTACTATTTAGTAAATCAAATAACTGCTTATGGAATTTTACATCTACTATGTAGTAAATCAAATAACTGTCTATGTGGCGTTGCGTACACTGGCGGGACTCCGTATAAAAATTTGTTCGGGGCCCTTATGAAGGATAAAGATTTTTCACAAGAGAAAAAAACATCTGTATAAAATGAAAAGAAATATTTATTCATCATAATTATTTATCTGTCACTTTTTTCAAAATTTCCACAAACTATTCAAATTAAATTAAATAGCAAAAAGCAGAGCTTTGTAAGGGCTCGCAAAGTTATACTATCTAGTTATATTGTTATAAAAGTATTTTTATGAGAATTACATCTTTTAATGTATGGACTTTATTTATAATTATCTAACCTAAAAAACTCAGCGTATTTTCACCTAAACATTACATTTGCATCAAAGGCCCACGTCGTCAGGCTTTGGACTAGGAATATTTGGTTTTTGTTTGTTGGTATTTTCAAGGAAAAATATGTATTAAAAATGAAGGTTGATCTTATAAAAAACACATTTTTGACATTTTGCTGAAATAATTTGTTTTTTTCTAAAATCAGGAAGTTCCTGGTTTTACGTCGATTTACGAAATCAAAATCAAAAAATGTTTTATTTAAATAAACCTTTAAAATTTTGGACTACGCAGGCACGAAGAATTGACGGTAGACACTCAGCGAATACATTTTTCGAATTTTTCTCTCAGAGAAACCCTCGGAGTTCGATTTCAGAGTCAGGCAAATGAAAAAATGTGTTTTTTCAGTTTTCTGATAAAACAACTTTGCCCGGGATTGGAAAAGTGCCCTACTGGCGATAGGCTGGCCATCTATCACATTGTGGGACTTAAGTATCTTCAGCTAACCGTGGATGCACACGTTGTACTTCTGCCTACCTCTTCGGGGATACGGGTGTAAATATACCTTTTTTTAGCTTTTTACCCTCGCCCTCGGGCTAAGATTGGGAATTGATCTCAATACAATATAAATCAATTAATACATCGGTACTGTTTCTCAATAAGCATATTGTGAAACTCTCTAACGCTCTATTTACTCTGTTCCCAGCAAACATCCCTGCTCTAGACCTAAATTCTCCTTGTGCCTCCCACAATATTACTTCGAACTTCCCTTCTCTTGCATTCTCCTTTCAATGATTTTATCATACACCTTCAATACCAAACTGATGGCCCTATAGCTATTGCAGTTTATACTTGAACCTCGCCTTTATACGAGAGCACGATAACCGCGCGCCGCCAGTCAAATATGAAGAAACAATTCATGAAGTAGGTGGTCTCTTAATAAGTTCAAAAATTCTAATAGAAAATATCTTCTATCAATTTTAATTCGTTAATTTAATAAGAGATGGCGTTAGTAGTAATAAGATTCTAATACAAATTGTACCTTCTATTTTTTTATTTTCATAAAATGGTATTTTTATGGTAGATAACAAATGTAGACATGAATATAAACTACCACGTCGAAGCTCAAACCGAAAAATGCGATATTTTTTCAATAAACTGTACCACAAAAGTGCATAGAAAGTGGCCTAGTGTAGGGCTCGCTTCGCTCGCCCTGATTAATCAAAATGTACACACTCCTTGCCTTTTTTGAAAAAAAAAAGATATGTTTACTTTTGCCCTTTGGGAAGTTTTTAACTTTTGCTTGTGCACGTTACCCCTGTGCCCCCCGGGGGGGCCGAATAATTGATACAGCAGATACGACGGAAGCTACGCCTCTGCGAATTTATTTAGACATAGCTGAGCCCGCGACTTCATCCGCATGGAAAAAAAGACGTGTGGCACTCGGAGACTGCCGCGGTAAAGCTATTGCATAGCATTTGTTATCAACTTATGCAATTACAATTATATATTTATTTTATTTATGCAGTATTTTTTTTCTTTGTTTATTCATATTTAAAACACTTTTTCATATTTAAAACACTTTGTACACAAATTATACGAGTACAGATATTCACTGTTGTACGTAGATGATAAATACCTATACACCTATATACTTTCTCACAAACAGCTGATTACGGTAGTTTTCCAATACAACCAATGCCACCTAAAGGCGGGTTGCTGAACTAAAGAGACAAGCGTGATATTTCAAAAAGTCATTAAAAGTTCTGGTATTTATCGATAGATGGAAAAATTAAAAAGTATCACCGCTGTGCCGGTCGGAGTGGGGGGTGTTAGGTTTTTTCGTTACGGAATTTCTGGATTCGGTCTCCACGCTCAAGGCCCGCGATAGAAGCTATGCAATAGCTTAAAATTCGAAAAAAAAGTTACTCTCTATCACATCAGCTATCTGCCAGTGAAAGTCCCGTCAAAATCGATCCAGCCGTTCCAAAGATTAGCCGGAACAAAGAGACAGACAGACCGACAGACAGACAAAAATTGTAAAAAATGTTATTTTGGTATATGTACCGTGTATACATCCATATGCATTTAGTAAAAAGCGGTTATTTTAATATTACAAACAGACACTCCAATTTTATTTATTTGTATAGTAATGATTTAAGCAAATACTATCGGGAATATGATAGCACATATTTATTGCCATACAATCCTGCTAAAAAGCTAGAAACCATACTAAAAAAATCTGTATTTTTAAGAAGCTTGGAAGAAGAATATAGAACAGAGGATAAAAGAAAAATACAGAGAAGATTATTATTTGCGGCAGCAAGGAAAGATAACGGGAAACTCTACAAGCGCTGAAATTCAGAAGATTATTTTTGGACCTAAATAAATTTAAAAATGTGTTTGTTTTATTTATTTTATTTGATAGAATACAAAACAAACAGAGGGTTTTTCTGATGGAAACAAATAACCATTGCCTATAATCACTGCTATTTTTTTACACAATTAATTAGATTTTCGTTTTGAACTCGACCTTGACACTGCAAGTACCTCATTCCTTTTGAGTAAATCTATATTTTTATAATATATGTTGGGTATTGTAATTTTATAAAATACTCATATTTTTGTTAGATATAAATATAAAACTCGTTTGTCCATTAATACTTCATTTATTATATAGTTTTAAACTTGGTAAATAAAGTATGAAGAAAATTTCATTAAAAGCTAATTAAGTAATTATCTATAGCTAACGTGGTTTAATTCGATAGTAACTCTTTAGGCTTTTGGCATAAACCTTGACCTATTAACCGTCGTTCAAAAAGTAGATAGTTATTAAAAATAGATAGTTTTCATATCGTTATCTGAAATCAATTAACGTGATCGTTTCGTTATTTCGAAAACGCATAACGACATATCTATTAGTTACGATAGAATTCCGCGCTACCCCGGCCGGCTCGCCAATCTTGACATACGAAACAAACACAGAAACAAGGAACTTATATACTATAACTGGAATTGTTACAAAGCAATATTTGAAAAATAAAAATGTACTTTATTTCGTTACTCATAAAGTTGACATTTGTTTCTTACTTAACAGAGGGGAAAAACGTTCTGAGCAAGACAACGACATGAGTGGATGTTGTCCCTTTCTTGCAATTGCCAGTATAAATAAAACTATCTAGATGGTAGATTTTTACATATTCAGTAATCATTAAATACTTTTTATTCATACACGTTGATAAATAAATTATCATAAAATGTATTGTAATTAACACAGTGAGTTCTAAAATGTGCTCATTTTAATTATTACGTAATTACTTATGCAATGCAAAAACTGTTTCTCAAATTAGTAGAATTACTTAGTAGTAATTTGCAAACTACGCATGGCCGCACTTATATATGGCGATTGGCGCTTTATTTAGTAGAAAGAGACACACTCCACTCATGTCGTGGTACTCTTCGGAACGGATTTGAAGCGCGTGTAAGCATTCCGGGTAGAATATAACTTCCTTGCACAGAAAAGAAACGATCGAAGCACCAACAAAACAACCAATCAGACGATACCGGAAATAATCATAGAGAATTTTAAATACAGTAATAGTCAAATGATATCCTTAATTTTAATAAATATCGATGTTTCGCTCTACACTTGTGAATTATTCTAACACAAGCACTATAGTAGAATCAATGAAACAAAATCCGCATATTCGATAATAGGTAGTATGACGCTTTGCATTAGTGATATCTTTAAGATGATATCGGTACGCTGATATCCGGGTGGCGGAGTTGGAATGTCAGATGCATAAGCTTACCAGCTATCTTACCCTGTATAATATATTGGAACGAAGTTCATTATCGCGCGTTGTGAAAAGGGGCTACACGGAAAAATTCTTACGAAAACTTGTCACGACACTTTTTGCTATAGTAAGCTATTGTAAGCTGTGCGGCGTGCGCATGTTTCTCTGTCTGTCTGTCTCTCTCTCTCTCTCTAATAGAAAGCAAGCCAGATATTTTCAATTCTATTTCGCATTGAATAGTGTGGTGCCGCGACGATTATTTTTGTTGAGTGTATACAGGTTTTTTGTAAATAATAATAAAAGGAACTTCGTTCCATCCGGGTTCCATCGTTGACACCTCTCAAGTTTTTTTAACAAAAAATGAAACCAACGAAAAGAAATACATTAAAATCAGTGAGTGAATAATCAATCATCCGCTGTTTTCATACCCTTTCGGGTGGAATTTCTTTTTTTAAAATTATAAAGGACAATTCTCTAGGTATATTCTATCACATATATATAACACGAAAGATGTTAATGGTGCGTTGCTATCTTGTGGCGAGATTTGATGCCACACGCATAAGTTTAACGGCTACCTTAGCCTTCAAACCGGAACACGACAGTAACAAGCACTGACGCTATTGCGGCAGAATAGGTAAGGCGGTGGTACCAGACCCGGGCGAGATAATGGAGAACTCTACCATCTAATAGTCACGATGGTAGTGACTCGCATAACCAAATGGTCGCCTTTTACGACCTGCCTGCCAAAATGACAACTGGCCTATTCTTCAAAGGAGCCCGGCACCACCACGGGGAAAAGTTGTTTTCAGAAACATACAATATTTAAAAAAACCTATCCAACAACACCCCACACTATGGTGTACACGAGAAAAAAATTAACATTCCCAATGTACATGTAGATCCTGAAAAAAAAAATTTCAATATTTTATGTTACCACTTTGTTGACGTCACTAATATGTATGTTCGTGCCAAATTACAGCTTTCTAGTAATAAGGATCTCCGAGCTATCGCGCGGATGGACGGACGGACAGACATAGCGAAACCTAATTTACTTCGTAACCCTACTCTGTTCGTAACTACTCTGTTGTGGAACCAATTACCGGCAGGGGTATTTCCGAACGGATACGACATAGGGACCTTCAAGAAAAGAGCTTACTCATTCTTAAAAGGCCGGCAACTGACCTGCAAGACCTCTGGTATTGCGAATGTCCACGGGCGGCGGTGATCACTTACCATCAGGTGCACCTCTTGCTCGTTTGTCCCCTCTTCTATAAAAAAAAAACCCTAAAAAACGACTAAAAACCAATACGATGAAAAAAACTTATGCATGTGGCATTAGACCTCGCCTCAAGATAGCAACGCACCATTCAGAAATCAGAAATCAGAAATACTTTATTCGATAAAACTTTTTACAAGTTATTGTGACACGTCCACATATTTTTTTAAAAAACTATTACCGGATCGGAAACGCGGCCACATTGACAACTTTGGTGTCTATAGACGATGGTTGACTCTTTCCATCAGGAGACTCATCTGCTTGTTTGCTATCTTATGATATCATAAGCTTGTTTGCTATCTTATGATAAAAACCCCGTGTTAATGAGAATCCCCCAAAAAAATATTCTCAAAGAATGGATTGCATATGATAAATATTGTATTTAATTGTAATTTCTTTGTTTTTGTAATTTCTAAATTACGAAAACATGAAAGTAAGTAATTTATAAGTTAATTTTTAATTTAAATCTACGTATTTATTAGTGGACATCATTACACATGGTTTATCAATTGTCTCTCCTATAGATATAGCCTGTTGAAAGACAGACAGACGGACAGACAGAACTCTAAGAACGACGAAAAACGAATACGACAAAAGCCCATGTTAATGAGGATCCCCCCAAAATAAATATTCTCAAAGAATGTATTGCATATGATAAATATTGTATTTAATTGTTTCTTTGTTTACTGAATTGGGATTGATAGACAAAATCTACCAATAGTAGTTTATTTCCCATCCATAGTCTATAGGCCACCATCGGTTAGCTGGGCGACGGGTCCTCTTCTTAACAAAAAAGGATTCCCCAGAATCTTTTTTCGTAGTTATATTATTAACGGTCACATTGCCAGCGTCTACACTTCTGCTTATAGTTCTCCCAACAGCCACAGGCCTCTCAGTATCTACAATTCTTGTAATACTTTTCCCCATTGCCCCATTTTTTCCACCAACTTTATTCCTCAGATTAGACATCCATCCTCCTGCTGCTTTTAATAATTGCTTAGACTTTTTAATACGCTTCATTTCTGCTTTTTTCTCTCTTTTCCGCACTTTTTCTAGGTTTTTAATCCGCTCCATGATTCTATGTTGTTCCATAGGATCTGGTGTTGTTTTAAACTTTTCAGGGTCTGCAAAATCGGAATTGTTTGCGTACTTCCGAGGAAGCTCGTGCACCATGTTCACCAAGTGGTAGATTTCGAAGAATATCCGTTGGACATAGATGGTTTTTTTCAGAACATCATATACTGCGTCGTTTGGATAATCGATTGGTCTTTTTGTATTTTCTATAAGTTTTTTATATCTGTAAAATTAAAATATCCTCATCATTCTTGCGAAAAAAGTTATGGATTTCATTGGATTCATATTTTCTTCTCTTTTACATTAGTTCGACATTAACATATCTAAAAAATAGTTTATTTATAACCTAATCTTTTTGGGAAGTCGTTTGCAAAATAGGGAGCGTTAATCCCTATATCACTAGCCCTACTGCGCGCTACGTCGTACACCGTAGTTGATGCAATAGAACGAGCAGTATCTTTACGTATGCTTAAATACTTCTATTAATAGTACCAGAACGGATGTAAGAGTTGTGGTCGATGATGTAGTGTTGGAACAAGTGGATGGGTTTGTATATCTTGGATGTGCTTTTAGCAAGGATGGAAGGTACACAGCTGTGAAAGAAAAGTGAGTGCAGGGAACAGAGTTAATGGAGCGTTAGGGTGATTACTTAAAAATATAGTTTTAAGTCAGGGTCAGTCTTGCCCTCCATAATTATTTGCTTATCCCAACGCTATTTATTGTATGCAATTAATGAGAGTTGGGTATGTCAGAAAGGGCATGGAAGTAGAATCAACGCGGTAAAGATAAGATCGTTACGAAAAATATGTGGCGTAACATTCGCGGACCGGGTTCGTAATATTGAAGTGAGAGAGAGGGTAGGCTCTAAGAAAGTGTCGGTGTAAAGATGAGAAAGAGCATGCTCCGTTGGTTCGGACATGTAGAAAGAATGGTAGATGAAAGGTTAACAAAATAGATATATACAGTGCGAATGTGGAAGGATGTAGGTATCGGGGAAGACCACGACTGACATAACATGATCACATTGATAGTTCACACAGTAGTTGATGCGATAAAACGAGCGTTACATCTATACACGTATTCGAATAGTTTTATTAATATTATACACTAGCTGTTGCATGTGACTTCGTCCGCGCGGACTTCGTTTACTCCGCACTGCTCCTCCCCCGTAGGTGATAGCGTGATAATATGTAGGTATTATGTTGACCCGACCTGTTAGTAATATTCATGCAAAATTTGAAGTAAATCCATGCAGTACTTTTTGAGTTTACCCTGGATATACATACAGACAAACAGATTGTAGACAGAGTATTGCTACGTGTTACGTGCTACACTGTAGTCGATGTGACAGAGCGCTACATTTATACGCATGCTCGAATAGTTTTATTAATATACATTGTGTCTCGTAACTCGTTAATTATCACTTATTGATACGTGCTACGTACTACGCTGTAGTCGATGTGGTAGAGCGCTACATTTTTACGCATGTTCGAAAAATTTTATTAATATTATACATATACATTGTGTCCCGTTCATTATCACGTATTGCAACGTGCTACGCCGTAGTTGATGCGATAGAACGAGCGCTAATATTCACGCATGCTCAAATAGTTATATTAAAGCATCATCACTACATAGTATAAAACAAAGTCGCTTTCCGCTGTCGGTTTCTAATCCCTATGTATGATTAGATCTTTAAAACTACGTATCGCATTTTGATAAGGTTTTCATTTAATAGATAGAGTGATTCAAGAGGAAAGTTTATATGTATAATACCATCCATTATATAGTAGAGAAATATTGTTATAAATATATTTAGCAAAACAACGTTTTCCGAGTCGGGTAGTTGATAATATAAGTGTATTTTACATATATTTAAAAATATGTATCGAAGGTTAATTCTTATTCATACCAGAGTATTGTCGCAACAGCGTAAATGTTTGTCATTGTAGTTGTTTGGAAGGTAAGTCAGTATTATACATGTAGCCTTGTCATCCCGCTATACGGATAGCAACGCACTATTGATATTTTCGATGTCTGCAGGTGATCATTTCTCTCACCCTCAGAAGAGCCATCTATCTGTCTGTTTGCTAATTAATAAAAAAAAGTTATAAAAAAAATCCTTTGCATTGCCTATAATAATATTTAACATACTTATCTAAAAGCTCCGAAACGACATATCCTAATTCGAAATGTGGAGATTCTTCGTATTGGCCTCTGATCGGAGTCAGCGTCTCAATCTTGGCAGATCCGCGAAGGGCGTAATTCTCCATAAGTTCTAATATCCGCTTTGGTATCTTCTCAGAGTTTTGGTAGTCCATATATATTTCATAACTCGTATGCCGCGGTAGAACTGGCTGAACTATAATAAATCATACTTTATAGATTCAATAGGCTCTTTTGAAGAATAGACCGTCTGTTTTCTACTACATAAAGGATGTCGCCTTTTTCAGACATACTTTCCAGTCCAGTAATATTTATTATTAATATGTCACAATACATAATTTAATTACCTACCTTACCTTCTAAATTATAGTACAACAGTATCTAATACTGACACGTACCCACCAATTTGCTGGACAAGACGTTACACAATGCTATAAAATAGGAATACTACTTATAATAAATATATATAAGTATTATATTGTTGTATCTTCACGCCCGTATCCCCGAAGGCGTAAGCAGAGGTACAACAAGTGCACCCACGATTAGCCGAAGATACTTGGTCCCACAAATGTGATAGGTGGCAAGCCTATCGCCAACCGGGCACTTTCCAATTCCGGGCAACTTTGTGTTTATCAGAAAACTGGAAAAACACTTTTTTTATGTGCCCAACCCGAAACCGAATCTGGGACCTCATGTGGTCAACGCCAATGCTGGACCGCTAGACCATATAAATAATATATTATATAACGGATGTTTATGACCGTTGAAACAACTTTTTAATCTGTATAAATTGTAAACAAGTTGCACTAAAGCGCGCCATCTGTCATCTGAGTGTTAAGTGTGAGTTTTTATTTTCGCATTTGATCGTGAGCGCGTTTCGAGTTTACTAGGAATTTGTATATGATTTGTACAGCGCCATCTAGTGGTAAACTGGTTTCTCACGCGAAAAGAAAAACTCACACTTAGCACTCTGCTTATCGGAAGAGTGATTAGAAGACCGCTTTAACCTGACGGTTTCGCGGCGGGAAGTGAGTCGTCTTTGTTTGACAGTCGACTCGGTCGGTTTGATATTGATATTTGATGCATTAGAATAATTGAAATTTCTCCATGTTGTTCCGGGCTACTTTGAAGAATAGGCCAACTGCCGTTCTGCCAGGAAGGTCGTAAAAGGCGACTAATTGGCTGTGCGAGTCACTACCATCGTGACTACTAGGTGGTAGAGTTCTGCATTGTCTCGCCCGGGTATTTGGTACCACCACCTTACCTATTCCTGTCGTAATAGCGTCAATACTTGTCGTGTTTCGGCTTGGAGGAAGTCAGAGTCATCCCGCCACATGGATAGCAACGCACCATCAACATCTTTGGTGGCTTACTAGCCACCAAAGATGTTAATGGCCGAGTTATCTGCTTGTTTGTCTGCTATCTTATAATATAAATAAAATGATGTGGTGTCGCGGGACACCAGGTAGGAACGAACTTCCTTCGGCTAAACGGCACTACTCGCTTGTGTACGCAACTGTCGCGCCTGCGCACGTCTCATTTAACGCTTTTATTCCACGCATTTTTCTTACGGTTTTACTATCACATTTTTTTCAGTTCGGTCGCGCAGCAAAATCCCTATCCCCTCCAAGCCTGCCGTAAGGAACTTCGTTCCAAAAAAACAGTATTATCTTATCTATACACCTTTATCTATACAAATAAATAAAATTGGAGTGTCTGTTTGTAATATTAAAATAACCGGTTTTAACTAAATGCATATGGATGTATGCACGAAACACATACCAAAATAACACTTTTTACGATTTTTGTCCATCTAATCTCTGGAACGGCTGAACCGATTTGCATGGGACTTTCACAGGTAGATAACTGATGTAATAAAGAGTAACTTAGGCTACTTTTGAAAAAAATCTCACGCGAACGAAGTCGCGGGCACAGCTAGTAAGTATTAAAAGCGAAGTAAAATGAGAATATTTACATGAAAATGGAAAATATGATGTGTATAATAACTGACTGTGTAAAAACGTAATAAAAGTAATGTAATTAACATTAACTAGCGGTCTCCTGTGGCCGAAATTAGACCATAGACTAAACAATAAAATCTCTTTTAAATTTGACAACTGACTTTAGCCGAAAAGAAAATACTTAGTAAGTATACAGACTGACTGGTGAGTTACCTTCGATATACATCTGGAGAGCATTCAGTACTCGATTCTCGTTAAAATGAAATAATAAAATTAGGGGCTTAATTTTTGATCAATATCTCTCTAAAAATAAGTGAAATGTGGATATTATACTCTCTAGTACGCGCTGTCGACATCAAGGACACGTAGCCGCCAACCCCCGCTATTCTGTGTTGATAGCGCGATACGCGACACGTGCGCGCGGTGTCCAAGTATGGCGCAGGTAAATATAGTATTCTCGGTGTACTGTTTACTAAGAAGTATTTTAATATTTATTTTTATTGGTATTTTTTCTCATCATATATGATCGCCAACTATCACGTACTTAAATATTGAAGGTAACTCACCAGTCAGTCTGTACTTGAATGTATACTTTCATGTATGTCACGTGAATGTAGAGTAAAATATTAGGTTTCTGCAGTTCTCCGCAATATAAACTATAACTATGCCAAATTTCACCCTCCACCGTTCACGCAATTGTCTTAAAAAGGGGTCCAAAGTGTTTCTTACACGTATTAAATATATAGATGTGTTTTTCTACAGTAATTGTTAATACATGTACTACTTACTGTGATATAAAAGCCAGTACCATAATAGTACAAGAAACATGTTTAAAAACTGTTACAATACAAAACAACAGTTTCAATTAAATCCTGCATCTATTCCAGGTTTTTTTCGTGTCTCAGGCGACATTTAATTTACACAAATGGCTATTCATTACTTAAATGCAACATAAAAATACCTCACCTATGTCGTTTGGTATTTTTATGATCGTATGTGAAATTAATTTTTAATGTTAACTACGCGCTCTGTGCAGCTTGACGGGTTTTTTATGTTATAAGATAGCAAACATGCAGATGGGTCTCCTGATGGAGAGTCAAACATCGTCTAAAGACACCAAGGGTGTTAATGGTGCGTTGCTATTTTGTGGCGAGGTTTAGACCTCGCCACATGCCACATGTATAAGTTTACTGGCTACCTTACCGTCAAACCGGAACACGATAGTGACAATCACTGACGCTGATGCGGTAGGAATAGTTAAGGCGGTGGTACCAGACCCGGGCGAGACAATACGGAACTCTACCACCTAGTAGCCACGATGGAAGTGACTCGCATAGCCAATCAGTCGCCTTTTACGACCTGTCTGACAGAACTGCAATTGGCCTATTCTTCAAAGGAGCTCGGGACCAACACGGGTTATAAAAGTTTTTGGGGACTACCGCGGGAACTGATTTTTCCGGAATAAAAAGTAGCCTATTGCTATTCCAGATCGCCATCTATCTGTGAGCTAAATTTCATCCAAATCTATTACGTAGTTTTCGTGTGATTGAGTTACAAATATCCCATAATCCATCCATACATCTAAACATCAATATTTCGATTAATAGTTTGCTATCTATACGTAATATTATAAAGCTGTAGAGTGTGTTTGTTTTTTTGGTTAAACGTGCTAATCTCTGGATGAACCAGTTACATTTAAAAAATATTGTGTGTATAATAGGCACATTCACGAGGAAGGGTAGGTATAAGCTATCTTTTCACCCAACTGAGCAAATGTAATATTACAATACGAACAAGTCGCGGGAAACAGCTAGTGGTAGAATATACAAAGTGCCGCTAATAATATAAATTTAATAATACAAACGGGTTTTACTAGCCCATACAAATAATTCGTAATCTTTATTAATATTATAAATGCGAAAGTTTGGATGATTGGATGTTTGTTACTCAATCGCGCAAAAACTAAACGAATTTGAATGAAATTTGGCACACATGTAGATGATGACCTGGAATAGCACATAGGCTATACCTTTTATTCCGTAAAAATACGTTGTTCCCGCGGGATTCAATAAAATCTTTTATAATGTAGCAGACTGCACGATGCAGCTAGTAGTTAAATAAATGTTTGCCTTAAAAAAATTAAATTCAAATAAACTAATTCATTATTAAATCAAACAAACTAATTCGTTATTTAATCAATCAAACTAACTCGTTATTAAATGAAACAAAACTTGAAATACCCTTTGCAATTTTTGTTTACTAACATTAAACGCAGGCGGCTTCGGCGAAGTAATATCGCTTCGTAGTGAAACGATACAAATTCGTCAATGATAACGATCGTCTGAGATAACGAAGACAAGTTCCTAGCCGATGTGTAACTATTTTAAAATAAAAGCTTTTTCCTCTTTGGTAACTATTGTGTAACGCCCACGCCATAAAAAAGAAAAAAACAATTGTCGCGATCGTTGTGTCAATTTTTTTTTCGTTTACGCAAAGAAATAAAGCCATCGTGACTACGTGTGTTCAAACAATTCCTTACTTTATGGTTTCGCTGATTTCGTTACGAAAGATAACATTGTTTACCAACTCGGAATAACGATTGACCACGTGATTTAGCGCGGCTTCTGTCAATGATCTACTTTTTTTTTAGTAGATTTGAAGCAAATAAGGCTTTAATCTAGTGGGATAAAATATCTCAGTAGAAATGAGACAATAATCGGTAGGTTTTAGTTTTAATTTCTATCAAAGAATATTAGGCTCAAAACCAAGCTTCCATATCAAAAAGTTTTAATTTTACAATTGGCAGAGCACAAATGTGATTTGGGGGATTTCCCTATAATTGAATAAACGTTATTGTAGTCATAATAAATTGAATTTTATTTTGCAACAGATGACTATTTTTATAAAATAAGTCTTTTAACTTGGATCATTTTTAACTTGCTCCTACAACGATAGACATTAGACAACACGTTACAGAATAATACACATACATAATTGGAACGAAGTTCCTTATCGCGCGTTGTGAAAGGGGGCTAGACGGAAAAAATTCTTACGAAAAGTTGTCACGACACTTTTTGCTATAGTAAGGTATTGGAAGCACAGAAATATCCAGCCACTTCCCTTTAGCTCGTGCATTGAAAATGAAAAAGTCTATTTACTATTTGATTGAGTTGACTATTTTCTAGTGCCAAATGTTCGACATTTATACAGAATTTCGGCAGAATGTCGAATTTCGACCAAAAGTTGAATTTCGACGGAGAGTCGAATTTCGAACGAGTGTCGAAATTCGACCGAGTGTGTAATTTCGATCGGTTGCCGAGTTTCGACCGCCGGTCGAATATTCGGACCGTGGGTTGAAATTCGACCGGGTGCCGAAATTCGACCGGGTTCCGAAATTCGACCGGGTTCCGAAATTCGACCGGGTGCCGAAATTCTATTTCGCATTGAACAGTGTGGTGTCGCGACGATTATTTTTGTTGAGTGTATACAGGTTTTTTGTAAATAATAATAAAAGGAACTTCGTTCCATCCGGGTGTCCCTTAACACCTCTCAAGTTTTTTTTATACAGTCGTTTTCGTTCATTTGTATTGTTTGTTTTCGCGGAGTTTTTTTTTTTTTATATCATAAGATAGCAAACAAGCAGATGGGTCTCCTGATGGAAAGAGTCAACCATCGCCTATAGACACCAAAGATGTTAATGGTGCGTTGCTATCTTGTGGCGAGGTCTAATGCCACATGCATAAGTTTACCGGCTACCTTACCCTCCAAACCGGAACACGACAGCGACAAACACTGACGCTATTACGGCAGGAATAGGTAAGGCGGTGGTACCAGACCCGGGCGAGACAATGCAGAACTCTACCACCTAGTAGCCACGATGGTAGTGATTCGATAGCCAATCGGTCGCCTTTTACGACCTGCCTGGCAGAACGGCAGTTGGCCTATTCTACAATGGAGGCCGGGACCAACACGGCGAAAAGAGGCGAGTCATATATTTTTGTAATTTAAAATGAAAAGAAGGTAGATCGGACTTATCGTGCAGAGTGGGAAGAAAGCCCATTTTCAAAAATGTTGATCATAGAGTAGAGATCATTTTAAAATGCAACCTAGTAGAATTCAGTAGATTTTAGTAGTGTGTCATTAAAAAGTGGTCACACTGGTCAATCCTATACATTTTATTCTTTACATTATAAACTTTTAAACTAACGCATTCTACTATCATTTTATAAAATTTAAACGGGTCGAAAACGCGCACATATATAGATATTACTTGTAAAGCTCGACGTTTCGGCCAAGTTACATTATTCTTTACATTGTTCTTGAATATTACATACACTCATATCGATATCTATATATTCATACGTGAAGGGAAAACTTTGGACCCCTTTTTTAGACAATTGCGCGAACCGTGGTGTATGAAATTTGGCACAATTAAAGTTTCTATTGCGGAAGACTGCACAAACCTAATATTTTTAAATGAAATGCATTAGAAATACATTAAATTAATAAAAATAAACATTACACACACTACATAGATGATATTATACACACATGCATACTAAATCATTTTTTTACGGCTAAAGCTTGGCTATAGTCAGTTGTTGACTCAAAAGAGATTTTATTGCTTAGTCTATGCTCGAAATCCGGCGATTGCTAGTTTATTTTTGCCATATTTTAATAGTAATAATACTGCTTGAAGAATCTCCAAAGCTATCTGTCTCTGTACACAGAGTTGAGCAAAAAACGTCGTTCTTTGCCCCAGAGCCTTCAGACCTTCAAATCCGACTCTCAGGCAACCAGGAATTGTCGTTACATATTAGTTACTCGGGGGACAATTCTAATATCTCGATCAGTTTTATTTCCAGCCATTTGCTTTCCTGCTATTCTTTGATAACTTTAACAGAGGGTAGTTAAAAAATAAAAATGCAATGATTATTTAGTGTAGGTACATTTATTCGAAATAACATTTTACTATTTCATCATACGAACAGAACCTGCGCTATATATAACCAACTAGAACTATGTGCCTGTTGGGGATTCCCCGCTTTCCACACCTTGTAGGGATAGTGAGAATTTTGGTGTCACCACTGGAGACTAAATATATTTACATACGTCAACCAGTCTGTACTTGGCATACTAATTCCACCGCTACAGTACCTACGTTTCATTTTATAGCGTCTATGCTGTCATGTTGGCAGTAATTCAAATACCGCGGTCACGTGGTGCGTATCGTCCAATCCATGAAGCTGTATTATATCTGGAGGCAGCACTTCTAATACCTACTAGAAACACAACTTTAAATACTGCTGTCATCTTCTGAGGTCTTACCCTCTCTTTCTAACACAGCTATATAATAAGAGATGCGAGACCTCATAGACTGAGATATAACGTAGGTATATGTTTCAAGTGATTAATCCAAATGCTAGCTCCAACTGTACCTAATAAATACTTTATGATTCAATGACAGTGATAGCAGTTTGCAATAATATAATTTCGCGTGTCGACAGATAGACAGACAAGGGAGCAAATATGATGGCATAGAACTATTTGATGAAATGCACTTTACGACTTTTTAATGATATCGACATGGGCGTACCCAGGTTCTGGGCCATGAGGGGCAACCGTAACAGTTTAAGACTATATTTTTATCCACAACAGTAGTTAGTAAGTAAACAAATTCCAGGGAGGGGCAGCTGCCCCCCCCCTCCACTCGGTACACCCATGGGTATCAACCAGCGTCGCCATAGATTCAATTAAATTTGCCTCTCTGGAATCGTACTAGCAATTGTAACGCAGACGCCATTTTAGCATTCACGAACGCGCAGTCATTTGTCTATTGTTAGAGTGGTAATATTTTCTGACTTGTATTGATAATGTTAGTGTTGATGATAAGATTAGCAGACTTAATTTATAGTAGCCCAAAAAAAAACCAATATTATCATCGTGCAATCGTCGATTATAAAGTATAAAAATGGCGGACGTCTCAATAGCGCGCACATGTTCGTCAAATGGCTAAATGCAGATCTTATACTTACAATACTGGACTTACAATTTGCTTAAATAATTTCAAAAGTAATAGTATTATTTTGTATTTTTACGACTTATTTCGTTGATACCTTAATTTTGTGAACTGCTTTTCAGAAAATTTAATCCGCTCTGAAAGTCGGAGACTTTGTATTCGTGTTTTACTAATTATAAGCGAAACCCTTGTCGCGAACAGTGATGCAAAGTGCGAGGTTTGATTTTTTTGGGTATGCCACAGCTTGCTCGCTTGACTAGTTGCGACCAAAATGGCATTAGCGGTGGATATATTATTTAGAATTTTTAAAATGATTTAATATCCATGATTAATTTCAAAGTACACGCGAAAGAAACAAAATTATATTGTTTTGGTCGCGCGATGTCAAATGCGTCCACCATTTCGGCGATCGCGCCGCTCTGAGCTGAGGCCACCTCAATGGTATGGATCTATTATCTCATTTGTATTTACAACGAATTTTAAATTACATTAGATGGTTAGATATTTTTATACCATAGGATAGCAAACGGCCCGGACCATTATTTCTCTTACAATAAATAAATATATAGCTGGACAAATTACACAAAATGTATGATTAACCAAAATAAGCAAACTATTTGCTTTTGTTATAAGTGCTAATCAACAATATCAGTACATAGAAATACATGTCACATATAAGGTCGGGGCAAAAGTATTTTCTTATTATTCATACAAAGGAAAATATATTTTTTAGGTATATTTTTTATTTATTTATAATATGTATGTGCCGTTTTGATCGATGACTTGTTGCCATCTTGTTGGTAGTGCCCTGATCCCATTCCTGTAGAAATTTTGAGATTTTTGATTTAAAAAATCCGACAGGCAGTGTTCTGTGTTCTATTGAGGTTAGCTTAGGCTTCCTAAGGAGTTCTGCTATGACCGAAACAGGTGGTAATCTGATGGAGCAAGGTCATGTATGTGCCGTTTTGATCGATGACTTGTTGCCAACTTGTGGATAGTGTCATGATCCCATTCCTGTAGAAATTTCTAGATTTTTGATTTAAAAAATCTGACAGGCAGTGTTCAGTGTTCTATTGAGGTTAGCTTTAGCCTTCCTAAGGAGTTCTGCTATGACCGAAACATGTGGTAATCTGATGGATCAAGGTCATGTATGTGCCGTTTTGATCGATGACTTGTTGCCAACTTGTGGATAGTGTCATGATCCCATTCCTGTAGAAATTTTGAGATTTTTGATTTAAAAAATCTGACAGGCAGTGTTCAGTGTTCTATTGAGGTTAGCTTTAGCCTTCCTAAGGAGTTCTGCTATGACCGAAACATGTGGTAATCTGATGGAGCAAGGTCATGTATGTGCCGTTTTGATCGATGACTTGTTGCCAACTTGTGGATAGTGTCATGATCCCATTCCTGTAGAAATTTTGAGATTTTTGATTTAAAAAATCCGACAGGCAGTGTTCAGTGTTCTATTGAGGTTAGCTTTAGCCTTCCTAAGGAGTTCTGCTATGACCGAAACAGGTGGTAATCTGATGGAGCAAGGTCAGGGCTATACGAAGGATGCATCAACACATCCCATTTAAGCTCTATTTTTGCTGCGTGGCTATAGATGAGTGCGGTCTGGCGTTGTCATGGTGGAATACCACGCCCTTCCTATTCATCAGCTCCGGCCGGTTTTTCTCAATAGCTTTTTTTAACCTCATCAGTTGCTGACAGAGGTCAGAATCGATAGTTTTACTCGGTGGCAAAAGCTCATAGTGGACGATTCCTTTCCAATCCTACCATATACATACATAGCATCACTTTGTTCCGAATCAGGCCGGGCTTTGCCACGATTTGTGGGGCTTGTCCATGCTTCGACCATGATCTTTTTCGAACATTCTTATCGTAAGTCACTCATTGTTCATCACCCGTAATCAACTGTTTAAGAAATGGTTCGGAATTGTTACAACAAAGAATCGCTAATGGAAACACGTTGCATTAGGTTTCTCCTAGTGAGATCATGTGGTACCCAAATGTCAAGATTTTTCTTGTACCCAGACTTTCGTAAATGACGTAAAACTGTTTTATAATCAACATCGAGTTCTTCAGCAATGTCGTAGCTACTAATATGTCGACCTTGTTCCACTTTCTCAAAGATGGCACTGATTTTATCTGTGACAGGGCGTCCAGAGTGAACCTCACCTTTCACACTAACATTTCCAGACTTCAAACGCTTCAACCACATTTGTGCTACTCTTATTGATATCGCATTAGGTCCGTAAACTGCACAAATTTTTTTCGGTGCGTTCGTCGCATTACCTTTTTTTAATAAAACTTTAAAATGTACCGAATTTCTTCGTCACATACGTTAATTTTGCTTGCTTGAAAAACAATTGAAAAATGGCGGGAGCTAGTTTTTTTAATTTATTGCATCTTCAAAATGTTACATTTAATGGTATTAAAACCAGCCAGTTACATTCAGTACAGCCAAAGAGGTTTGATTACTAATAATACATTCAAAATACGAAAACACTTTTGCCCCGATCTATTACATAATGAACACCCAAACCACATGTTCATCACACAAATGTTTATCCCTGACAGGAATTGAACCCGAGCCCGTTCTGCCGGGCAGGTCGTAAAAGGCAACCGATTGGCTATGCGTGTCTCTACCATCGTAGCTATTAGGTGGTAGAGTTCTGCTACGTCTCATCCGGATATTTGGTACCACCACCGTACATATTCCTGTCGCAATAGCGTCAATGCTAGCCATTGTCGTGTTCCGGTTTGGAGGGTGAAGTAGCCGGTAGACTTATGAATGTGGCATTGCCATCACGTAATTGAGCAAATGGTACCCTATAAGATTTTTATCGTCGTATTTACGAGCAAAGCGAACGGGTTAGATAAGTTAAATTAGAATGTAGAAAACGAACTGAAGATTTTAAAATTTATTTTAATATTAATTTCCATCTACATATCTAGGAATTACATCGCGGCTACACTTAAATATAGCCGGCTAATCTTAACTTTATCATCAATACAAGCATCATCCATAATAGACACGCAAAGCGTTCTATCAATTTGAATTGGAACATGCCCAAAGAATATATCCATCACAGCAATTTCGAATGTCCTCTATAGCAACCAGTCTTCTTTACCATCACCGATACCAATGGTGGTACATTTTAATGTGTAACATTTTCCCTCTCTTTCATGCATGTTACGGGAGTAATTTCTTGAAATGCGACGGAAATGTGCAATGGGAACGCGGAAAAACGCGCTGTTTAAATTGACCAAAGAGCATGTTTCATTTGAAGTGACCAATGATGTTATTTGTATTAATTAAAGAGCAGGCGCTATTTGTTTTAACCAATGAGCGAGCCATATTTTTGTTAACCAATGAACGCGTGCAGTTATAGAGTTGGCAATCAGGTTGTACAAAAAACCATTTAGATGTAAGATGTTACATATCATATGGACTGTTGTAAAGTTAGCTGATTTTTTTATTAAAACCATTAACACTGAGATAATGAGGGTACATCTAAATTTTTCTGTTTCATAGTATGTCGATGTCATTATCAAAAAATAATTAAATGATTCTATTTACTATCGTAGTATTTTGAAACCCTTGTAATTAACCTTCAATTTCGCTAAAATTTTACGAATATTTCAAACTGTACACCACTCCGTCAAATAAGCAGACGCGGCCTTTTAGTCACGTCTATTTGTTGCCACTTTTGTCCGGCATTTTGTGTTGCCATAGTAATATTTAAAATATCATTTAGAACTATTTATTTTGATCGGCGAAAATTTACCTACCTCTATCCACAAAATAATAACCTATATATATGATTGTATTAGGCTACTAATCAATGCCTTTGACTTGAAGGATTCTTTATACACCGTATATAAAAAAAAATTCGCTATACATTTTTGTTTAAAGTATCAAGATAATTTGTTATCAAAGATAATTCTCATTGGCTTGAGAGCTTGGGGCCATTACATGTAGTAATAATGATTTTAAATCTACTTCTAGTTTAAATAAGTTTAAGTTTTTTATAAACCTCAAGGCCCGAAAAAAATATATTTGACCAAAGACATCTATATATTAACGTGAAACCCTAGGTTTGCGCCACACCATTTATGCTCATCTAAAGTGTAGTCCGTGGACTGCACCGCCACGTCAGAGCTAGTCAAAACAAACGCGTAAGCGCCGAGAAATTCACAGCGGTTACGAGCTTTTGGTCACGAATTATTATTTCAGCGCTGCAGCCAGAGTTAACGAAATGGAGCACGACTTCTACTTAACATAGTTTCTTTATTACTTAGTACATTAAACTCTGCATTTAAAAGTAAAAGTCCAGTGGTCTTCATTTGATTTTGACTTGTATATTTTAACTTTTCAATTAGTTTGTTTAAAGTCTTTAGAAAAAATAATCCTAGGTTGACTAAGACTATGCACATTAAAGGACAATATCTGGTTGACCGAGCTTTGCTCGGTTTTTCACATATTTTTGAAACCGATCTTTCTTGTACCTTGAACCTTAATAAATCGATTCCTATAGAATATATAAATTTTTTTTCTGTACCTGGTTGACCGAGCTTTGCTCGGTTTTTCACATGCCCATATCTTGGGAACCGAGCTTTTCTTGGACCTGGAACCTTGATAAATCGATTCCTTGACCCGAAAAACCCCTAATTTGTGACTTTCATGAAAATCGTTGAAGCCGATTCCGAGATTCCAATTATATATATACAAGAATTGCTTGTTTAAAGGTATTATTATTAGATAGATTAAATTAGACAATATCATGGTTACATAATATTATGTCAAACAATAAAAATATAATCCATACTAATATTAGAAATGCGAAAGTAACTGTCTGTCTGTCTGTTACGCTTTCACGGCCAAACCACTGAACCGATTTGGGTAAAATTTGGTACAGATATAGTTTGAGACCCAAGAAAGGACATAGGATAGCTCTTATCCCGGAAATCCCACGGGAACGGGAACTATGCGGGTTTTTATTTTAGAATTTTTTACACGCGAACGAAGTCGCGGGCACAGCTAGTATCATATAACTACGTAGTAAACCTTCATAAGTGGAGTAATTTTCGAAGAGCATGGTGTTGCCTTTAGAAGTCCAATGGAATTCAAATAAAACTGAATTTGAACTTTTTTTATCTATACAAATAAAACCGCTTTTTACTAAATGCATATGTATGTCTACACGGTACATATACCAAAATAACATTTTTCACAATTTTTTTCTGTCTGTCTGTCTTTGTTCCGGTTAATCTCTGAAACGGTTAGACTGATTTTGATGGGAATTTTACTGGTAGTTAGCTGATGTAATAGGGAGTAACTTAGGCTACTTTTATTGCAACGAAGTTCCTTACTTCAGGCTTGGAGGGGATAGGGATTTTGCTGCGCGACCGAACTGAAAAAAATGTGATAGTAAAACCGTAAGAAAAAATGCGTGGAATAAAAGCGTTAAATGAGACGTGCGCAGGCGCGACAGTCGCGTACACAAGCGAGTAGTGCCGTTTAGCCGAAGGAAGTTCGTTCCTACCTGGTGTCCCGCGACACCACATCATTTTAAAAAAATAATTACTACCAGTATCCCTGCCCTGTCCTTGAACAGCCGGCCGCGCCGTGCTGTACGTATGCGATAGAGCTGCCCGCCTTCAATATTTTAACTACATTTGCCTGTGCTGTCACATTGGTCGTTCGTCACGGCGTACTGTCTGCATGCTATGCGCAATGCCAAGATCGAGGTGCGTGGGCATTGCTCGCGCTTCGTCCCTTTCAGAAGTCTGTTCCAAAGGTGTTAATAGTGCGTTGCTATCTTGTAGCGAGATCTAAAGCCACATGCATAAGTTTACCGGCTACCTTACCCTCCAAATCAGAACACGACAGTGACAAACACTGACGCTATTGCGGCAGGAATAGGTAAGACGGTGGTACCAGACCCGGGCGAGACAATTCGGAGCTCTACCACCTAGTAGAATAACCCGTATAAACAATCGGTCACTTTTACGACCTGCCTGGCAGAACGGCAGTTGGCTTATTCTTCAAAGGAGCCCAGGACCAACACCAACCAACAATCAAAGACTGTAATCCATACTAACATTATAAATGCGAAAGTAACTGTCTGTCTGTCTCTTCTTCACGCCTAAATCACTGAATCCATTTGGATGAAATTTAGTACAAAGATAATTTGAGACCCGAGAAAGGACATAGGATAGTTTTAATCCCGGAAATCCCACGGAAACGGGAACTATGCGGGTACAACCTCGAGACTTATTTTACAAATTTTTCCACGCGGACGAAGTCGCCGGCACAGCTAGTAATATTATAAAAATAATTGTAATGTCTGCCGTTTGGTGGCGTTGGCGTGAAGGCAGTACATGTAACACTGTTTACAACACGCCTGTAATTTCGTAAAAGCAATTGTTTAATTAATGCGGTGAGCATTACGTGAAGGCGTGAACGTATGGTCACCGCGCGATGGACGGCGTACTAACAAATCAAATCACGAGTTCCAAAAATCGCTATTTGGTAACAATGAACTTCGATACCCATGCATCGGTGTCATACAAAAATATTTAATTAGATAATTAGGTCAAAATTTAAGTACTTATTTTTTTACATATTGGGTATCAAAAGATTACTGAACCTTCAGTATGTACGGACCACAGACCACATGAATACTAATAGACTGTAAGTTCGTCTGTCACCAGGCTGTAAGGCTGTATCTCATGAATCGCAACAGTTGAAATGTTCATAGATGACGTAATTCTGTTGCCGCTATAACAAATACTAAAAATATAATATGTGTATAAAAAATATTTGAGGTGTATCTAGGGTTGCCAGATGGTCGCGATTCGTCTGGATTGTTCCGACATTTCGTATGATGTCCAAAGTCCCGAAAAAACAAATATGTTCCAAAAAAAAAAAAAAAATTAAAATAATTTATTAAAAATGCCATGACTAACGAACTTAATAATTGTATTAATGTTTCCTATGTGTCTTCCAAAGGGCATAGCCGGATTAATATGGGAATTTTGCCCCCATGGCTTTTTTTACTCATACTTAGGGGGTCGATTTGGTGTCGAATGAAAATAATTCACACCAATTTTTAGCTCTTTAACTCAAACGGTATTCGAGAATTTCAAAAAAACCTGTTTTTTCAAAATTATTTTTATTTTTATAGTAAAATTCGGAATTGATTAATGATGATTTTTTTCCTAATTCTTACGAGTCCAAAACATGAAAAAATCATATGATCATGATTCTCACATAGAAAACTGATTTTTAACAGAGAAAAGAAATTTTTTTTATTTATTTTTTTCAGCCTTTTTGAAATATGTCACTCACCAAAATTCGTCAGAAAATGTCTTTTATACTCCTCTATACTCACGAATTTTTTTGAATTTTTAGAAATGGTGGAACAATTCAAAAAAAATTAAAAACTCATTTTTTTTTTAAATCTTGCGTTTTAACACTTACATTTTTACATTTTTTTAAGTACACATAAATACGTAGAAAATCTTTGTAATCGACTGTGACACGTATTTATGTGTACTAAAAAAATGTAAGTTTGTTAAAACGCAAGATTTTTTGAAGTGAAAACTTCTTTAGGCGCGTTGAGCGTTTTGGTAGAGGGTAAAATCCTCGGTTCGCGTCACCGACATGCTAATGATAATAGTATATCTATAGCTATGGAGAGCCAGACTAGCGCACGCGCAGTAGCCTGTGTACACGTATACACTAATACATCGACTATTTCTGACTGTATTTTATTATTTAACCCATCATATGTAACTAATAAATAAAACATAAAAAATTTCATATAATTTTTGCATATAGTTTTAATTACTCTCAACTTAATAGTTCCGTTTTCACTTCTATCGGCAGTCCCACGACTGCTACTGTTTTTTTTTTAAAAAATGAGTTTTTTTTTAATTGTTCCACCATTTCTAAAAATTCAAAAAAATTCGTGAATATAGGGGTGTATAAAAGACATTTTCTGACGAATTTTGGTGAGTGACATATTTCAAAAAGGCTAAAAAAAAAAATAAAAAAAAATTCTTTTCTCTGCTAAAAATCGGTTTTCTATGTGAGAATCATGATCATATGATTTTTTCATGTTTTGGACTCGTAAGAATTAGGAAAAAAATCATCATTAATCAATTCCGAATTTTACTATAAAAATAAAAATAATTTTGAAAAAACAGGTTTTTTGAAATTCTCGAATACCGTTTGAGTTAAAGAGCTAAAAATTGGTGTGAATTATTTTCATTTGACACCAAATCGACCCCCTAAGTATGAGTCAAAAAAGCCATGGGGGCAGAATTCCCATATTAATCCGGCTATACCCTTTTACTAAAATCATATCAATAGTTCGAGAGTTATCGCGGAACGAACATACATATATACTTACATACATAAATACATACAAAAAACGTATTTTCGTCCCAACTCGATTTAGAGACTTCGCTCTCTCGGTCAATAAATGTTATATTATTTATGATCTCATATATAATTATAAAATTTAATTAATAAAAAGTGGATTTTTAATAGCACTTTTTTGTCCCAACTGTGATCCCAAAATCCCGACCTTTTGAAATTTTGCCCAGATATTTTAGTCTTCCCATCTGGCAACCCTAGATGTATCCCATACCACAAACGCGATTTTTTGCAATTTTTTCTCGATCTTAATAACAATAACTGGTAGACGCTTGAAATATTCACAGAATATTTAGTAATATATTCGCTTTAAAGATAAATAATTAAATTACAATAAATATTTAAAGGGATCCCATACAACAAATGTGATTTTTGCCGTTTTTTATAGTCAATGGTACGGAATGCTTCGTGCGCGAGATCGACTTGCAATTGGTCGATTATTTTCATTAATGGAATCATTTCATTATTTTTGAATTATATCACCAACATACTGATTGTTCGGATTGTTACTCACAGCATAAATCAAAATTACAATTTTTCATTCTATATCGAAATTTAGCCGTAAAAACCCGTAAAACGCTTCGCCTTTTTAACTTCACTTGTTATTTAAGAAAGCGGATTGTTTTCTAAACAAAATAAAACAAAGAAAAATAAACCGCCATTTTGTGGAATTAAGACAGTGTAGACTAGGAGGCAGCTCATAATAAAAAAATTGCACCAACCATTTGCAAAGTTACTAAATTGAAATCAAATAAAATGGACCGCCATTTTGTGGAAATATTACAATCTAGGCTAGGAGACAGCTCGTCATTATTTCATTAAAATTAAAAAAAAAAAACAAGTGCACCAACCATTGGCAAGGTTACTAAATTGAAATCAAAGAAAATGGATCGCCATTTTGTCGAAATAATATAATCTAGGCTAGGAGACAGCTTCTCGTTATTTCAGTAGTATAGTTTTAATAAAAAAAATCACGTTCACCAACCATTGGCAAGGTTACTAAATTGAAATCAAAGAAAATAGATCGCCATTTTGTCGAAATAATATAATCCAGGCTAGGATTAGCCTAATAAATACACGTCGTTATTTCAGTAGTACCTATAGTTTTGATTAAAAAAAAAAAGTTCACCAACCATTTGGAAAGTTACTAAATTATTTCAATTTAGTAACTTTCCCAATGGTTGGTGAACTTGTTTTTTTTGGATCAAAGAAAATGGATCGCCATTTCGTCAAAATTATATAATTTAGATTAGGATACAGCTTGTTATTTCAGTAGTACCTATTTTGTTTAGTATTTTGATAAAAAAAAACAAGTGCACCAAAGGTTACTAAATTGAAATCAAAGAAAATGGACCGCATTTTGTGGAATTAATATAATCTAGGCTAGGAGGCAGCTCATCACTATTTCAGTAGTTTTAATTTTTTTAATTTAATTTAAAAATAAGTGCACCAACCATTGGCAAGGTTACTGGTAAGTGAATGAAGCGCGGTCGCGCTAAGTACTATGTTCAGAACTAACAAACCAATAAGTACATTTGAAGAGTTTGCTATACATTATTAATATTGTTACATTGGTGTTGCCATTGTTCCCCTAAAGTGTCCCACTGTTATATTGAATAGAATTTATTATTTTCAATATATATATTAGAATTTATTCTTCTTGGCTACACTGAATATATACAAAATCGCAATTTTTTAAAAATACCTGCATAATAGAACATTTTAGATTAATAAAAAACCGTTTTTTTAAAAGAAAAGTCATGACTGCGAAGTTTTCCAAATTGTTTAAATTCTCATAGACTATATGGGACCAATACTTTGGGAAACAAAAGGCTCACACCGTTATACAGACAGTGTTTTAGAACGTTCTAAGTTTTTTTTATAATCTATATAATATATTACAATTATAATTTCTTGAGAAAAATCAGTACATCAATTTGATGTACCGTATCTATAACACTAACAACTTTATACATTAAAAAAGCCACGACAATCGCAGCGGAAAGTCGTACGTCCATAAAAAGCCTTAGAATTGCGAAATCTTACATTAGCTTTTATTATATAAACTTCTGAACCTGGCATTTTTTTAAAATACCTTTATTTATTACAAAAAATTCACCATAATTATAAATAAAATTACATTTACCGCACAGAAGAATTAATACTACGAAAATTGTACATTTTGGACAAGTTTATATAAAAATAAATCATTTACGAATGAGCTTATGGTCCAAAGCCTTGTCCAAATAATACCCGTGCCACATCAAGCGACAAAAATCGCAGACGACAAAAAGTCGTGAAAAAATCGCAAATCGTTCCTCTATAGCCTGCCTTATCTATTTGAACGTCCCGCGCGTTTCTCACATTCATCCAAACAGCGACAATCCTCTGTAATAGAGTCTAATGACATAAGGCTCTCTTGAGACATGCGTAAGCATGCTCGACACCTTGAGTCCGCAGAAGTACCACTTTGTGAATTTTCTGAAACCGATTCTAAGGATCGTAGACTTTCGAGAGATGTTAGTTTGTAAGAACGCCTAAATTCAGCTATTTCTTCTTCACTCATATTAAGTGCAAGCAACGAATCTCTCGCCATTTTCCCGAGAGAGGAAACTTTTTTCTTCTTCTTGGATATCAAGGAGTCCATTTTTGTCAAAGGACAAGGTTTATTTAGACACTCGGGAAGGGATTTTGGACTAGACCCACTTCTAGTGCGTAATTTTGTCCTCCTCTCTGGTATATCTCTAGGCGTACTTTCTGGTACTTTGAAAGCAATAGTCTTTGCTTTAGGACTTTTCTCTAAAACCGGTCGCTTAGTCAAATCTTCGAGGGAATTTGATTTTTTCATTTTCGCTCGCTCGGGAATCACTGGAGAGCTTTTACGTCCTTTCGCTTCAGCGAATACTTCTGGTATTTCCGTTTCATCATCTATGACTAGCTCTGGTGATAAATCAAGCAATTCTTTTATTTCTGCTTGTCGTAATTCTTCAGCTAAGGAACCTTGAATTTTATCTACATCCATATCCGGTTGTTTTTCATACATAAGATATGATAAAGCATCTTTACCTAAATCGACTCGTTCCACTTCTTCTGATTTATTCTCTTCTATACGATCATCATCTTTTACGTCATCGATATATGCTAATTGTATACAATCGTCAGCTGCTACGTCACAAGTTTCATCTATATTCGCAATTGGCGCCATATCGCTTTGTGCTTCTTCTATTTTAGTTTGACTCTTTTCTGGCACAGGTGTAGATGTTACAATATTTACTGTAACCTTATTCTTAATTTGACGTTCATTTAATTCATTCGCCAAAGCTCTTGTAGTTATACTGGAAGTCAATGTGTTTTCTGGACTTATGTTTTCTTTGATACCTCTTATTATTTTACTAGGCAATTTGTCAACTGGCTGTCCAGTGTCTGGACTGGCTTGTTTCTCTAAAGAGTTTTCAGAACCCGAAGATTTGAGTACGGATGCAAATGACCGTGGTCTTATATCTAGTTTTTCGTCTACTAATTTAACTAAAGTAGCTTCGTTCGTTCTTTTTTCTTCGGTGTTCTGATCGCCAGACGCTCCGTCTGGTTCGTATGTTTTATTCAAGTCGTTGGGCATAATGAGATCTAAATTATCACTCGCTTCCGGCCTTTCTTCGGCTGAGCATGTGTGGATATCTTTAACGCTTAAATCTAAATTGTTTTGTACTAATTTTTCATCGGTGGTTATTTCGGTAACTTTCACACTTTCGGTCATATTCGGCAGAGACTGGAATTCACTTAGAGTATTCTCTGTGTCCGTGGAAGGCGTTTTACTATCGAGTTTCTTAGAAAACGACTCATCTACAAAAGAAACCTGAACTCTTTCTGATAATGTAGAATCAGTTGCCTCTGATAAGCTATCTGTGTCTTTGTCATCTTTTTCAATTTTTTCATTCCCACTACCCCAGGACCAAAATGAACTAGTCAAAGAAGAATCTTTTCTAGGGGGTGTACTAGAATTTGACTTCTTTTCATCGTCACTACTTCCTCTTGAAAATAAACTGCTTGGTTTTTGAAACAGATTAAGCAATTTTTCTAAATTACTTGGCAGTTTAGTTTCTACTTTTTCTTCAGGCTTTGGTATGTGGAAGCTTGGCGATGGAGCAACCCAAGAAATTTTTCGCATTCTTTCCAAGCCTTTAGACTTTAGAGCCGGCACATCAAGTAAGCTTGAAGTTCTTTTTGGGGAAGTTAAAGTATCTTGGGAGTCCTTTTTAATAGGTTCTTTAAAACTAGAACTATAAGTCAATGTGCCTTCATTTGACGAACTATCCTCTTTAACGTCTGACGGATTTTGTAAAGAATACTCTATCCCAGAATCTGCGGATGTAACCATAACTTTCTCCTGCCGTGCCGAATCGATGGAACTCACACTCGCTTCTAAACTAGATAAGGAGCCATGAATCTTTTTAGCACCTCCAAATATAATTGGCGATACGCTCTCATTAGAACTAACAGACATATTTAGATTTACTGGTGTTATTTCACTTGTAGACTCAACACTACTTTCAGTAGATAACGCTGCACATCGTAGGTCGGTATCCACCCTAGAAATAAGTTTAGGTTTTTCCAACATATTGAGACTTTCTAATGAGCTTCCAGAAATTTCTAAAGATGAGCTACTATCGCAAAAGGCACTAACTGGCTTCCTCATTAATCTAGACACTTCTAGATCCGGGCTGTCCAGACTCGATTCACTTTTATTTTTCTTTAAAACTACATTATCTCGATTACCAGGTACAATGTTTACATCTAATTCTATATTTACATCGTCTACTCCATGTTTTTTTCTAGTTTTAGTCGACAGATCGTGCATTTCTTGTATCAAATTTCCTAGATCTTCTGTAATTGCTTCTATCTGTTTTAATGCTACATCACGCTTTTCACCCTTAACTACATCTTTATTTATATCCTCTTTACATACATTTTGGTCGCAATGTACTTTGGTTCTATTTAATTCACTTTTTACTGTAACCGCTACTTCTGTTTCGACTTTTTCTATTTCACTAACTGTTACACTACTTTTAACCAATTTTGTTTCTGATTTAAGCACTTCATCATCACCTTTAAAATCAACAATCTCATTATGAGACAACTCTTCAATTTTATCCCCATAGTCCTCACGTACTTTACTACTATTAACATCATCTATATCAGTCTTTATTCTATTATCTATATCTTGCGTATTTACACTATCACTTTGTATCGATATATTTACATTTTTTAATTTATTCACATCACTATTTTCTATATTGTCAATAGTCACGTCCACTGGCAAGTTATTACTACCAACAGTATTAGTAGATTCAGTTTTGCTAACATTATTTTCTACATTACCTATCACAGTTATATTAACATGAGGCTCTTCTTTGTAGCCTGGCAAAATACTTTTGTGATCAATATCACTTTCTTTTATAACAACACTTTCAACACACTTTTCTACATTATTTTTCTTAGAATCAACTTTAACTTCTTTAGATTTATGAACTTCTGGTATACATACAAGCTCAGCTTTGACTACTTCTTTTAGCACTTCTGTATCACTTATTACGTAACCAGGCTCTATGAAAAATTCGTCTTCAGATCCAATCACTATTTTAGGATTTATATTATGAATATCTTTAACCTCTGCAACATCTTTATTCGTTACTTTGGTATCTAAAACAAGTTTGTCTTCATTTTCTTTAGGTTTTGATTTGACAATTTGATTATCTGGTTCAGGTTTATTAACTTTTGCTTCATCCATAGATTTTTCAATGGATGGTGTGGGTGAAGGCGATGGATTATACATTGAATCATAGTTTCTCGTGACTGAGAAACGTGATCCTGATTTCTTGGGAGTTGGTTGTACATGTACTTGTGGTTCTGATACCTGTAAATGAAAACAAATACATAAATAAACATCTTCAACAATTCTTAGTCCATGCTGTTTCTCACATGTTAGCCCAAATCCTCTTTGAAGAATAATCCATCTGCCATTTTGCCAGGAATTTCGTAAAAGACGAACGATTAGTCAAACGTGTCACTACAATTGTAACTACGAAGTGGTTGAATCCCGCAACGTCTCGCCCAGCAACTGCTTATTAGTAGAATATTGAGTTATTGGGTCTTCAATTCCCCGATCTACAATCGATGGTGGTTTTTCCATCTGGTGAGCCCAGGGCTTATTAATTTTCAAACCGGCTAAACCTTAACCTCAAAAATACTGGTTTCCTTGTGTACCAAAATTACAACATGTTTTAATCAATACCAGTTTATAGATTTTTTTTAAAAAAATTCGATGTTCTCAATTTTTTTCTGCATAGGTGCACGCACAGTGCGTGACGAAAGATTTTGGCTTAAACCTATGTATGAAGGTTTACAAAGCGCTTTTATCTCAGATACACTTCATGCGAAACGTGTTAAATACTCTATTTGTTAACGTCATGTCATAAAAAAGAAAAAAAAATCTATTATACAAATATTCTATTAACCGTTATTTTAAATCGGTTTCAAGCTCTGAGCAAGGCATCTGCTTGTTTGCTATTCTATGATGTAAAGAAAATTCTAATTGTAAACCGAATATTCTTAGTCATAAGGTTGATAATTCCAATTCAACTTATAGTTTGGGTTCCATAGGATATTTTATATACAGACGCAGACAATGAATGGATCTACTATGAAATTTGTTATATTACCTGTATGACTTTGAATCTGGAAGCCGTCGGACAGTAACTTCGAGTTGGAGTCGATGGGCTGGAACTCTCGGTAGAAGATTCTCTTTCTGGAGTCACTCGTGTCACCTACATAAAAACGAGAGAAGTGAAACTTCTAGAACAATATACTTCGAGAGAATAAGATGAACGTAGAATAGTAGGGGTAGGATTATACATTACACATGTGAACGCTCGGAACATAAGTGCAAATAAATAAATATTTCATTTATATCAATAATATTATAATATTATCACCCCTGTGTTGGTCCCGGGCTCCTTTGAAGAATAGGCCAACTGCCGTTCTGCCAGGCAGGTCGTGAAAGACGACCGATTAGCTATGCGAGTCACTATCATCGTAGCTACTAGGTGGTAGAGATCTACATTGTCTCGCCAGGGTCTGGTACCACCGCCTTATGTATTCCTGCCGCAATAGCGTCACTGTTTGTCACTGACGTGTTTGGAGGGTAAAGTAGCCGGTAAATTTATGCATGTGGCATTAGACCTCGCCACAAGATAGCAGCGCACCATTAACATCTTTGGTGTCTATAGCCTATGGTTGACTCATTCCATCAGGAGACCTATCCGCTTGTTTGCTATCTTATAATAAAAATCAGTATAGTACTCACCGAGAACCTAGAGTGTGGATGTCCAGAAGGTATAGGGCTCCCAGCGGGCGAAGGCGCTGGCGAAGGCGCCGGCGACCGCAGCCGACGCCGCTCCTCCTCCGGCGGGGACTGACACAAACACACACACATATCTGAACGAATGAACGAATGTGAATGAATGAATATACTTTATAACGCACCAATAGTTACATTAAACGGGCGACATCATTTTGGACAGTCAAGCGTCTAGCCCACAAAGTGGACCGTTCGTTTGATCCACACGGGACGCTTAAGCGTCCAGGCATCGTTTTTGATTATGAACTTTAATTACATAAAATAAAGTCTATTTTAGTATGAAAAAGTTTAATGATATATGCTCTATGGTAAATTTCCTGTACTTTAGCACACATAATCTGTGCTTTTATTTTAACATGTATAATAACCAATTGTCATTTTGAGTATGACTCGCAGGTTTTATTTACAGTATGTTTTTTTTTTTTTTGGATTTATATAAAAGTGCAGTTTTTATCAAAACTGTTTTTTTAATAAAGAGAAGCTAAGCCATATATATATATATATATATATATATATATATATATATATATATATATATATATATATATATATATATATATATATATATATATATATATATATATATTTATGGTGTCAGAGGTGCGTTTTAGAACATTGCAAACTTATGCATGTTCCAACAGACGGATCTCATCTCACAGACAGACAGACAGACTCATCATTAACATTTTTGGTGTTTATAGATGATGGATTCTTTCCACCAGGAGAGCCATCTAATTATTTGCTATCTTAAGATATACTAACTGTTGCCCACGACTACGTCCGCGCGGACTTCGTTTACTCCGCACAGCTCCTCCCTCTAAGGTGATAGCGTGATAATATGTAGCCTATATGTTGACCCGACCTGTTAGTAATATTCATGCAAAATTTGAAGTAAATCCATGCATTACTTTTTGAGTTTACCCCGGACATACATACAGACAAACAGACAAAAATTCTAAAAACTATATTTTTGGCTTCGATATCAATTGTAGATCACGCCTCAAGTATTCGTTTAAAAAAATATTCAATGTACAGTTTTGACTTTCTAACGATTTTATTATATGTATAGATATTAAATAGTACCAATTGAATAATAAATGCTAGTCATATTTTGATATTTGATTATAAGAATCTTAATGACTTCCATTTTTAAAAGTCAGTGGATATTAATTATTCAGAATCCCAGTCTAAATTAAATCAGAAATCAGAACTTATTCAATAAAACTTTTTACAAGTTCTTTTGACGCGGCAACATTTTTTTAACTACTTTCGGATCGAAAACGCGGCCACACACTGAGAATATCCGGCGGAAGAAACACAGCGGGCTTGTATTTTTTTCATACGATTTTTTTCACAGTTTTACAAAATTATAAAAAATATATATGTGATTGATATGAGGAGCAAGGATTATCTCTATACAGTATCAGTGTGGTGATGGTGTGTGGTACTCACCATGCTGGCCTTGGCGGCGGCGGCAGTATGGCAAGTGAGGCTGATTTTGCGCGATAGGCGCGCGCAGTCGGGTGGGAGCGCGGCGGCCGCCTCGTTCCGGCGACACGCGGCGCGGATCTCACGCAGCACCCGCGCCGCCGCCGACTCACCGCCTGGAGCCGAATCGCCCGTGTCCTGGAGACCGACAATTTATATTTTATTTATTCAGGATAACAGCGGCATTTAAATACACACAGTATTTGCAGTAAGCTAATGAATTATTACAAGTCCCGTTTTTACCTTTTAGGACTTTTTACGGAATCCTAAAAAATATGTATATATATATATATATATATATATATATATATATATATATATATATATATATATATATATATATATATATATATATATATATATATATATATATATATATATATATATATATATATATATGACGGCGTCCGCGTCGTCAAATGCAAGAATATTGTAAAGTCTAAACAACAAATGCACCGCCTGGGCCGGCAAGCGCATCGTTCGATATCCCTACTACTCAACTTGTTTTGCTACCTGTATAAAAGGTTCTGAGCGCCCGCCGATAAGGCAGTCTAGGCTCTGGCGTGGCTCGGTACACTTGTTGTATCTTGCTAGTAGCTTATCCTTGACTCTTGGATAATAAATTTGTGCAAACAAGTTAATTATTATTGTCAACTATATATTAGTCGCAGTACAATTTATAATTGACTATCTATTGCCTAAATTATGACTTATTTGTAGTAACTAGTAAGGAATAATTATAGTTTACATTGTTAATGAGAACTAGTCATTAATAATGGAAAGTTGATCACAATATAAAGAGCTGTTATATCACCACATCCGCATTTTATTTATCGCATCTGACCCACTTTCTACATCAGAAGTGGGATCGGATTTACTCCCACTTCAGCATCAAATTATTTCGGTTAATTATGTAGAACAGTAAATGTCTCTTTTCGCTTGTGGTATGGAAACTAGTCTTTGAAAAATAGAAGAAAATATTAATTCACGTTCTGTAAATGCATCTACTCCCATTAAGTTGATATACTTTGATTCTGATGAAGCAGACTCCGATATGAGTAACTGGTGTCCTCCACGTTGCTTCGTGTTCTTCATAACTGAGGCTCGTAACCTCCTCATTAGATCGTTTTTGGTAGCACAATATTACGCCATGCATTGGACTCTATCTTTAGCGGCGTGCAGAGCATCATGAAACTTTTTAGACATGAGATTGGTGCAAACCTGGTCTGACCATCGAATAGGAGTACGACCACGTGATCTTTTGTCTTCTACTTTTCCGGTCACGATTAGTTTTTCGAGATTGTCTTCTTGCTTTCCACAGATGTGGCCGAAGGATTATAGAATTCATTGAAGGCACGTAGCAGACATTCTGGTCTTTACTCCAAGTTGTTTTAGTATGAAGGCGTTGGTCCTGTGTGCTGTCCATAGAATACGTCACATTTTCCTCCGGCACCACATTTCAAACGCATCAATGCGACGTCTGCCTGCAGCTCTTAGTGTCCATGACTCTGCGCCGTACATAAATACGGAGAACACCAGCGTACGAACCAGCCTCTGCTTTGTTTTTAATGAGATGCTTCTGTCGTTCCAGAGACACTTCATCTGACTCATAGCATTTTTGTGGTGTACCTTACTAGCTGGTGTACCTTAAGTAAAATAATTATGGAAAAGAAAAAAATTAGACGGGGTTGATCTGATCATTGTACCTACTCACTCGCTTAAGTCATGCCGTCACCTACTTCACAAGCTGATGTCTTGGCAAGCTATATTTGTATAACTTGAAGATCTCTTCCTTTTAGACGTAGATATGAACCGATTTAAGAGCACCACTGCATTTCGAGGAAGTTGCAATTTCGTGATAGAATCGAACATCGTGACAACGAATGCCGTGATAAACAGAAACTTATCTCGAATAATTTTTGCTTGCAGTGAAAGCAGGTCATCGACCTCTATCTCTGGTGGCGTGTCCAGTGGCCGAACACCAGTGGTCTGCTATGTATGTTGTAACCCCGGCCCAGCCACAAAGCAAGAAGAAAGAAGTTGCCACTTCGAGTTCCAAAAACAGAAAACCAGTCAACATCTGTTTCAGAGCGTTACATAGTGTATTACACTAAGTAGAATTTAATTATCTTTTATATTTGCCTGGTTTAGAATGTAGCCATATCAAACAAATCTGTTGTGATTTCTTTGTAAGAGAACGGTTTTATGAACAAGAATCTCTAAATAGTCGCTTGTTTTGATGTAGTTTCCACTGAACAAATCAAATGCTTAACCATAAGGCAAAATTTAAATTTGGAGGTAGTTTCACGTTTGACCTGATAACTCTTAATGCTTCGTTAGGCCGCAAAATTTTGGACCAGTGTAGAATAGGAACTAAGCGACAACAGGTTAATGCTTAGCAATACTTAAACACTTAATCCTGCTCAGTTTCAAAATCTGCTAGCGAGAGTATAGTAAACATTGACCTTGTAGATAAAGACAGAGCGCGCTTGGTAGATATTTTTAAAAACAATTGACAACCAATTGAATTAAAACCGTCGAGCTGAAATCGAATTAGTTGACCCTTTGAAGATCGGTAATAAGCAATCTTAAAATTTACTACCAACTAAACTCAACCTAATATTAAAAAAAAGAAGAAGAAAACAATACAGATTTACATCTTCTTGCGACAGGCACATATAGAGCTAACAGTCGGTCCGAACATGTGATGCGAATCTTGTAGGGTTTAATAATGATAGCGGAGTATAACTGACAAATCGTGGCAATAGCGGTTATGTAATATTTAACGCGCGCTCAGCAGCATTAGGTTTGATATTCGGTATTCAAGGCAACTAACAAAACTCGCAAAAGTATTTACAAGCTTTGAAGATCCAGTGTATCCAATAGAATCAAAAAATTAGCCCAATCGGACATTTTACGGTTGAGTAGAGGTAAAAGAAATGTTAAAACCTTTTAGTGTAGGTGACTTTGTCTTTGTTAGGAATGAAGAACGACACTAAACGAAACTTGACTCAAAATATAAGGGCTCCTTAAAGTTACCGCAATTTTAGAAAACAATAGGTACGAATTAAGACATATCAGTGGATCTAATAGGACATATAAGTGCGCCCATGATAGCCTCTGCGAAGTTCCCCATATTCCTGTAGGGTTTCTTGAGGTACCTAAATGAAAATTATAACAAGGATGACGTGATGGCGTATACTCATGATAATGATCTTGTTCATGAAACTGGTCCAAACAGTATTAATAGAACTGCAGTGTATATTGTAGATAGTTATAACAGTCAGAGTTTTCAATATCTTCGAATTACCTGCGAAGGAAGTTCTCTAATCTTATAATAATTAATGCCACTGTTCATGAGGCTGCATCATCAGCAAAAAAATACGATATAAAGTAAACGAAGAAAATGTAGTAAAATGATGAATAATTATTATGGGAAATGGCAGTCTTATAAAACTATGAAAAGAAATCAATGTAAAATAAAAAAAACGTAAAAGTAATGTAACAAAAAAATGTAGGATTGACAAAAGATGTAGGATTGACAAAAAATGTAGGAAGATTAGAGTCATTGAAGAGAGTATGACTCAGCTAAAGGGGTTCATTCCGGTCTAGCCTTTTGGCTACAGGGATTGCAACCCAGTCTAGCATTAGCTACAGGGATTTCCGGTCTAACACTGTCAGCTAAAGGGATTTCCGGTCTAGCACTGTCAGCTAAAGGGATTTCTGGTCTAGCACTCTCAGTTAAAGGGATTTCCGGCCTAGCACACTCCAGTCTCCGGTTTTAAACTGATGAGAGGGAGCTTAGTACACTCCAGTCTCCAGTTTTAACTGATGAGAGGGAGCTTAGTGCACTCCAGTCTCCGGTTTTTAACTGATGAGAGGGAGCTTAATACAGTCCACTCTCCGGTTTTTAACTGATGAGAGGGAGCTTAGTACAATCCAGTCTCCGGTATTTTTAATTGACGAGAGAGATTCCTAGCTTAGTAGAATGCAGTCTCCGGTTTCAAAACTGACGAGAGTTTAATAGTTGTAGTTGCTGAAGGGGTTGCCGGACCAGCACACTCTTGTACCATTTCGCTAAAGATCACGCTAATTATAGAGTTGTAAAAAAAATAAGATTACGTTTAGTTTTCTAAAAGATATGTCAGGATGAACGAGGCGTTCCTTGTCCTCAGATGTATAAAGATGCGCACACGAGGACGTGTGCATGTCAGTATGGCCGTGACGGCGTCCGCGTCGTCAAATGCAAGAATATTGTAAAGTCTAAACAACAAATGCACCGCCTGGGCCGGCAAGCGCATCGTTCGATATCCCTACTACTCAACTTGTTTTGCTACCTGTATAAAAGGCTCTGAGCGCCCGCCGATAAGGCAGTCTAGGCTCTGGCGTGGCTCGGTACTCTTGTTGTATCTTGCTAGTAGCTTATCCTTGACTCTCGGATAATTAATTTGTGCAAACAAGTTAATTATTATTGTCAACTATATATTAGTCGCAGTACAATTTATAATTGACTATCTATTGCCTAAATTATGACTTATTTGTAGTAACTAGTAAGGAATAATTATAGTTTACATTGTTAATGAGAACTAGTAATTAATAATGGAAAGTTGATCACAATATAAAGAGCTGTTATATCACCACATCCGCATTTTATTTATCGCATCTGACCCACTTTCTACATATATATATATATATATATATATATATATATATATATATATATATATATATATATATATATATATATATATATATATAAATCAATCCCTATTTTCCTTGGTCACGACATCACGCCTGAATGGCTTGACCAATTTCGGTAATTTTTTTTTGTTATGTTTGTAATTGTAAGGAGAAAGTTCTTATAAAAGAAAATATTAAGAAAATTGCGCGGAAAATTAGAAAATTTAAGAATACTTAACCACCATATAAAGTTTAATCCCGTAGATTTATATAAATTAAGTGTCACGTTGTTTGTCCGCTATGGATTCCTAATATGTAAGGCAAAAAACGTTTGCCGGGTCAGCTAGTGTATCTATAAAATCTATTGCTCTGTCGCTGTGCAGAGGTAAGTGCGAAAGAGATAACTGTAGCCTAGAAGATACATTTTGGTAATTTGATGTCATATTTATTTAGTGATACCCGTACAAAATCGGGGCGTAAAACTAGTGAATTTCACTTACCGGTGGCTCATCCAGGTCTATCTGCGTAAGGGTAGTGTTGTCCTTCAGTGCGTTCAAAATTGTTTGTAATCCGGCCACCCCTATTTTGTTGTCTCGCAAATCCAGCCTCTGAAAGACAATTTTAACACTTATGCGTCCTGAGGGTATGGGATGTAAATAAATTTATAAGAAAACGCTTAGACCGATACTGCCTATTGCTTGTTCCGTGCTCTCGCTTGCACACTCGGCTCAGGCGAAACGTGACAATGAATGATTTATAAGACATGATCACGTCAAAAAACTTGTTTTTTATCATTAATATTATTATTATTGAGGTAGAGTCTAACTTTGTCTATTATTATGACGTCAATACGTTACGTCATAAAGTTTGAATATTCGAAAATTAATATCTTTTAAAAAAACCTAACGAAAAGTTACGCGCGGTCATAAATTAAAATCACTGAGTGAATAATCAATAATTCCCTGTTTTCGTACCATTTTGGGTTTTTCTTTTTAATTTTTTTTATATCATAAGATAGCAAACAAGCAGACGGGTCTCCTGATGGAAGGAGTCAACCATCGCCTATAGACACCAAAGTTGTTAATTGTGCGTTGCTATCTTGTGGCGAGGTCTAATACCACATGCATAAGTTTACCGGCTACCTTACCCTCCATTCCGGAACACGACAATGACCAGCACTGACGCAATTGCTGCAGGAATAGGTAATGCGGTGGTACCAGACCCGGGCGAGACAATGCAGAACTCTACCACCTAGTTGCCACGATGTTAGTGACTGTAATAGCCAATCGGTCGCCTTTTACGACCTGCCTGGCAGAATGGCAGTTGGCCTAATCTTCAAAGGAGCTCGGGACCAACACGAGGAAAACCGTTTCCGTATTGCTATTTTTGTGAAAGTGTCAGTCGGACACATGTTCTTTTTTCTGATGTCTCAGTCTGACACCTTTTTCTCTGTATGTCGGTCGGTCACACTTTTTTGTAAGTGTCGATTGAATACATTTCATCTATGTGTCAGTTGGATACTTTACCTTTGTAAAAGTGTTAGGCTGGCCCTTTTTACTTACAATAATGTCGGCCGGAAGACTGTCACACGGTCGAGTAACTATCTCTCTGTAAGTGTCAGTCGGACACTATCTTTCATCAAACACGGTACGGGAGTGGTAAGTTTGTTCTAAATTATAGTGTAGACCTATATTTCTACACTAAAATATTAGATTTTTTGTGTGTTTGTTTGTTACTTAATTCAAAATCTACTTGAGCGATTTTAAAAAAATTTCAACTTTAGAAAGCTATATAATCCAGGCGTGATATATGGTACTTTTCTACCCGATTGAGTAAAGCGAAGTAATGTTTTTTTGTTGAGTAAGTGGTGTTGTAAAAGATGCCACAGAATACTGGAGACCAACAGCAGTCAATCTACATACAAAAAATATTCGAGCAACCCACACATAGACACCTCTCACTGACGCGATATCTCGGAATGGTTCGGGACAGTTTGTTCCGCGCCAGTCGGAGTTATCGCGTCCGTGAGAGGTGTCTATGTGTGGTATGCTCGAATATTACTTGTATGGAACATTGATTTTTAATGTTGAGTATTCTGTGCAGATGCGGTGTGTGTGTGACCTGCAGCGTGGTGTGGTTCCGCACGAGGTCGGCGAGCGGGCGCGCGGCGTCGGCGGCCAGCCGCGCCGCCTGCAGCCCCAGCGACACCAGCCGCCCCCCGCCCCCGCCCCCGCACAGCTGCCGCACCGCCTCCGATCCCAGCGCGTTCCGGCCCACGTTCAGCACGCACAGCGAGTGCGACGCGTGCTGCACACCAATCACATTATATAATGAGAATATACTATTCATAACACGAATAATGAGAACATACGAATCATAACATAAATAATGAGAACATACCAATCATAACATAAATAATGAGAATATACCAATCATAACACAAATATAAGAATATACCAATCATAACACAAATAATGAGAATATACCAATCATAACACAAATAATGAGAATATACCAATCATAACACAAATAATGAGAATATACCAATCATAACACAAATAATGAGAATATACCAATCATAACATAAATAATGAAAATATACTAATTACAAAATAAATAATGAAATTATACTAATCATAAAATATATATACATATATATTCACGTGACAAATTACACTTACTGATATAACCCCAAAGTAACCAAATCATTTGCTTGTGTTATGGGTGTTAGTTAGCGATACTAATACATAGAAATACATATATAAATACTGGAATATATTTAATAAACACCCAAAACCGGAAATACAAACATTTATGCTCATCACACAAATTCTTGTCCCCATTGAGAATCGAACCCGAGCCCCGTCAATCGCGTAGTCAAGGTCGCTAACCACTCGACCAACGGGGTGGTCAACAACAAATAATAAGAATAAACCAAATATAAAATAAATATAGACTATCTAAAAACAGTTTATGAAGTTATTTTTGTCACATATGCGCGGAAATAGTTTCATTACGTTTGAATAAAGAGCACACGAAGTATTGTATTTACGAACACAAGACAATAAAAGTCATTACAAGCCCGTTTTTTAATTTGGAACAACAAAATTGCCAGCAATATATAAAATACGTCTCGAATTAAATTGTATGAAATGGCATGCTGGGTTGTAATTTGAATTAAGTATCTTCACGCCCGTATCCCCGAAGGGGTAAGCAGAGGTACAACAAGTGCACAAATGTGATAGGTGGCAAGCGTAACGCAAACCGGGCACTTTCCAATCCCGAGCAACTTTGTGTTCATCAGAAAACTGAAAAAATTTTTTTTTATGTGTCCGACCCAGGAATCGAACCCGAGACCTCATGTGGTCAACGCCAACGCTGGACAACTAGACCACAGAGGCGATTAACCCCTCGAGTCCCAAACCGATCATATATGACCGTTCTATGTTTTATAACTTTCGGTCGGCTCCTACTCGGTAAAATGTGACCGCACCCATTTTGAATTTATATTCTATTTTACATAATAATAGTGATCAATTTAGTTTGAATAAGCTTGGTAATTGACGGCCTTGGATAGAATATATCCAAGGCCGTCAATTACCAAGCTTATTTAAACTAAATTGATCGTGAAATGAGACAGCTACATTGACATTTACCGCTGGCTTGTTAAAATTTTTAGGATTTTATTGTAACAGCGCTGGAATGTCCTTTTAACGGTCAAAGGTCAAACGCTAGTGATTAATTCCGCACGTGCGGCCTTGGGACTCGAGGGGTTAAAAACTCTTTTATCTTGGTACAAGTAGCGTTCACGTGGCTTTATATCCACAAATATATTACATAAAAAGTTTTTTTTTTATTTTCTTGCAAATTTGACAAATATATTTTAAGTTCGCTTCCAAAACCACAGTTAAAACACTCACCAGGACATTAGCCAGATACATGGCACAGTTTCTCGTCAGCTGATTGTTCCATAAAACCAAGAAAGCCAGCCCCCGAGATTCATAGACTCCTGCAAACAATAAATATTACTAACTTTCTATCGGGTATACAGTATTGACCGAGATCCGCTTTCCAAATTAGGGGCTTATCCATAAATTACGTCACACGAATTTCATAATCTTTTGACCCCTCCCCCGTCCTTGTCACAGCTGGTCACATTTGTGAGACCCCCCCCCCTACCTAGTGTGATGTCACATATTTTTAAATTTTACATTGGAAAAATGATCTTCGATTATTTGTTATCTATACACATTGATATAAAAATCCCAAGATGCACAGTCCCGAACAAAACTGACACTTAAAAGTGTCCCTAATTTCATTTAAATAATTATACATATGGCAAAAATATAAATCCAACCTTAAGCGCAAGTAATAAAGTTGTTTTTACAAAGTAATGTACGAAAAGCAATAAAATTGGGTGTCGCGACCGACGCGATTCTATTTGAAATGAGCGCACAATTTAAAATTCATATACGTATATTTTCATTATTTATATTATGATTGGTATATTCTCATTATTTATGTTGTAATTGGTATATTTCCAATTTAAAATTGTGCGCTCATTTTTGGAGGACGTTTTTGTGACACTGATTGTGTATCTTGGGTTTTTTATATCAATGTCTATACAGGTATTATATTTTGAAAAAATGTGATATCACAAATTTTGGGACTACCCCTTGTCACACAATGTCACACTTCTTCGACCCCCTTCCTCCCCTTAACGTGTGACGTAATTTATGGATGGCCCGTAGCTGAAAAACTTAACAAGCTCTAGTTCGACTTTGTGCATTTAGTTCAGAGTCGATGATGCTAACGACAAGGCTGTACATAAACCTTCCTTTACATCAAAAAGTTTAATATACTAAGTACTAGAGAAGCAACGCTAAGTATAAGCCAATCGGCCACCCTTTACGACCTGCCTGGCAGAACGGCAGATGGGCTATTATTCAAACGAGCCCGGACCAACACTAGGGTGGGTCGATTTTTTTTTAATTTGTGCATTTTGCATGGGGGTTAGAATTTATACCTTATAAAAAATACTCAATATTTAGAGGTAGCCCACACGTTTTTTAAACAAATAAACAAATGGCTACCCCAACAAAAAAATGATCTAAAACCGTGGCAATCATCTGAAAATCGTTGATTTTAAATATGATTTCTTATTTTTAATACATATTTTTTTTATTTTTTAGCATAAGGGTAGTCTCATGCTAAGAAAATATATATTTTTTCGACCTACCCTAACCAACATGAGGGAAATCAAGACAAAATCTTTTAAATTGATCATTTACAATTGGATGTAGTTAAACGAAAAGGATCCAATCCACAATATGGTCAAAAACGAGTTAAGTGCAACACACTGATGCTAAACATCAATACTATTGGCCAGTCAAAAACATCTAAGCAAAAATAAAAAGTATCTTCATGCCCATATCTCCTAAGGGGTAGGCAGAGCACAACAAGTGCACCCACGATAAGCCGAAGATACTTGGTCCCACAAATGTGATAGGTGGCCAACCTAACCTATCGCCAACCGGGCACTTTCCAATCCCGGACTACTTTGTTTTTCTCAGAAAACTGAAAAAACACTTTTTTTTATGTGCCCGACCCGGGAATCAAACCCGGGACCTTATGTGGTCGATGCCAACGCTGGACCACTAGACCAGAGCAAAAATAGCTCTCTATTACTTTATTCAGGTAGTAGAGTTCTGCATCGGTTCGACCGGGTCTGGTACCACCGACTTACCCATTCCTGCCACAATAACGTGGCATTAGACCTCGCCACAAGATAGCAACGCACCATTAACCTCTTTGGTGTCTATAGGCGATGGTTGACTCTTTCCATCAGGAGACCCATCTGCTTGTTTGCTATCTTGTTATAAAAAAAAAAAATCCACGTCAGAACTAGTCCCCATGTATAGCACGTTAAAAAATCAAAAAATATTCAACTTCAAACTACAATATTTCTAGTGATTTTGGATTGGATTGGATCCTTTTGGTGTAACTACGTCCAATTTACCTTGACAATCGTTGGAATCCGTAGAGGGCGGCGACAATGCCGACTGCGCTACTAAAGCCCCGGCCAATTCCGTCACTCCGGCGTCCTGTAAAAATAATACATTCCAATATTATTTATACTGCTACGAGCTTCGAGTTCGTACCGTGCAATAAAATACCACTTATAGCAAAACTGTGTATTTACAACATAAATGTACAATACACCACAATCCAATACGTAATTACACTGACGAACACTAATCACACTCACTACTCACACGAACTAACTGACTACACTGAATCTTCCATGTCACTTTGCACTGTATTATATCCCTTTACACTGATCGTCCGAACTATCGCTTCCGAATGGCTGTATAATAATCAGTTGCTATCCATCAATTTGCTATGCGAGAAGGTCAATTATGGCATAGCTGTTTGGGTAACGGCAGCTATTGTTTATCAATAGAAGTAGCTATCTCTTTCTTTTATTTCTAACTCTTCACTTCAGCGTTCTAATTCGTCACTTTTCTTGATTATTCGTAACAATACCAATATTATAATGCGAAAGTCAGTTAAACTTATCCACGTGTTGGTACAAGATCCGAAGTATAGGCCAATTGCCGTTCTGCCAGACAGGTCGTAAAAGGATCTGCGAGTCATTGCCATCGTGGCTACTAGGTGGTAGAGTTCTGCGTAGTCTCGTCCGGGTCAGATACCATGGTTGGTTGACTCTTTCCATCAGGAGACCTATCTGTTTGTTTGCTATTTTATGATAATAAAAAAAATTACAGAAGAAAGATTTTTTGGTCAGCTTGTTTATATATCTATCTATATATATAAAAATCAATCCCTATTTTCCTTGGTCACGACATCACGCCTGAATGGCTGGACAAATTTCGGTATTTTTTTTTGTTGTGTTTATAGTTGTAAGGAGAAGGCTCTTATAAAAGAAAATATTAAGAAAATTGCGCGGAATATTAGAAAATTTAAGAATACTTAACCACCATATAAAGCTTAATCCCGTAGACTTATATACAGGAAGAATTTACAGTAAGCTTACCGTGATAAAGTTATTGGACAAATCCAACAGCTGTATCCTAGTGTTGTAGAGCAGCAACGAGGACAGCTGGACTGCATCAGCAGCTGTCAACTTGTTATCACCGAGCCGGAGTTCTCGGACTGAGTTGTTAGTCTTCAGGGCTACCACTGAAATATATATGATGTCACTATAATGGCGGTAACGTGTATTAACAGCACTGATATATCGTGTTTTAAAAAACCCTATTCGACCGTCAAAGGCCTATTGCCACTGAGCCGGAGTTCCCGCACTGAGTTGTTAGTCTTCAGGGCTACCACTGAAACATATGTGACGTCACTATCATGGCGGCACGTGTATTAGGTGCAATGATATAGTGTGTAAAAAACTTAGTCCAATAATTAAAGGTATTGTAAAAGTATCACCACACCCAGTTTTTTTGAATTAATCCACTATGATCACCTAGGTGATATCACCTGGGTGATTTAATTCTACATTTTTGTGTCCTAAAATCACCTGCCGCCATATCAGCTGGGTGTTTAGATTCCACATAAGCAAAAATTTTTTTTTAGTTTCCCCTAATCACCTGCGTTAACTTTTACTAAAATCCGATTTCACATGATATAGGTACTCTTTATTTTTATTGACGTTTTGTTCTTAATTGTTTGTCTCTCGTATTAAACTAAATGCCAATCTAGTACCTACGTATTGTCTTTATTATAATTATTATTATCAGTATTTCTCTTATAGCAAATTTTTCATAGGGATATATATATATATATATATATATATATATATATATAGAGGTAGGCAGAGGTACAACAAGTGCACCCACGATTAGCCGAAGGTACTTAGTCCCACAAATGTGATAGGTGGCAAGCCTATCGCCAACCGGGCACTTTCCAATCCCGGGCAACTTTGTGTTTCTCAGAAAACTGAAAAAACACTTTTTTTATGTGCCCGACCCAGGAATCGAACCTGGGACATCATGTGGTCGACGCCAACGCTGGACCACAGAGGTAGTTGGTTCCATGGTTCCATAGTATTTTTTAAAAACTGCACGGGACTCTAAACTTTCAGGAAAATACACAAAACGTACCATGTAATAGGCCTTATTTTGTAAAAATCACCCACTAACAAATTACAAAATCACCAAAATTATGATTCATTTACTCATACGCAAATGCGTATCTTTCGATCAAAGTTTCAATAACTTTCGTTAGTGTTAAGGGGCTAATATTTTACGCGTAAAAGAACAATGCATGAGAATTACATAAAAAATAAAAAAACCAAATAAAACCTTGTCAAATAATTTTAAAAAGAATAATTTTGTTAGCCCGGTAAAAAAACTTACCAAGTCTTAGAAAAATTATTACTCGAAAACTACAAATAATCGCGGAACATACATGGGGTGATTCTGGTACCCCTCATCACAACGCATCTAAATTTTGTCCGTGGACGTCACTCCTCCGGCCACCGTGTATATATATATATATATATATATATATATATATATATATATATATATATATATATATATATATATATATATATATATATATATACAGGGTATAACAAAAATAAGCACTAATACTGAAGGAGCGTTCAGGATGTGTGGTTAGCTCTTTAATTATACATTTTTAATAAATAAAAACTATGAAATTTCTGAGAAAATGAATGTCAAAGTTTTTTTTCAAAATGATCTGTGGCAGCCCTGAAGTATAGCACGCAGTAACGTACGCGCACGGTTTACGCAGCTATGAAAGGTCACAATCATATGATAGATGTCAATGAACTGCTAGACGCACAACAAAGTACTAATTACTTGACAGAGTAAATAATGTAGATATTATTTAAAGAGTTTTTTTATATTTTTTTCTACCAGGACTGATGTTGGAATAAACCCATGAGGGTCCTTAGTTTGATTACCAGGCTGGACAATTTGATTCATAGGTAACTTAACTGGGTTTTGATAGCCATAATTATTACATTATGTTAAAAAAAACACTGTCCGACTATTGGTGTCACTCGATAGCATATTACGATCATATTAAAATAATTATTAATTACTATACTCATATTCAATAAAAAAAATCTCATAAAATTTTATTAATCGTAAATACCTACCTAGTAGTCTCATACCTAGTTTACGTAAGGCAAACCTGCGGCTATTAGGCATTTCATGCAGGAAAATCTCCCGCCTGGCAACAAAATTATATCAGCTGTGTACCTAAAATTTATTGTGACCTGGATTATTATTTCTAACTCTGAGTGAAACTATTAGTTTGGTACATACATTCTAAAACAATCGTGGCAAATAATCCAATATAACTAATTAAGGTATCTTTTTGTTATGAAAACACATTACATAAATTACTTCATCACACAATATCCACCTTCAAAGTCAACTATTCACATGTGTTTTCAGTGTAGGTACCTAAATCTATTCCGTGATTCATAGGCATTTTACAATGTATTATCTGGCATGGTTTCAACTTACAAACTGTTTTAATGGCATAATACTTACCTCTAGTACCTACCCTGTTTGCTTCTAACTTCACATAACAAGGTGTCTAAATAGGTAATTAGTTTTTGAGCAGGTAAATCATAGCTATTATCACTTTTTTTACACACAATTCTAAAAACTTAGTAAAACTTTCTCGTTGATAACACGACACTTCGCAAAATAAATATGCATTATCATTAAGAATTAAGACACAACACAACCTTTTATAAGCATTTTTGACAAATAAACCTACGCATTGATTAGCCTAGAAGTCCTTTGATTTGAAGTATTACCGACATCGCGCTAGGCGTCTCAACGCGGCGCAACGCGGTCTCAACCAAGCGCCCGACTTAAGGCCTTGCTCACACACACTACTGAATATTTTCCGCGGGAATTTTAATTGCGCAAATTAATTTTCGTTACATATGAAATTTGACATGGCTAGCACTGCTAAAAAAATGTCAAGAATCGGAATGTTCCCGGTGAGTTGATAGGCTCGTTTGTCACTATCACTACATGGCTGATGGAACTTAGTACCTACCTAAAGTTTGTTTTAGGTGCGCCTCTTCTTACCTTTTTTTATGTTATTGAGATAGGCAAACTAGCAGACGTGCCACCTGATGGTAAGTGGTCGACGTCGCTAATGAACAAAAATGGGATACCTGGGCTGGAACTAGCCCAGGTATTCCATTCATGTGTTAGAGACATAAGATGTTAAGATCCTGAGACATAAGATGTTAAGTCTCGGTGCCAGTAATTACAGTGCCTGTCTTGCCCTTCTCTCCGAAACACAGCAAAGCTGTTTCACGGGAGAAATTGGCAAGACCTTTCTAAGTAGTAGTTATTTCAGGAAAAAGATAATTTTTGACTACGTTTTTTTGATTACATTTTAGATCAAAGATTTTATAAAATACTAGCCATTGCTCGCGGCTTCGCACGCGTGGTTAGAGTTTTTTGTGAATGTCAAAAATAAACCACGCAAGCGAAACCAACGAAAACTATTGCTAATTTTAGCGATTGCCGGGATTACATATCAACCTGTTCATTCATTCAGAAAAATTAATCTTTTTCATCAAAATATTGTTTATCATACTGGAAATGAAAAAGTATTAAGTTAACTTTAAAGCCGCCGCCGGTCGTTTGTACAGGCCTTTAGAACTTACACGTGTTTTGCGGCTTATACAAAGTGCAACGAAACGCTTTGATTGGCGAAAAGACCACTTTCGGAAAGAGACAAGACACTCCCTTTTTTCTGCCATTTTGTTTTTATGTAAAATCATACTAATATGTAGTTCCGTATAGTTTTAGTCAACATTTTTGTCACTTTTATGATAAGAATGATGCCGGTTTAGGCGTTTCTTCGTAAGGTACTGGGTTCGATTCTCAGTTCGCCTGGTAGAATGGAGGGTAATTCTTCTTAAGGCACTCAAACTAACACGGGAAATGATTTTTGAAGTGAAAACTTCTTTAGGCGCGTTGAGCGTTTTGGTAGAGGGTAAAATCCTCGTTTCGCGTCACCGACATGCTAATGATAATAGTATATCTATAGCTATGTTTTGCATATAGTTTTAATTACTCTCAACTTAATAGTTCCGTTTTCACTTCTATCGGCAGTCCCACGACTGCTACTGTTTTTTTTTTTTATTTATGGTGCAAGGGGTCCCACCACCACCTTCGGGACCCAAGACAACCTGACTGCTGTACAATGAAAGAGGTCCTGGCACCGGCTTCCTCCAGAGAGGTTCGGAGGTTAGACGACAGTCGCTACGGCAAACTCAAACTCGTTCCTAGCGCAAGCGTGGAGAATAACCGGAATAAACTCTAAGATGAAGAAGATTATTTTTAAATTTGTTTCACTGAACCCTAATTAGTTCGGAAAAGTACCTAGATAATTGTAAAGGAATTTTTATTTTTTTATTCAGTTGCCGTTTGTCTTTGGAGAGCGTAACTATTGCTATTATTGCCGATTTTTTATGAATCTTACTTAATACCCATTGATTGGAAATCGCGATTTTAAAAATGCCACGTAGAAATAATAATGACCGTCACCTTTACACTAATAGTGAATTTTACGAAATGATGCTATGTGTTGGTGCTGCTAGGAATGGTAGCATTAATGAAGCGAGGGAGATTTACCGACAACGGTTTATTGATGGAAGGCCACCAGCAGAACAACGTCATTTACCTCCGTACTCAGTATTCCGTAACATGTGTTTACGACTTCAGCGTACTGGTTCCTTCCACCGCGAACGAAACGTTGGACGTCCTAATTCAAGAGTAGGTACTGCTATTGAGACTCGGATTCTAAATCATTTTGACGAGAATCCTCGGACCAGCACACGCCGATGCAGTGCTATGTTAAATGTAAACCATATGGTGGTGTGGCGTACTCTGCAGGATGATGGACGACATCCCTACCATTTTTCAAGGACTCAGGAGATAGGACTTGCAGACCATATGCCCAGAATGGACTTTTGTAGGTGGTACCAGAACCGTGCTGAAGCAAATCCCGAATTTGCTTTTAATATTTTATGGACAGATGAGGCTTCTTTCACAAGAAATGGTGTGCTCAATTTGCACAACGAGCATGTGTGGGCACATAATAACCCGCATGCCTCGAGTGAAAGTAGCTTTCAGCACCAGTGGAGAATTAATGTCTGGGCAGGCATCGTTGGGGACTATGTTTTGGGGCCGACTATTTTACCTCAGGGTCTTAACGCTCAAAGGTACCTACAACACCTGAGAGAGGATTTAGAAGAACATCTGGAAAATCTTCCACTGAATGTATATCGTAATATAATTTTTCAGCACGATGGAGCACCCGCTCACTTTGCACGCCCTGTGCGTGATTATTTAAACGATCGATTTGCAGAGTGGATAGGTCGAAGTGGCCCGGTGCCTTGGCCACCTCGTTCTCCAGATCTCACGTGCCTAGACTACTTTTTATGGGGTTATGTGAAAAATAAAGTTTACTCTGTGGAATGTCATACACGTGAAGAGATGGAAGGTAAAATTAATGCAGCATTTAGGTCCATAACCCCACATATGTTGCATAATGTAAGGTTATCAATGTTACGCAGAACTGCTCTTTGCATTGAGAAGGGTGGTGGTCATTTTGAACCTTACTTATAAATTAATTTGAAGACAGTGTTGTTTTATTATTGCCTGTAAATAGTGAATTTGGATTAATGTATAATAATTAATCAGTGACGAAAGTGATATGTAAAAAATTGCTTATTAAATGTGTGTAAGTACAAGTACGCGGTATTCTTCATGTCTATGTGTGCGTCACGCTATTCATTCAACGTGTTGCTGACGTCACATCACTTCCATCTTCAAGGTAGGGGTGTGAAAATAAACTTTAATTTCTTATTTTACTAAATTTATATGAAACAAAAAATGTGTGCCTTTTGGTATAATATTTTACCAGGTGTTTGTTTAGTTCATGTACACGTATACCCTTGAAAGTTAGTGCTTATTTTTGTTATACCCTGTATATATATATATATATATTATATATATATTCCTATGCAAAACTTGCTACAAGAGAAATACTGATAATAATAATTATAATAAAGACAATACGGTAAGTACTAGATTGGCATTTGGTTTAATACGAGAGACAAACAAGTAAGAACAAAACGTCAATAAAAATAAGAGTACCTATATCATGTGAAATCGGTTTTTAGTAAAAGTTAACGCAGGTGATTAGAGGAAACTAAAAAAAAATTTTTGCTTATGTGGAATCTAAACACCCAGCTGATATGGCGGCAGGTGATTTTAGGACACAAAAATGTAGAATTAAATCACCCAGGTGATATCACCTAGGTGATCATAGTGGATTAATTCGTTTTTTTGCGTGTAGGCAGAGTAAACCGAACGTCTACAGACTTTCAAGATCTCCACAATTCCCCGGTTTGTCAGTCAGCGATATGTGCGGTTATCCTCCTCGCCGTATTTTACCGACCGCTAACGATTATCGACTATTTCTAGTTGTAACCGGAGCTACGGCTTTACTTGCTCAGCCGAGGCAAGGGAGTGGTAACACCACCTGTTAGAGAAAAACACCGAAAAATCTCAAAAACACTTTTGGCTGATCCGGGGATCGAACCCCGGACCTCATGATCTAAGCCGAATAGACTAAATCTAGACCACGAGCAGTAATTAAACTAGACTATGTGTACATGTAATTTACCTAGACTATGTGTACATGTAATTTACCTAGACTATGTGTACATGTAATTTACCTAGTGTATATGAAATTTGCCTAAATTATGTGTATATGTAAGTTACCTAGACTATGTGTATATGGAAGTTACCTAGACTATGTGTATATGTAATTTACCTAGACTAAGTGCATATGTAATTTACCTAGATTATGTGTATATGTAATTTACCTAAAATATGTGTATAAGTAATTTACCTAGACTCAATAGCGGGTCTCCGGCGAGCGAAGCGTGTGTGAGCGCTAAAGACCTCAGGCGACATGTAAGCGGTCTCAAAGACCGCGCTAACACTGTCGCATGAGCCGGAGCTAAAGGGGCCCCTCTTGCTTCTAATTCCACTAATATTACGCTCTGCGAACAATAATTATTACATATAAAGTGAAAATTATAAGAAACATGCGGGTCAAGTTGGACTCGATAGTTCCGTACCAACTTGTAGGTAATCTAAGCTACACATGAAGAACACTAGCCACACTTCATACATCGCTTGGACTCGTAAATTTGAATACCATGTCTTATAACGAAATTTGTGTCAGAATTGTTGTTTTATTATTTAAAAATAAGTTTCATTCATAAACGTCTCTAAAAAATAATATTTTGACTTTTTATAAATGACTGACATTTTGCAATACGAGTTGTCTGTTTTGTCGTATTTAGATTTATCACAATAGTATATTAATGGACAAATGAGCTAAAATATTCTATATTTTGATAAATAAAATTAAATAACATTATATAATTACTTTTACCACTTTCTTTCTAAAAATGATTTTATAATGATGGCCAGACCACAGTTGATGGTTTTTGATGGACACTTCTGTTCACAAAGGTAGTTCTCCTTCCTCTATACGCCATGTAAAACGAGAACATCAACATGGCGGAATTGTTTTTTTTTTTTGTTTTTGTCAAGAGTTTGAGGCCTAACCAAGGAACCTGTATAATTAAAATTACTACGAAGCAATATTTGAAAAATAAAAATATACTTTATTTCGTTATAAATAAAGTTGACATTTGTTTCTTACTTAACAGAGGGGAAAAACGTTCTGAGCAAGACAACCACAAGAGTCGATGTTGTCCCTTTGTTGCAATTGCCAGTGTAAATAAAACTATCTGATGGTAGATTTTTATATCTAGTCGGTAATCGTTAAATCCCTTTTATTCATACACGTCCATAAATACATTAGCATAAAATTTATTGTAATTAACACAGTGAGTTCTAAAATGTGTTTATTTTAATTATTTCGTAATTACTTATGCAATGCAAAAACTGTTTCTCAAATTAGTAGAATTACTTAGTAGTAATTTGCAAACTACGCATGGCCACACTTATTACTTACTGGAATATATGGCGATTGGCGCTTTATTTAGTAGAAGAAAGAGACACACTCCACCCATGTCGTGGTACTCTTCGGAACGATTTTGAAGCGCGTGTGAACATTCCGGGTAGAATGAAACTTCCTTGGGCCTAACAGACTCACCTTTTTGATCATCCAAGAAGCTGCCTGCCATCCTCGTATACCATACTCCCGTGGGCCAAGGATACAGAGCGCCGTTGTACTTTCATAGTATTCAATCATGTCAAATATTGCTTCCTGAAAATAAAATTCATGCACCATTATCTCTGTTAATAAGAATACTATACGTGCGAAAGTAGGACGTTTGGATGTGTTTTGGAGATGGATGTTTGCCCTCAATCACGCAACGGCTGATCCGATTTGGATGATATTTAGTACACATGTAGATGATTGCCTGGAATAGCACATAGGCTACTGTTTATCCCGCGGGATTTACAAAATGGGATGATGATGGGAGCTTAAAAAACTATGTCAAATATATTAAAAATCAAAAACGAATCAAATTTTCAAAGGTGATAGCTTTTTAAATATTAATATTTTGTTGTTTACAGTGAATTTACTTATCATTTTTAAAATAACTTTCAGGCTAATACTGAGAGATTAAAAAAATCGAATAAAGCTCTACAAACTACATCAAATACCGTAAATTGCATCAAAATTGGTTGATTTATTTGGGATTAGTCAAAAACGAAAATTTTTAAGAAAGAAATTTGTTTTTTGACATCACTTCGAAATTTTTCAATCCCATAGATTATATAGCCAAGAAAGAAATAAATAAATAAAATAAAATAAAGAAATAAATTATTCATGGGACAAATTACACTTACTGATCTCACCGCAAAGTAAGCAAATTATTTGCTTGTGTTATGGGTGTTAGTCAATGATACTAATACATAGAAATACATATATAAATACTGGAATATATTTAATAAACACCCAAACCCGGAAATACAAACATTTATGCTCATCACACAAATGCTTGTCCCCGTCGGGGATCGAACCCGAGTCCCGTCGATTGCGTAGTCAGGGTCGCTAACCACTCGACCAACGGGGCGGTCAAAGAAAACCTTACACAGTTCAAAACTTGAGTTGAATGCCATTTGAAATATCAAAATCGATTATTGTTTCCAAAATATATAGCTTTTCAAAAATGAAGTTAATGTCATTTATAACAAAATTTAGATTTTTGTACATTGATATAAAAAACCCAAAATACACATTAAGTGTCTCAAAACTGTACTCTCAAAACCGTACTTTCGCGGCAAAACGGAGCGACGAATTGAATTGATTTTTTTATTATTTTTTTAAGCGGAGATAATTGAAGGGATGGAGAGAGACATTGGCTACTTTTTGTCTCTTTCTAAACCCCCACTTCCCTAAAATGAGTTTAACGCGAGCAAAACCGCAGGCAAAAGCTAGTTTCAAATAGAATCGCGTCGGTCGCGATACTGTCAATTTTATTATTTTTTGTACATTGCTTTGTAAAAACAATTATCAATGTTGTACTTAAGGTTGAATATGCAAAAACATATGTTTATGGCATAAATGGATTAAATATATGGCATAAATGGATATGGAATTAAATAAACTTCTATTAAAAAAAGCTTATTATAATATTAACGATTTTTTTATTGACAAATTAGGGTCAGATGGTAAATTTTAGAAGTAGAATGGAGGGATATGGATTATAGATAATATATTGATAATCTAATAAACATAATTATGTTGTAAATACTGAATAATAATAATTTAATTTATAAAAGTGTGTAATGTCAAAATTAGCAAATAATATATTAAATATAATTAATTGAATGTTTTTACTAACAATAATATGATTGAAATAATTTTAAATTGATTTAAAAATATGTGATTGTTTTAAAAAAATATTATAATATAAATGTGACATTTTTTTTACAGAATCCAAAAATGATAATACTGTGCAAAGAAAAATTAATATATAAAATATACTAATAATTTAATAAGATAATAATAATGTTATAAATTCAATAATATATAGTTTTTTTATATATGTATATAAATTTTACTAATTTCTACAGCTATTGCATGCCATAAGGTGAAATATGTTGAACAAACTTAATTAAGAACAACTTTATGTATACCATATTTGTTGCAATAAATGATTATGATTATGATTATTATGATTAAATTACGTCAATGTCAACTATAAACTCTGATGCTGCAGAACTCGGCGTGGCATTTTTGCAGACGTAGGACCTAATAAAAACCTAACAAAACTACTTTTAAGTAAGAAGCCGGACATGGTTCTAATTCTAAATAAACAACCCATTTACATCCATACTAATATTATAAATACGAAAATAACTCTGTCTGTCTGTCTCTTCTTCACGCCTAAACAACTGAACCGATTTGGATGAAATTTGGTACAAAAAATAGTTTGAAACCCAAATAAGGACATAGGATAGTTTTTATCCCGGAAATTCCACGGGAGCGGAAACTATGCGGGGGAAAAAGCCCGGGATTGTATATCTTTTAAACCACAGTAATAAGGAGTAATTTAGGCTACTATTATTACAGATTTATTTCCACGCGCACGGAGTCGCAAGCACGCAAGTGGCAATTTGTTAAAGGCGGCAGTAAATGTTATGCATATTATATAATGACGACATTTTACAATAGCGTAAGGCATTGTCTAAAACGTATTTATCTTTGCAATCTGACGATGCCATTTATATACGAACGAATTATAGAATTTGCCTGCGACATACAGATTAGAACCAGGGATGATGGCGCTCCATAACTAAAACTCGAAACCGGATATCTGAAATAAAAATATATTCATAACCATAACCGTATCATTTACAAAAGCTTCGGATACTTTTGGATAAAACTCGTTTTGAGAAGTTTTTGTCTTACCGGCACGTGAATCTTGCACTGTTTGTTTGTTATTTCTAGTCATATCATAACCTTGAATATCTAGTCATCTTTATAATTATGAGTAGGTACTCAGTTCAATAAAGTGTAGGAAAATGTTGTATTACGTATTATATTGATTTATATGGACAAAATGCGACAAAGTAGGGTTAGCACCTCTGATTAGACTAAATCCAGGAGAAAAAAACAGAGATTTTTCATAACTTTTTGAATTTGTATTTTTCTTCTGAGCGCACATACTTCTAAATATCTGGCTTAGAAGTAACAAATTTAGAAAACTCTATGCTAAATCATGTTAAAATTTAAGAAAGTTTGGATTTCCGCGTTTACATGATCTTTACTCAAGCGGTTTCTTTGTTTCGTCCACATATAGAATACAACACTGAAAACACCCTTGCAAGCAGAGTTTGATACTGTTATTGAGAAAACAAATGAAACTATTTCCTTCAATGCATCTCAAATTTCGTTTTCAACTGTTGAGAAAAATTTTGCCCATTCTTAAATCTACTCTTACATTTGACTCATCAATGCTGTCTTGAACCTCCCTCAAAACGCAGAAATCTTCATAAAGTTTGTCGTGTGCGCGCATAAATATGAAATTCTGGGAGAATTTCGGTTATTTGAATTTCCTTCCGGGAGCCTGGAGATTGCTGGAATTATCATTGCTGAATTCCTGGAAACTCCCGGAATTCCGGGAGAGGTGGGAACCCTAGTACAAAGTCGAGTTTAGTTTGGACATATTTTTCACAAGTCACAATAGATTCAGAATCCAGAGAAATTAGATTAAGTCTAATATCCGTAACCGAAACTATCCTAAACTAACAGATAATCCAAAATAATAACATGTCCATAACTGTATCTGAAACCGATATAAATTTATTCCTACAACCATTTCCGTATCCAGATCCGAAATTTTATACCCACAACATCCCTGATTAGAACTAATGACCACAGGACCAGATCCTGAATACTATAATACTAGAATACTCACAGCTCCCTCATCGTCAATCTCCACATGGTCCAATTCCAGTTTCCTGAACTGCACCTTTCGGAACACCGCCTCCAAAGCGTCCACCGCTTTAGTCCCGATCAAGGAGCAGTCAGAGAGAGTCAATCGTGGCGCTCTCATGCTACCACCAATTACATTTTCTGGTAACTCCTGGAAATGTACATAATTGTAGTTAATTTCTCGTCACTGAATCACAAAAGTTGTAGCTATTTTTTTACAATTATGCAAAAACTTCTGATATTTTGACATGATATTTGTACCATCACAGGATAGTAATGATACTATCCTACCCTGGTACAAATATCATGTCAAAAATCAGTGTTTTAGAAAAGTTTTCTTCATGGTGGTCCGAGTCCTTTGAAAAATACTCCATCTACCATTCTACCAGGCAGATCGTAAAATGCGAACGATTGGCTACAGATGTCACTAGCATCGTGACTACTAGGTCTGGTCTGGTTCTGGTACCACTGCCTTACCTATTCCTCCCGCAATAGCGTCATGTCACTATCGTGTTCCGTTGAGGGGGGGACGGTAGCTGGCAAAATGTATATAGCATTACCATCCTGCCACATGGATACCATCGTACAATTTACATCTTTGGTGTCTATATGCGGTGGTTGTCTCTTTCCATCAGGAGAGCCATCTGCATGTTTGCTATCTTAACGTAAAAATATATATATTCTAACTTACCCATATCTGTTGTAATACAGACTCGATAGGCTGTGTCTGATGGTGTCTACAAGCTTCCAAATATTCAGCAGCCAACTGTGCCTTTGATGTGGCCGGAACTGTAATTGGAAAACATTTTATCTATAACTTTTGATATCTTTTCAAGTCAATTGCGCGAACAGCGGAGTATAAAATTTGGCACACGACTACTACTTTTTTTAATAATGTGCAAATACATTAAATTAATTAAAATAAGCTACACACACTACATTCGTGTGACGTATATGATATTATTAATACTATTTTTTTATGTTCATCAATTCTTTATGATCATCGAGGTAGTGAAGGTGAAACTTAGAATTATGACACGATGTCCGATGGTAAAATTCCATGGCAGGAATTAATCCGAAAAAATCCTTAAAAACTCCCTATGAAATATACAATAAACAATGCAATATAAGCCTACATCTTTACGGATTGCCAGAGAATCAAGTAATCAAGCAGAGAGAAGCAATCAAGATTGCAGACAGCCTGGTCGTCACCGATTCGAACCGCTCAATGCTCAATGCAATCAAGAGATAAAAGCTGGCACTGAGGAGCTCTAGTCCAGAGATTAAAACAGTGCTTAATTGGAGGCCGAAATTATACCTCATAGAGTTGCAGTGGGGCGACATGAAGTACTGCTTCACGCCGCCCCAAAGACGACTTCTTAAAGAGAACATAAGTAATTTATCCCATCAATAACACTTACGCAAAATGGCATCCAAAGTAACATTAATACTGATATCTAAAATTAGACATTCTGTGGACAATTTTTACAAAGAAACTAGTCACCCAGGTACTTTAATATATACTTAATATTATAAATGCCAAAGCCTTTCCGTCGATCTGTTACGTTAGCATTGCTAAAGTGCTGAACCTATTTAATGAAATATGTCTTGAAGATAGTTGTAGATCCGAGGTCAAAAGTAGGCTAATTTCTTTTTCAAACGTCACCCTAAGAGACTGAAATAGAGGATGAAAGTTTAAAACTATGTGGATGACATATTAATCCAGCATGTCGTTCATATAGTGGGCATTCTCATATGCTAAGCTTGTACAAATCAAGGAAATATTGTTCAGTTACGATGTACTTAAATACATAAATCAAACGTTTGCATATTAAACATGTGTTACAGATTGACAGACAGACATAATCTATAGACAAAGACTTACTCATTTCAGTTCAACACTGAGGGCGATGTTTAAAATTAGTGATGACTAATATTTTGTCTAAACTAGGTATATGATGTAATATCAAGCTGGGTTAGCAATCCTTTTTTTGTTGTTGATGTTTTTTATACCAGAGCTTTTTATATGTATACTAGTTGCACCGTCTAGCCTGCCACACTATAAAAGTTTTTGGTGCATCCCACGGGAACAAATATTTTTTCCAGAATAAATAGCCTATGCGCTATTCCGGTCATCATCTACCTGTTTCAATGCATAGTATGTGTCTGTTATGTGTGAAAATTAAAGTGAAAATTACATCCAAATCCGTCCAGTGGTTTTTTCGTGATTAAGTAACAAACATCAATCCATCCAAACATCCAAACTTTCGCATTTAAAATATTAATACAGAATATTAAAAGACAATAAAACATATAAAATAAAATGTAATACCTATTTCAAATATTAATCATCCACTTGTCTCCGTTAGGATTAAGAAATCGAATTACAGCCTCATTGATTTCATAGCTATCAATATTAGCATCATGCCATCTTTCAAAAATTTTGTGAACTACGACAGATGACGACAGTATCTATACCTAAAGTTTTTTTCTCTTACATAGATAGATAGGCTTTTTTACGGATATCTATTATAATATTAAATATCATTCCTAAAAATAATGTTTTTAACGAATAAAACATAAAATGATGTATGAACAAAGTATGATGATTTTAATCATTTGTATTTATAAATATATGTATGAACATAATGTATGTATGTATATATTTATGTATATGTATTTAGTATATAGATATGTATATGTAAGTGTTATTTATCTATGTTTTATGTATATATGTATTATGTATGTATGTATTATGTATATATGTGTTGTATGTGTAATTCTTAAAATTTTTGAGTTAGTTTGTTATTTTGATCTCCTCTAATTTGTTTATACAAGTTAAGATTACTTTGTCTTTAAGTAAATTTAGATGCACCACCTCCATAAGTCATGTTTCTGTTTTGAACGAGGTTGGCTAGGATAGAATGCCCTTAGGCATTAAGTTTAACCTATGTACCTTTTTGTTGTGCATGAATATAAATATATGAATAAAATAAATAAATAATAAAAAAGGAAATTTATATTGAAAAAAAATATCTGTAAACGGTTGACCCTGCAGGCCATCCCTGAAACATTGCGCTAAATTAACGTATTAAAACTATAAGCATGGATTTTTTTAATTCAATTCAAAGTCAAAAATCTATTTTGTTAAAAATGGCAGTATATTGATTTTTGAAAAGCTGTAGGTATATTTTGGAAATGATGATCGAATTTTTCCTTTCGAATGGCATTCAACTCAATTTTTGAGATGTAAAATATTGCTTTGGCTAAATTTATCGATTTGTTCAAAAATTTCGAAGCAATGTCATAAATTTTTTTTTTCAAAAACATTCGTCACTTATAAATCCCAAATGAATTGACCGATTTTGATCCAATTATGGGTATTGGATGCAGTTTTCTTAAGGAGAAATACTGATAAGTTTTTTCAAGTCAATCGGTGTATTAGCCTGTAAGTTCTTTCAAAAATATTAAGTTTGCTAAAAACAACGTAATTCCAATATTTGAAAAACTGTAACTTTTGAAAATTAGTTTCGATTTTATTTTTGAAAAGGCATTCGACGTAATATTTTAGTACTAAAATATTGTAGCAAGTAAAGAAAATAATTTTTTTGTGAAATTGTGGGGGTAGGGGAGTTTAATTTTGATAAAATCAGTTTAAATTGGATAGTGGATTTCTACAAAACTTAAACTTTTCGTCAGTTTTTTTATACCATAAGAACAAGCAGAAGAGTGTCCTGATGAATAGTCAACCATCGTCTATAGACACCAAAGAGGTTAATGGTGTGTTGCTATCTTGTGGCGAGGTCTAATGCCACATGCGTAAATTCACCAGAATCGATACTTACATTATTGCGGCAGAAATATTAAAGGCGCTGATACCAGACCCGGACGAGACAATGCAGAACTCTACCAACTAATAGCCACGATGGTAGTGACTCAAATAGCCAATCGGTCGCCTTTTACGACCTGACTGGCAGAACGGCAGTTGGTTTATTCTTCAATGGAGCCCGAGACCAACACAGCGAACCTTTTTTTTGGTGATATAGAGAAAAACTAGTAGGATAGTGGAATTCAATGGCGTAGCTATACCAGATAAAGACACACAATCCCAGCAAGTTGCACTACATATTCCGATCTATGCAGTGATAAGCGATGACTAATGTTATGTCTAAATTGTATGATGTAATATCAGCTTAGGTCGTCCTTCATGTCGAATGACTTAAGCATTAACCAGCGTCTAAATTTCAAATCGGAAAACTTATGCATATCGTATCACAATCCCGCCACACACGCCTCACGGATAGCAAAAAAATTAGCACTTAAGAGCTTACTATTTTATAAACGAGTGCCTTAATCGAAAACTTTTTAAAAACCTATCCAACGATACCCCACGCAATGGGGTACGTAAAAAATTAACATCCCCACTTTACATCTACCCTGAAAAATAAAATTGTGTGTGACAGCGCCGACGCACGACTGGAGTTTACTCCTTAAGTACGATTGTCAAAACAGACGCAAAACTAATGCACGATCTAGCTGCACTGCTCACACCAAATTAGAAAGTTGTACACGATAGGTTGCGCACCAAAAACGTAATGATGTCATAGTCCTCCATAACGATCTTGAATTGCCGAGCTTAGCAAAGCATTTCAAAGACATCTCCAAAAGATACTTCGATCGTGCCATCTCGCATCCGAACCCACTGGTGGTAGCCGCGGCTGACTACATCCCAGACCCAAATCCCGATCCCAAACTACTTAGGCCCCGCCACGTTCTTACCGATCCCGATGGCCCGATAACTCTGTCCAACGGTTTACACGATAACACTACACTCCTACATTCGCGACACCGTCGCCGCGTGAGGACCCCTGTTTCGCACTTCGGCGAACCGAGCCCAAGGGCAAGGTTCGGCGGACGGATAAAACAATGCCACTAGCCCTCTCATCGCAAATCACGACCCCACCCTAAGCCGAGGTTCGGTCTCACAGGAGACACCCTTAGGGCGGAGGGCGTACAGCCCTACACCTTTAAATTTTGGCTGAGCACTCTGCTCGCCCCCGCGACTGGTGAAGCTATATCAGCCCATAAGGCTAACAGCAATTGAGACATTCCGAAAAAAAATATTCGTTCAGTAGATTTTACTCCTCACATTTTTCTCATACCGGGCGCCTTATATCAAAAAACCGATTCTTAAGGAGTAAACTCCAAAAATATTTTTCAAGATCTTATGTTACCATTTTGTTGACGTGACTAATTTGTATATTCGTGTTAAATAACACCTTTATAGTACTAAGGATCTCTGAGCTATCGCGCGGACGGACGGACGGGCGAACATAACAAAAACTATAAGGGTTCCTAGTTTACTTCGGAACCCTAAAAAACGGACAATTGGCCAAAAATATAACTATCGTGAATACTAAGCGGTAAAGCTAACACATTTATACAAACATGACCGCCCCGTTAGCCCGTTAGTGGTTAGCGACCCTGACTACGCGATCGACGGGCTCGGGTTCAATCCCCGACGGGGACAAGCATTTGTGTGATGAGCATAAATGTTTGTATTTCCGGGTATGGGTGTTTATTAAATATATTCCAGTATTTTTATATGTATTTCTATGTATTAGTATCGTTGACTGACACCCATAACACAAGCAAATAATTAATTTTCTTTTTTTTAGTTAGTTAGTGGTTAGATCAGTAAGTGTTGTTTGTCCCGTGTGAAACAATGACCCGGGAAAGACATTGCTTATATCTACCACCTAATTGTCGAAATGGTAGAGACACCGTTCGCCAAGACCCGATAAAGACATTGCTTATATCTACCACCTAATTGTCGAAATAGTAGTGACACTGTTCGCCAAGACCCGGGAACGACATTGCTTATATCTACCACTTAATCGTCGAAATAGTACTGACACCGTTTGCCAAGACCTGGTAAAGACATTGCTTATATCTACCACCTAATTGTCGAAATAGTAGTGACACCGTTCGCCAAGACCCGGGAACGACATTGCTTATATCTACTACCTAATTGTCGAAATGGTAGATACACCGTTCGCCAAGACCCGGGAACGACATTGTTTATAATCTACCACTTAATTGTCGAAATAGTTGTGACATCGTTCGCCAAGACCCGGGAACGACATTGCTTATATCTACCACTTAATTGTCGAAATAGTAGTGACACCGTTCGCCAAGACCCGGGAACGACATTGCTTATATCTACCACCTAATTGTCGAAATAGTATAGTGACACCGTTCGCCTTTTACGAACCGCCTGGCAGAACCGCAGTTTGGCTATTCTTGCATGACCCGGATGAACCAAATGGCGTACTGAATGTAATCATTCAGTACGCCATTGCGCGAACTTGCAACGTGGAATTCTGATACGTCGTCTCCGATGGCGATAAGGCGTGAAGTGTGAGTTTATATCAAAAAGGAATCCGGCAATCGATACACGCAGCGGAAAACAGTCGCCGTTATCGCCGTACGAATGCGTAAACAACTTCAAGGCGAGTGCACACGTTAATGCCTTTCAATGACGAGGCAAAGGCACAATCATCTGTGACTGAAAAAGGCAATAGAGACGTTCAAGTACGTCTGGCTTTAAAACTTTGATATTTTTCAAATTACTTGATTCTTTCCATCACACCACCAAGATATATTGTCAAATAGAACATGTAAGGAATAGGATCTATATCACATTCATAATAAAACTTTACTGCAATATTAAAAAAAAACATCCAAAACGGACCAAAAAGTATATTAACCAACTAGCGACCTGCCCGCGGTTTCACCCGCTTAGCTTTTGTTCCCGTAAGAATATCGGAAGGTTTATATTAGGTTTATATTTAGGTACTAAAACCTTCCTCAAGAATCAATTTATCTATTAAAAAACCGCATCAAAATCCGTTGCGTAGTTTTAAAGATTTAAGCATACATAAGGACAGACAGAGAAAGCGACTTTGTTTTATACTACGTAGTGATTAACCTTGCAGGCCATCTTTAAAATTTCCCGTTAAGGCGAGGCATCGCGATAAACTAGAAAAAACTGGTTTATTAAATCACGTTTTTTTTTGTATTGATTGTTTAATAACAATTTAAAAAAAAATACACGATATACTTGAAAATATTAACACTGGGGCCATCCCTTAATCACGCCACATGAATTTCGTGATTTTTTGACCCCTCCCCCGTTCTTGTCACAGTTGTTTACATCTGTGAGACCCTCCTCTACCTAGTGTGACGTCACATATTTTACAATTTTACATTGGAATAATGATCTCATTCGATTATATTTTTTATTTTTACAGGGAGGTTTTTTTAATTTAGTGTTGTAATACTTAAATATAAAACATTGTATTTTGAAAAAATGTAATGTCACAAAATTTGGGAACCCTCCCTACCCCTTGTCACATAATTTCACACTTCGTCGACCTCCTCCCTCCCCCCTTAACATGTGACGTAATTTATGGATGGCCACATTCCGGATTGTGTATGCCTTAGCACGCATATAATTTCAGGACGACGAAGACGCAATTTACGCGGCTGCAGTAATATCCTAATAACGCAGCGGTAAGTTAAAAACATACATATACTAACGAATCATGCCTTTCACACATACATATCGTGTGCACTCCCCTTTACTAATATCAAGAGAGGAAAATCGACGCTATCTAACATCGTGACCTTCGCCTAGAAACTAACTTATGAGCCAGTGAATACTATTTTCTATATATCGGGTAAACAAATATTTAAAAGTAAAAACCGGTCAAGCGCTTCTCGAACCACGCGCAATGTAGGGTTCCGTAGTAATCCATCACAATAACGCGAACTAAACATTTTTTTTTTCATTTAATAAGATAGCAAACAATCAGATATAGGTATCCTGATGCAAAGAGTCAACCATCGCCTATAGACACCAAAGATGTTAATGGTGCGATGCTATCCTGTGGCGAGGTCTAATGTCACATGCATAAGTTTACCGGAACCTTACCCTTCAAACTGGAACACGAGTGACAAGCACTGACGCTATTGCGGCAGGAATAGGTAAGGCGGTGGTACCAGATCCAGGCGAGACAATGGAGAAGTCTACCACCTAGTAAACCATGTGATGCATTGTGATACAACATACATAAACTTACCGCCTACCGGTTACTTTACACCCCGAACTGGAACACGACAGTAACCAGCATTTACTTTATTGGAATTTTAAAAAGATGTTTTGACATTTCCGCCTATGTAGCATGCGAAAAAGACATCCCCACTTTACCTATAGCAGAGGTACCCTAACATTTTTTTTTCGATTTTTTTACCACTTTTTTTTGCGTTACTAATATGTATATTCATGCCAAATTACAGCTTTCTATTTCTAAGAGTTTCTGAGCTAAGACGGACGGACACGGATAAATTATAAGTGTTCATAGTAAACTGCAGAACCCTAAAAATCAAAATGTCACTTTTCCAACGCCACCGACTAATTATTAATCTAAACCACCCACTGACCCATTACAACAATCATCAAAATCATCAAAATCGCTCCAGCGGATTAGGAAGGCATCAGTGTCGTACTCACTCACGTACAGAATTTTCCCTCGTGATGGTCCAAGCTCCTTTGGAGAATAGGTCAACTGCTGCTCTGCCAGGCAGGTCGCAAAAGGCGACCGATTGGCTATGCGAGTCACTACCATCGTGGCTACTAGGTGGTAGAGTTTAGCATTGTCTCGCCCGCGTCTGGTACCATCGCCTTACCTATCCCTGCCGCAATAGCGTCAGTGCTTGTCACTGTGGCGTTCCGGTTTGACGGTAAAGTAGCCGGTAAACTTATACTCAGTGCAATGTGACCTCGCCACAAGATAGCAACGCACCATTAAAATCTTTGGTGCCACGGGGTTGATTCTTTTCATCAGGAGACCCATCTGCTTGTTTGCTATCTTGTAATATAAAAAACAGCAAATTTACATCCATAAAGACGGCGTGTATGTAATTAATGGAGGTGTCATTGGCCTATCCACAATAAATCTTGTGATAAAACTCGACGACTTATACTTTTTGGAACGAATCCAACTTCAACTTTTTAAAATTAAACATATTTTCAATAACAACTAGAAATATATTGTCTCATCAGTCTAACGGTTCTGGTTTCGGTATTGTGTGAGAATTTTAATTCTAGGCCATTTTTAGGGTTCAGTGACTAAAAGGTAAAACGGGACCCTATTAGGGGATGTCTATAAATTACGTGAGGTGGTTTTTTTTAATTTTCTGTCTCTCCCTCCCCCCTGGTGAGATATCGTGAGATTTTATTCATCCCCCCTCCCTCCTTGAAAAATCTTACGTGAGATTGGGGGACCAATCTCACATGAGATTTTTCAAAATGTCGGTTTCTTAAATATGTAAACGCGTTGGAATAGGCCAACTGCTAACTGGCGTTCTGCCAGGCAGGTCGTAAAAGGCGACCGATTGGCTATCGAGTCACTACCATCGTGGCTACTAGGTGGTAGAGTTCTGCATTGTCTCGCCCGGGTCTGGTACCACCGCCTTACCTATTCCTGTCGCAATAGCGTCAGCGCTTGCGACAAGCGTGTTCCGGTTTGGAGGGTAAGGTAGCCGGTAAACTTATGCATGTGGCATTAGACCTCGCCACAAGATAGCAACGCACCATTAACATCTTTGGTGTCTATAGGCGATGGTTGACTCTTTCCATCAGGAGACCCATCTGCTTGTTTGCTATCTTATAATATAAAAAAAGCCCCGTTTTCACTTTCATTAGTAGGAGTGTGAGTGTTTAATGCAGGTGATTAGTATTAAGACAAAAATACGTGAAGATAGCCGTGGATCAGTGCGAGTGGTTCGTAATCAGCGTAGTAAAAGTGAATAGATGCTTATTACTTATCACTCGCACTGATCAACGGCTGTCTTCAAGTATTTTTTGCTTAATACTAAGCACCTGCATTAAACACTCACACTCGCACTAATCAAAGTGAAAACGGGGCCTAACGACTAGTTAAGACTGTATAACGTCGAAGTATGAATGAAATTACTTTCTTTCAAACGAATTATTGAATGATCTTAATCGTATTACCATTACGCTTAAGATTAAATCTTAAGCATGTACAATCTAGATAATGGACCAAAATAGTATAATATTTTTTTTGGTTTCAATAAAAAAAAAAAAGCGTGATATTTGACTCAACCCCATCTCCCCCTTAAACATCTCACGTAATTTGTGGACGCCCCTTACTAAACCTCCGCTGTCTCTGTCCGTCTGTTTGGCTGTCACCAGGCTGTATCTCATGAACAGTAATAGCTAGAAAGCTGAAATTTTCAAAAATTATGTATTTCTGTTGCCGCTATAAAAACAAATAGCAAAAATAAAAAAAATAAAATACTAAGAAAGGGAATGTATTTCTTATACATTTTGTTTAAAATATCATGGACCTGGATCCCAGGAACAAACTTTTTTGATTACTAACAAGTTTATTTTTTGTGAACAGCTTCGTTTCGACGAGACAACCATCTTTTGTATCTTCAAAAAATCTCAAATTGGGTAGATAATAAAGTTATGAGGCTTTGAAAATTTTAATTCGGTGAAGGATAAATATTTATTAATAACAATAATTATTTTTTGACTTAAATCGCTTGATTATATTATGAAAAACACGATGGAACTTTTGTCCTAGACATTCGATGGTTTTTCTGGCGAGTCCTCCACTCTTAAAGTTTCGGAAATATGAGATGTTTAAATTGATATTAATCAATTTAATAACAACCTATTTTTCTCACAACAGCTTGTTAATTATTATTGTTATTCAAGGGTTAACATTGTTATACATGTAAAGTAGAAACTTTCCTTAGTCCAACACTCTAAAATTTTCTTTTTTATCTATCTTTATTAGTTACCCGATTCGAGATTTTTCGAAGATACAAAAGATGGTTGTCTCCTCAAAACGAAGCTGTTCACAAAATTCAGCTTGTTATTATTTTTGTGTTATAGCACTCACCCCGTGCTTGGGAATCTGGAAAAACCTTAAAAACAGCAAAGAAAAATATCGACACGCGGGATTTGAACCTGCGACCATTTCCCTAAAGCCGGGACGCTCTTCCGCTGAGCTAGTGTCGACTGGCGAAATTCTTCTTTGCTATATGATCGATTACGTCGATTGTACTGATCGCTAGCTATACATACGTATAACTAGTTAAATGAGTTCATCGTTACAGATGAAATTCACATTTATAATTTTTGATCAGTACTTTCGTATTTCTAATTATTTTTGTGTTATAGCACTCACCCCGTGCTTAATCGATCATATAGCAAAGAAGAATTTCGCCGCCTCGAGCCTGTCGACACTAGCTCAGCGGAAGAGCGTCCCGGCTTTAGGGAAATGGTCGCAGGTTCAAATCCCGCGTGTCGATATTTTTCTTTGCTGTTTTTAAGGTTTTTTCAGCTTGTTAGTAATAAAAAAAAAACGTTTGTTCCTGAGATCCCGGTCTATTAGGTTTGTGCAGTCTTCCGCAATAGAAACGTTAACTATGCCAAAATGCATACTCCACCTATCGCGTATTTGTTCCAAAAAGGGGTCCAAACTTTTCGCTTCACGTATTCAAACATACATTCCAAAGCGCAGAAGAGTCACGGTCGGTAGTCGGTCGTTAACAACCGCTTACCTTGGCGTTGACATTACGAGAGTCAATTTATTTTAGAGCTATGAATAATGCCCGCTTCGCGGAAACGAGGTGAGACCATCATGTGTATTTTCGGTTTATGAGAATAGAAATATTATCACCTCGTGCTGCGGGAACCTATGATGAATAGACCGGCTGTATTTCCCTCGTGGACTCCTTTGAATAATAGACCAACGGTGGGGACACATTTGGAATGTGCTGACGCAGACGCAACTTTATATGTGACGGCAGTATGGGACGTCGGTCGTCCGCGCGCCCTCATGCGATATATACCAGTCTATGTAACTTATAACTTATGTGTGTGTCTTAATACAGAATATGCATTACTATAAACTCTACTAATTCCCTAACTGCAGCAACCGAACATAGGAGTCAACCGACCACACACACGCGTTAAAGCCCTGAAACCTTAGGATGTATAATCCCTTTTCTTTACGCCCTAAACAACTACCGTTCTTCAGACAGGTTTTTCCCCGTGTAAGAAATGTTTTTACTCGTAATTAATTTTAAAAATGAGTGGGCTGCCTCAAGATGTTGAGTAATTTTTTTTTTCAAAAATTTTTGTTTTTTATAAGCTACAAATTTGACCCCCAGGCTAAGAAAAAAAAATTTTTTTTTTCACTCCACCCTAATAATAATATATATATATATATATATATATATCAATCCCTATTTTCCTTGGTCACGACATCACGCCTGAATGGCTGGACCAATTTCGGTAATTTTTTTTGTTGTGTTTTTAATTGTAAGGAGAAGGTTCTTATAAAAAAAATATTAAGAAAATTGCGCGGAAAATTAGAAAATTTAAGAATACTTAACCACCATATAAAGTTTAATGCCATTTTGGCTGCGTGGAAGGACAATCCCGTAGTCTTATATAAATTACGTGTCAAATTGTTTGTCCGCTATGGATTCCTAATATGTAGGACAAAACAACGTTTGCCGGGTCAGCTAGTATTAAAATAAATGTAGATTAGCATGAAAATCTGGATTTAGGTACAAATCCACGAGCTTTTGTTAATGACAAAACTGACTCAGTCGGCACGTGGTGTTTATTTTCAAGTACAATGTGTCACGGCGCTCGAAAACTCGCGGTCTGCAAGATTTTGGCGCGCGAATATTACAATTGCGAAAATATACGACGATGAAATTATTTGTGACTGGTCTTAACGAACAGTTCAAGGATTCATCACTTGTTATCGACGGCTTCTTTCAGGATGTTTTTTTAACTCTGACGCAAAAAGGGGTGTTACAAGTTTGACTGCTATTTTTAACTTCCCGATACGTAACCACGTACATAAAGAAGTTACTGATTTTGTCCGAAAATCGAGCAAAATCAATAAATTCCTCGAAATCGAGTTTTCACCAGATCTCTATGTTTTGAGGTCCTGGGAACCCTTTCCGACTAATTTCACGATAACGTCAGTATGTATGTACATAATCATATATGTATGTATATGTATGATATGATAATAACTTTTTCAGAAAGAACTGTCCGAATCTAAATTAGAAATTATAAATGTGAAAGTTTAGATATTTAGTTGGATGGATGTCTGGATGTTTATTACTCAATCATGCAAAAACTACTGAATGGATTTGAATGAAATTCGGTACACAAGATGATCTGGAATAGCACATTTTGGAACGAAGTTCCTTACGGCAGGCTTGGAGGGGATAGGGATTTTGCTGCGCGACCGAACTGAAAAAAATGTGATAGTAAAACAGTAAGAAAAATGCGTGGAATAAAAGCGTTAAATGAGACGTGCGCAGGCGCGACAGTCGCGTACACAAGCGAGTAGTGCCGAGGTCTTTGTAGTGCCGTTTAGCCGAAGGAAGTTCGTTCCTATCTGGTGTCCCGCGACACCACATCATTTTTTTTTATAGCAGAGGTGGCAAACGAGCAGGTGGTGCACCTGATGGCAAGTGATCACCGCCGCCCATGGACAACTGCAATACAATGCACATAGGCTTTTTATACTGGAAAAATTAATTGATCCTGCGGGATTCGCCAAAAACTTTTAAAATGCAGCGGGCTGCACACACGCATACATAAAAATAGTATTAGCTTTCTCTACATTTTAGGGTTCCGAAGTAAACTAGGAACCCTAATAGCTTCGCTATGTCCGTCCGTCCGTTCGTCCGTCCGACCGCACGATAGCTCAGAAATACTTAATACTAGAAAGTTGTAATTTGGCACGAATATATACATACTAGACGAAAACCCGGCTTCGCTCGGAAGTCTTATACTATCTTATATACTATTATATAGTAACTCAAATAGTAGACATTAAAAAATAGCAGCACTGTAGTGACGTTTTCTTTTATATTTCTTTTATATCTTATATACTAACTCAAATAGTAGACAAAAAAAATAGCAGCACTGTAGTGACGTTTTCTTTTAACCATTACGTTGGAAATACCTACGTAAAGACAACACTATAGTGTCGCTATTTTTTAATTTCTACTCTTTTATGAACGAAGAGAAATAAGTTTCACGATAATCTGCGCTCTGATACTTTGATAAACGCTCACGCCATCTACACGACATATTTGTAACCTTTAAATAAATATGGCCGATTTGTCTGTCAGCACGGTTAGAATTTTTAATCACTATCGTAACAAAATACTCGACAATCCGAATTTTGCGGATATATGTTGTCGATTCAAAATTATTGTTTTTTTTCGCTTTATAATTTAGGTAAGGTTTCGATTAAGTCTACCGTAACCCTTGACGAAATCTATATACATATAATAAAATCGTAGAAAAGTCAAAACTGTACATTGAATATTTTTTAAAAGAATACTTGGGGCGTTATCTACAATCGATATCGAAGCCAAAGATATAGTTTTTAGAATTTTTGTCTGTTTGTCTGTATGTATGTCCAGGGTAAACTTTTTTAGTACCAAAATATCGTAGAATACCAAAAAATTATTGGTTTGAAAAATTTCGAAGCTATGTCAAAAAAACATTTTTTCAAAATTTTTCGTCAACGATTACTCCTAAACGGATAAACCGACTTTGATGCAATTTATGTATTAGACATAGTTTTTTTAAGGAATAGAGCTGATTAGTTTTTGTAATCAATCGGTACATAAATCAGGAAATTAAATTTAAAAAATACTGTTTCTGCAAAAATTTTTTTTGGTATTTTTTCAAAATTTATCAAAATCTCCTGGATCGAATCGGTTCAAATTTTTAGGAAATCTAAGTTGAGTGGAATGCAATCGAATGCCATCAACCGCGTTTCGATCGGTCCAGCCGTTATGCGATGTTCACACAGACACGCACACACGCACGCACGCACGCCCGCATGCACGCACGCACGCACGCGCGCGCACACACACACACACACACACACACACACACACACACACACACACACACACACACACACACACACACACACAACACACACAGAGACATACAGACATACTGACGTCATCGTAAAAATACTCGGAAAAGATTCCTAGGACCTCAAAACGTGAACATCTGGTGAAAACTCGATTTTCGAAAATTTGGGTAAAATCAGTAACTTCCTTATCTACACACGTAGTGGGAAATTAAAAAATGGGTTCCTGTGTGTTGAGTAAGCAGAGAAGCAGAACTTCAAGATACTGTGGCCGCATTTCCGATTCGGTAGTAGTTTTTAAAAAAATACGTTGACATGTCAAAATAACTTGTAAAAAGTTTTATTGAATAAAGTACTTCTGATATCTGATTACTGATTCACAGCATTTTATTAAAACTATCAGCTAGTAAAATGGCGTGATCCCTAATTAACAATTAAGGTTTCATTATTATTTTTTATATTATGAGATAGCAAACAAGCATATGGTTCTCTTCACAGAAAGAGAAGCCATCGCTTACATAGACCAAAGATGTTAATGGTGCATTGCTATCCATGGGGCGAGATGGCAATACCACATGCATAAATCTACCAGTTAAGAGCATCCCTCTAAGGTGCTGGATCTAGGGAATGAGCTGGGTTGGCAATAATAGCCACTATAAATAAATAAATAAATATTCACGGGACAAATTACACTTACTGATCTAACCCCAAAGTAAGCAAATTATATGCTTGTGTTATGGGCGTCAGTCAACGATACTAATACATAGAAATACATATACAGTCTGACTGGTGAGTTACCTTCAATATTTAAGGATGTGATAGTTGGCGATCATATATGATGAGAAAAAATAACATTAAAAATAAATTTAAGGTTTAAAAATTTAAAAAAAAATAAATTTTTAGAATGAGTAAACTTAGTAAACAGTACACTGAGAATCCTATATTTACCTGCGCCATACTTGGACACCGCGCGGACGCACGTGTCGCGTATCGCGCTATCAACACAGAATACATAGGTAGGTATAAGTACAAAATAAACAGCGCAGCATGCTTAGAGAGTATAATATCCACATTTCACTTATTTTTAGAGAAATATTGTTCAAAAATTAAGCCCCTAATTTTATTATTTCTTTTTAACGAGAATCGAGTACCGAGTACTCTCCGGAAGTATCGAAGGTAACTCACCAGTCAGTCTGTATAAATGCTCTAATATATTTAATAAACACCCAAACCCAGATATACAAATATCTGTGCTCATCACGCAAATGCCTGTCCCTGCTGGTAATCGAACCCAGACCCCATTGATTGCATAGTCATGGTCGCTAACCACTCGACCAACAGGGTGATTATACCTTTACGCACAATGGCCAGTAGTGTGGCTAAGTGCTGCATAGTCCGCTTTGATAAATAGGTAGAAGTCTACCAGTTACCATTACCTTCAAACCGGAGCACGATAATGACAACCCTTGATACTATGGCAGCAGGAATATGTAAGGCTGTGGTAACAAATACCTAGGTAGCCATTGTGGAACTCTACCATGTTGCCGTCACAACAGTAGCGAGATGTATAAAATTGCATTGTTAGCCTTTGAAGAATAACTTTTTTTTATATCATAAGATAACAAACAAGCAGATGGGTCTCCTGATGGTAAGAGTCATCCATCGCCTATAGACACCAAAGATGTTAATGGTGCGTTGCTATCTTGTGACGAGGTCTAATACCACATGCATAAGTTTACCGGCTACCTTATGATCTTGATCTATTCTTCAAAGGAGCAGCCCGGGACCAACACGGCGAGATGTGTTTAGATTCATAATTAAACCCTATAGAAGAAGCTGTGGTTAGATTGGAGCACCGACCACACAGCCTATAGACGGCTAATCTTTGATTTTCCGTATTGAATGCATTCTGACAACTAACTGAGGTAAGACGAAGTGGGGTTGCAACGCCGTTATTGGCTAACACAGTCAAAGATAGTGATGTACAGACCATCTGATTGGTCAACGCTGATACTGTCAATACTCATTGTTGTGTTTACATTTACATCGGAATTATAAGCCAGATGTGTTGACAGAAGCCATTTGCCTGTTATTAGGTGTCTATGGGCTGTGTGGTCTGTGGATTGGAGATACAAATAGCCTATTTAGATTCACATTTAGAGCCTGTAAATGTTTTTTTTTTTTAATATTATAAGGTAGCAAACAAGCAGATGGGTCTCCTGATGGAAAGAGTCAACCATCGCCTATAGACACCAGAGATGTTAATGGTGCGTTGCTATTTTGTGGTGAGGTATAATGCCTCACGCATAAGTTTACCGGCTACCTTACCCTCCAAATCGGAACACGATAGTGACAAGCACTGACGCTATTGTGGCAGGAATAGGTAAGGCGGTGGTACCAGACCCAGGCGAGACTATGCAGAACTCTACCACCTAGTAGTCACGATGGTAGTGACTTGCAGAGCCAATTGGTCGCCTTTTACGACCTGCCTAGCAGAAAGGCAGTTGGTCTATTCTTCAAAGGCACCCAGGACCAACACGGGGAAAATGTAAATGTTTATTTTGTACTAGCTGACCCGGCAAACATTGTTCTGCCTTTTTAACTACTCCTATTTTTTTCTCTATATTTTCTCACCTTTTAAACCTTCCCTGGACTGGTTCAGCCGTTCTCGATATTTAGCAAGACTAATAAACAGCAATTGATTTTTATATATATAGATTGTATCTTTAAAATTATAGTCATGATATACCAATTTAGAGTCTTCATTATGAGCCCTTTAATTTGATGTAAATATTGTGATATTTAAAAAAATAAGATTTTTTTCGTTTTAAACTATGGCATTCCACAGATGCCATATTGATTAACTAGCTGTGCCCGTGACTTTGTCCACATGGTTTTTTTTAAAGTAGCCTAAGTTACTCCTTATTACATCAGCTATCTACCAGTGAAATTCTTGTCAAAATCGGTCCAGCCATTCCAGAGATTAGCCGGAACAAACAGACAGACAGACAAAAATCGTAAAAAGTGTTATTTTGGTATATGTACTGTGTATACATCTATATGTATTTAGTTAAAACTGGTTATTTTAATATTACAAACAGATACTCCAATTTTATTTATTTGTATAGCAGATAAAAGGTGAAATTAATTAAATTTGCTATTATCCGTAAACTGAGTTCGTAATTGTAATTAATTAAATTTAATTAATTTCACTTTTTTAATACTGGATTTCTGCAAAGTAATGCCTGAATCAATAAAACATATTGATTAATCTCAATTATGAAAATCGGGTCAGGTTGGGTTGAGATGGACCACAAGTATTGGGTTTCTGAGTGGTGGTTAATATGGGGGATTGGCTTCCCCTTTCTAAAGATAATACTCCCACTACACAGAAATGTTTTTATTTACACCTATTTTTCTGAACTAGCAAGTAAACTACCCTTGTAGGTTAGGTTAGACATAAACATATAAATAAAACATGTAAAAAGCAACCTGAGGGGGAGGGGGAAGGGTGGAAAACATAACCCATCCCTTCAACCAGGTAAAGTAGAGAAAATGTAAGGTACACTCTCCACAGATATAGTCCAAACGCCGCACTAAGCCAAGGTCCGGTCTCACAGGAGACAGCCCTTAGCACGGGTGTTAGAAGTTTAAATTTTAATTTAAACTCTGGTCGAGCTCTCTGCTTACCCAAAAAGTCCGGTGACGCAGTAACGAGCCATAAGGTTAACTGTAATAGTCATTTCAAAAATAAAAAATCCTATTGCAATTGTGTTAATAATTGTTCCTTACAAATCTTAAACCTCCTTAATAGATTTTAATTCAAAAGGTATGTCATTAGGTTTTTAATCCTTTTCAATTCAAATTCCAGTTTCCAGGTTTTGTTTTGATATTGGCAGTGTTTTGGGTATTATTTACCAAGTCTTATAGAGCTTTTCATCATTGTATTTTAGAAAAAAAACTGTTTGTCACTCAGAAAGCTCAGCTCCCATCATCAACATAAGAAGTGAGAATAATTTAAATTGGAAAATACAGAGAGGGATGTCATAATTATTCTTTATTTTATTCATAGTCTTAAAAGAAGTTTGACTGCTTATTTCCATGATAAAATAATTGATATTTATAAAAAATCTTATAAAATTGATTATCATATTTCACGTCAGAATTTCTATTAACAATAACAATACTGCGTTGGTTGTAAGAAAATAATCATAAATTGCATATTTAGCATAGGAGTGATATAATAGCACCTTATAACCATGAAAGAACAACAAAAAATTCACATAATTTGTCAAAGTGCCAAGTGAGGGTTTATGACTTACCTTCATGCCAGGGGTTGGCAGGTTCAAAATATTCTGTGACTAGATGACCCTCCTCAGGAAATGAGACCTTACGATTCGGTATTTTTTCTTCTTTTTTACAAATTTCGTCATTGTGTACGATGCTCCCTTCAGCTCTAGCTTCATCAGTTTTTACTATCACGCCCGGGCAAGTAACTCTATCATTGGTAGACATATCTATCACCAAGTCTACGGTAACATATCACTTTTGAGCACATTAGCAAATCCCACATAAAAAAACACATGAAAATAACACAATTATTGACACAAAACGCACATCGATACTATACAAAATATTTTTTCATACCATCACTTATATAGTTACATTGGGTATTACGAATTTTTTCGCGTTTTGATTGATATTTATGATTTTTCTTTTTCGTTTCAAATCAAAACATTCTAAACCTTTCATTCACCATTTACCGCCATATTGGATTGAAAAAGACAAAAGGTCCAGTATGACCAAATCAAAAACAGTGGTTTCTACTAAATAGGTATAGGTAACACAATTCACATTAAACACACAATATATCAAGACATAATTAACTAAACAAATACTCTGTACGTAGTAAAAGGTTATTACTTATGCCAGGTTCCTATTATTAACGGCCCGTCATTCATAGCAGTAACCATTAGCAACCAATATAAAAAGAGTGAGGCGTTCCACATTATAATTAGTCATTTCCAAGAACAGTTGTTGCTTACGATTATTAGAAAATATTACTATTCGTGATTAAAAGAAGTCTTTTTACTGATGTAGAGATTAGAGGAAGTATTATATACCAATATTAGCTCCTTGACTTTAGAGCGGCAAACTTAAATGATTTTTAATTATTATCTAATAAGGATAATTTGATAGTAAAAATAATAACTTTACTTTTTTCCGATGATAAATTATACCAAATTTGCACTCTCAAAAAGATCTCAATTCAGCAATCATATTTGCACTGTTGTGTTAAAAGTAATATTTCCAAAATGATTGATTATGACGGTCACATGTAATAAACGTCGTTGTAGAATTTATGTGCACATAATTTGAAGAAGTGAAGTTACACCTTTACATTAAACTGAGGTAATATTTAACGAAAATCATTAAATTTCATAAAATATTCAATTATTTCTTTAGAACAATCTTATATGACATTAATACGATTTCCATATATTTTATAAAAATCTTATTTATGTCGTAATTATAATAAGACTTATATGCATTAGAATATTCTCTATGAAAGGTAAAATTTTATACCACTTTGTATAATTTGAGTAAAATTGTAACATTTTCATAACTTACCTATCACTATCCGAGAGATGGCGTTTTAAGTTGCCACTACAAAAAATATACCTGTAGTTTTTTTAGGAAATAATCCGAGGAAATAAAAATCATTTGCCTACAAATTCTAACAATTTTTAATAGATTGTTACACAATTATAACAAAATCTATTTTCATAATATAAAAATAAATAAATAAACAATCAATTCATCATAGCAAATCTGATCACACAAAGTTGTGTGGATGACGCTGTGAACATAGTAGGCTGAACTAATTTCCTTATTTTTGCTATGGATGAATGAGATACTTCCTAGAGTAGGTAACATTGTTTTGTGATAAGATAGTACATTTTTCTCAGATTAAACTCTTTTATAATATGATATTCTGGAGTTACAATACAAACAAAAAAAAAAAAACACTTTTTGCCTCGCACTACTCTATTGTGGAATCAATTAACCTCAGGGGTGTTTCCGAACGGATACGACTTAGGGCCCTTCAAGAAACGAGCTTATTCATTCTTAAAAGGCCGGCAACGCAGCTGCAAGACCCCTGGTATTGCAGTTGTCCATGGGCGGCGATGATCACTTACCATCAGGTGCACCACCTGCTCGTTTGCCCCCTCTGCTATATAAAAAAAAAACAATGCACATAAAGAATCAAGACAGTGCGCCAGTAATAAATATTACACAAATTTTACGTGTAGACGAGTCAACAGTTGCGGCAACCTACTGATAATTATTAACGTAGCTGTACCCCTCTGCATTGTAAATTTTTTTCCTAGATCCTAATGGAAATACCTATCCAACGTGCTCTTCAAGTCTATATTCTATATCTACATGGACGTATCTACATATGGTTTTTCTCCATGTTGTTCTCGGGCTCCTTTGAAGATTAGGCCAACTGCCATTCTGCCAGGTAGATCGTAAAAGGCGACCGATCGGCTATACGAGTCACCACCATCGTGGCTACTAGGTGGTAGAGTTCTGCATTGTCTCGCCCGGGTCTGGTACCACCGCCTTACCTATTCCTGCCGCGACAGCGTCACTGCTCGTCACTGTCGTGTTCCGGTGTGGAGGGAAAGGTAGCCGGTAAACTTATGCATGTGGTATTAGACCTCGCCACAAGATAGCAACGCACCATTAACATCTTTGGTGTTTATAGGCGATGGTTGACTCTTACCATCAGGAGACCCGTCTGCTTGTTTGCAATCTTATGATATAAAAAAAAAAGAGTGTTAGTTCCACCTTAACCTAATACTTCATGCTCCAAACCGGATCACGACTGACAAGCACAGACGCTTTTGCGATAAGAATGGGTAATTAAAACAGTAGTACGAAGCACGAACGAGTCATTGCGAAATTTTATAGTAGTCACGATGGTAGTGACTTTTGGAGTATCTATAGCATTTTACGAACTGCGTATCACAATGGCAGATGGTCTATTCTCCAAGTCTATGGAATATTGGATCAGATCTTTGACAAGAGAAAGATAAGGACTTGGCATTAATTTCTATAAAAAATCAAAATTATAAAATTGCATATATTCCAACGCTGAACACATAAAAATGGCTTTATCTTTGTCTAACAAGTTCGAATTTTCATAATAGACAAATCTACAAAAAAATTATCAGTGCTCTAATTTAAAATCATTTGAGAAAATAACGTCACCTTTAACAGCTTGCGGCCAATACGTCATTACTATAATACGCAGTCAATGTACGTAAAATGTCAAATAACCCTTTGTTTACAAAATATTAAATAAATTTGAGCGTTTATTTGTATTTTTCTATAATTTTAGTGTGTATCTTAAATCTAAAATAAAAATTAATTGCTTAAGTAACATCCCCAAGTGCAATATAATTTATCAATTGTTATGTAGACAATAAACAGCTGTTCTTAAGTCTGCCAGTACTCGGGACGAAATCACACGGTTTTCACTTAGTTATTTCATATCTAGTAGTTGTTTCCATATCTAAGGATCAAATTTATATAGAGAAACTAAAAAGGCCAAGTATACGAGTTATTGACTGAAACACTGAAAAAAAAATAGAACCAGCAGCAGTTTTTTTTCTTGTTTAGGGAACAGTTTAAGCCAAAACACGGTAGTGACAATCACATACGCTATTGTATCAGCTTTCCGATTTCCGTGGTTGGGTAAAACACAATAAAATCATAAACAAACAATAATTGTTTATTCGATAAAATTCTTAACCTAATATGGTCCATAATTATAACGTAACTATGTGAAAGTTGGACAGATAAAAGAGTTTTGGCAAATGTTAAACATACAGAATAAAAATAAATATCTTTAAACTCTCCATCACGGTCTAGCAACAACAGTTGTGTGGGTGCGTCGGCTTAATAGTTGCGTTTTTTTTTTTCAATTTACAGTCGCAAGAGGCATGATGATAGATCAGTGCGCTGTGCAACTAAAGGTGTGTAACTCCAGAGGAACTGAATCAAAGGTTCTGATTCTGGGACCGGATACGATAAGCTTATTTATTCCTTAAAATCCTTATCGTCTCCGCGACATTATTTATTCCAGCTAGAATAGTGAGTGACTAAGCGTACTGTGATTTTGATGAGACAGAGAGGGTGTGAGACGTGACAAGCGATAATCAACCTAAAAAACTACTCATATACTAGTACTGTGGTACTGTGTGAACTAGTACTGTGGAATTGGTGGGAGTGAGAAAAATATATAAGGAAACGTTTATTTAAAGATACGATCACAGAATATTATACGCTGCAACATAAAAAGGACGAAGTGAACCAAAGGAATAAATAAGGTGAATCATATTCGTGCTTGGAGACAGAATAAGTGAATAAATTCACCCCGAGGAATAAAGGTTACCCACCGCTATGTGCAAGAGAGAGAATAGCATTCTGTCTCTTTTTGTCATACGTAACGCATGCGCAGTAAGTATATTATCACATTATTAGAATTTATTTCATATTTCCTATCACAGAATTAATTAATGATAAAAAATGCATCATCCAGTTAGTGTTGTTTTATTGTTGCTTCTATCCATGCCAAGAATCACTGCTTGTCATTTTTTAAATTGTCCATTAATTGAGACCAAGTCACAGTTGCTTCTACCTAACCATCGAGCATGTAACCTAATAGAGTAGCAATATGAGCCATCTAATTCCGAAACTGATCAGTGTTTTGCCACTGATAAATAGCAATTCACGCTCGCACTAAAGCAGTACCGCACCAACAAGTGACCTGTGTGTACGTCCCCGATACTCTCGAAAATATTCAAAGTTTGGTATATTATACCGCATAATGTCGTGTTGTTCTATTAGATGGTGTGGAAAAAGCAGCAAAACATCGAATAATAAAACAGACGGCATTACGTTTCATCGGCATCAATAAAAATTGATTTTATTTTAATTTACTTTCATATAATATGGCTCAAATTAAACTGGACAGATAACACGAAACACGTGGACTCTTGTTTATGCGTCTTGCTCTTGCCTAGGTGTAACCTTTATCAACTATCTCATTTTATTCAATACGGGTTTATTATCACATCAACCTTGAGTCGACCAATCAAAGCATTATAACTGGCGTAGTGTTTTGGCGGAATTTGTTTTCTAACAAAACAAACAACATAATCACTCTTCTGATTACATACTCGATGTACCTAACCTACCTAGGATGGCTAAATACCCCGTATTTGGCTATCCTAGGTACCTCAACATTCCGCTTAGGAGGCGTTCAATGTTGTATATAAATATAAATAATATTTTTATAAATAGATTTATTTCATTATTTTCGGTGATAATCTTGTCCTATGCATCTTTTGGGTCGTTGTGACGTAGTACTCCAGTAAAAAAAGTTTTAAATCAACATATGCCACTCTTCTTTGAATTTTGGATATAATGTATTCCTAATAATATCAAAAACCGGCCAAGTGCGAGTCGCACTCATGCACGAAGGATTCCGTACCGTTCCGTCAGGTTATTAAACCGACGTCTCTCTTATGAACTTTTAAACTAACGCGTTCTACTATCATTTCGAAAAAATTCGAAAAAACAAGACCAGAAGGGGGCGATGAAAATCGATCCCGACGTGAACGACGGAGGAAACTCGCTGCTCCAGTCTGCTCGTGACCACGGTCAATGTAACTTGGCCGAAACGTTGAGCTTTACAAGTAAGTTCTATATATGTACGCGTTATTGACCCGTTTATATATTTAAAAACGACGTCTCTCTTTTCGGTACCATCACGGAGGTTACATTGAACAGTTTGCGGATAATAGCAAATTTAATTAATTTCACCTTTTCTTCCCGTACCATCGTCTATAAACGGCAAAAAATCACGTTTGTTGTGTGGGAGCTGCTTAAATATTTATTTTATTTTAATTTTTTTTTAAAGTGAATATATAACTAAATATTCTGTGAATATTTCAAGCGTCTACCAGTTGGCGTTATTAGAATCGATAATTTTAAAAAAATCACGTTTGTTGTATGGAAGCCCCTTAAATATTAATTTTATATTTTGTATTTAGTATTTGTTGTTATAGCGGCTACAGAAATACATCACGTAACTATCACGATTCATGAGATACAGCTTGGTGAAAGAGGGACGGACAAACAGATAGACGACGGACAGCGGAGTCTTAGTAAAAGGGTCCCCTTTTGCCCTTTGGTTACAGAACCCTCAAAACAATATGTAAAGGTTTATTGGTTGGTAACCATAAGCAAAAACAAAAAAAACGTCGCTTATTTCTACCAGCTGAATTTTTTTAAGTAACATTTGCCCTTAAACTTAAAAACTTCTCTAACTCGGTTAAAGATTGGAGAAGAAAAGATCATAATATAACCCTTTTTTATGTAAAATAAGTTCTACACATTTATTTAAAACTTTTTTTATCCAACTTTTGCTGTTGTTGAGTAATTATAAAAACACTATGCATTTTTTTTGCAATTTTTGATTAAATGCAATTATTTTGATAAAAAATCATGTTGCCCGGCAGGCGTATCACCTAACGTTTGCAATCCGCCAGCGATCAGCGATGACTTTTGAACGTAACGAAAAACTCATTAAAAACGTCCCCAATTGTTTGCTGGTCACTAGATGCACTTTTTGCGATGTCCCAGTACCAAAACTAATCAAGCGGTAACGACTGCCAATAATATACAAGGCTATTATGTGTCTTGCAATAAGTATACAATTACGAGAATTTCGCATTGCAAGTTACGTGATAACCCCGCGGGATTGTATAAGTGCTCGGTTTGCCGCATATCATATTGTGAGACTAAGTATTTTCGGCTAATCGTGGCTGTAATTGTTGTACCTTTGCCTACCACTTCAGGGATACGGGCGTTTTTTTTTTTGCGAATACGAATACGGGCGTGAACATACCTTTTTAAGACTTCATTTTACTGGAGATTTTTTACTTTTAGTATAAACAATGAAAAACATTTTTTTTATCTGTCCAACATACAAAGATTATTTGGTCTGATGTATATAGTGATTATTTAACATATATAACATATTTTGTCGCCGACGTCAGTTGTTCTCTTTCTTAATTGAAAAATCAATAACTCCATCTGAAAATAAAATTACATTTTTAGAGGCCAATTTAGACATTTTACAAGTGGACTCGGCATTTACAGGGTTTAATTGTGAATCTATAGTGTCTATTTTACTTGCTTGAACCTGATTTCGGCGACATCTTTCCCCGTGTTGGTCCCGGGCTCCTTTGAAGAATAGGCCAACTGCCGTTCTGCCAGGCAGGTCGTAAAAGGCGACCGATTGGCTATACGAGTCACTACCATCGTGGCTACTAGGTGGTAGAGTTCTGCATTGTCTCGCCCGGGTCTGGTACCACCGCCTTACCTATTCCTGCCGCAATAGCGTTAACGCTTGTCATTGTCGTGTTCCGGTTTGGAGGGTAAGGTAGCCGGTAAACTTACGCGTGTGGCATTAGACCTCGCCACAAGATAGCAACGCACCATTAACATCTTTAGTGTCTATAGGCGATGGTTGACTCTTTCCATCAGGAGACCCATCTGCTTGTTTGCTATCTTATAATATTTAAAAAAAAAAAACATCTATAGGGTCTAAATGTGAATCTAAATAGGCTATTTTTATCTCCAATCCACAGACCACACAGCCCATAGACACCTAATAACAGGCGAATGGCTTTTGTCAACACATCTGGTTTATGAATCCGATGTAAATGTAAACACAACAATGAGTATTGACAGTATCAGCGTTGACCAATCAGATGGTCTGTACATCACTATCTTTGACTGTGTTAGCCAATCACGGCGTTGCAACCCCGCTTCGTCTTACCTCAGTTAGTTGTCAGAATGCATTCAATGCGGAAAATCAAAGATTAGCCGTCTATAGGCTGTGTGGTCGGTGCTCCAATCTAGCCGCAGCTTCTTCTATCTCACACATCTCGCCGTGTTAGTCCATGGCTCCTTTGAAGAATAGATCAACTGCCGTTCGTTCTGTTGGCTCTGCAAGTCACTACCATCGTGGCTACTAGGTGGTAGAGTTCTGCATTGTCTCGTCCGGGTCTGGTACCACCGCCTTACCTATTCCGTGTTCCGGTGTGGAGGGTAAGGTAGCCGGTAAACTTATGCATGTAGCATTAGACTTCGCCACAAGATGGCAACGCCGCACTATTAACATCTTTGGTGTCTATAAGCGATGGTTGACTCTCTATACTACTATACTGACATATGACTATATATATATATATATATATATATATATATATATATATATATATATATATATATATATATATATATATATATATATATATATATATATATATATATATATATATATATATATATATATATATATATATATATATCGGTCGGTCGAGACACACCGAGAGAAGACACACCGAGAGACACAGCGTCGGTCGAGAGTACACTAGTGCAAGCGAAACTAGATCTTAAGGTGACGAACCTATGTTTACCGTGACTATACCTCTGACTATCTTTTCAGGGATATATGCGTGAAGATATATAACAAAAACCCTTACCATCATTATCATTAAAAACATATGTAATCCTTTTCGGTCTCTTCTGTTTTCTACCATGACTTCTCTTCGTTTCCTTCACACAGAGATTCAAAACGCCATCTTCTTCCACGTAATCTGTATTAAGTTGCTTCGCATCTATAAAAACAGTTTTCGCTGTAACAATTTTATCATTGAAGCCTTTATATATGTGATTAACGCTCTGATGGACTAATTTGTCAATGCGGCATTGGAAAATATTCTTTTCAACGTCGTCGTAAGGTTTAAATTCGGTTTCCTTTGGATTTGGTTCGGTTTTTATGGGCATCTCTAAGATTTTCGGTTCGGCGGGTTCAAATTTGATTTCCGGTTCGAGTTCTGGCACTGGTGTCGGGTCTGTTCTTTCTTTTAGAATCTGAAACAAAATCCATACCAAGGAAGTTACATTCTACCCGGAATGTTCACACGCGCTTCATAATCGTTCCGAAGAGTACCACGACATGGGTGGAGTGTGTCTCTTTCTACTAAATAAAGCGCCAATCGCCATATATAAGTGTGGCCATGCGTAGTTTGCAAATTATTACTAAGTAATTCTACTAATTTGAGAAACAGTTTTTGCATTGCATAAGTAATTACGTAATAATTAAAATAAGCACATTTTAGAACTCACTGTGTTAATTACAATACATTTTATGCTAATGTATTCATCGACGTGTATGAATAACAGGGATTTAACGATTATCGTATATATAAAAATCTACCATCAGATATTTTTATTTACACTGACAATTGCAAGAAAGGGACAACATCTCCTCTTGTCGTCTTGCTCAGAACGTTTTTCCCCTCTGTTAAGTAAGAAATAAATGTCAACTTTATGAGCACCGAAATAAAGTACATTTTTATTTTTCAAATATTGCTTCGTAATAATTTCAGTTATCGTATATAAAATCCTTGATCCATACTAATATTGTTACGAATAATCTAGAAACGTGTAGAGTTGGAGCGCTGGAGAAATCTAGAAATAAAAGAAAGAGATAGCTACCCCTATTTACAAACAAATAGTTGACCTGGGCCATGCCATAATGGACTTTGTGGGATATGGCATAAGGTTGAAAGTAGCGTGTAATAGGATTTATAACTCGTAACATGTTTACGATAAGAAGTGATTCATTATTTCCCGATACATTTAGATTTTTCTGGATCCAGCTAGGACTTTACTCTGGCTATAAATAGAGAGGTGTTGACAAACACAAGGCAGTTTTATCAAGCGATCGAGAGCGATACTTAAAGTGAACAGTGCAAAGCGAGAAGTGTTTTATTGTGTAGTTCAGTGAAAGTACAGTGAGTGACTAGTGTGTAAAATGTATTGTAGTATAACACTATTTTGTCTTGTGTATTTGTAGACTAAATACACGGATTTAATATAAGTGGTGTTTTCTTACAATTACGAACCCGAGCTACGTAACAATATTATAAATGCGAAAGTTTTTTTTTATTATCGATAGGGAAGCGCTTGACCACGATCTCGCCTGATGGTAAGCTAAGATGCGGCCTAAGATGGAACGCGCTTCCCTAGAAGTTATCTTGTTCACTTTTCTCTTGAAGATACAAGATTGAAAGTAACTCTGTCTGTCTCTTCTTCACACCTAAACCGTCGAATCGTCAATAACAGGATTATTTCTGATCGGCTTAATTCTTTGGCATTACGTAGAGATGTGGCTTCGCTCTGCATTTTCTATCGGATCTATCATGGGGAGTGTTCCGAGGAACTGTCTGGATTAATTCCTGCCGCAAAATTTCACCATCGGACATCGCGACAAAATTCAAAATTTCATCATTACCATCTCGATGTCTGGAAATCCACAACTCTGCGATTCGCGAGGCACTTTTTTCCCCGCAATATTCCTCTGTGGAACCAATTGGTTCCACATAGGAATATTGCGGGGACCAATTGGTTACCGGCAGGGGTTTTCTAAGCGGATACGACTTAGGGACCTTCAAGAAAAGAGCCTACTCTTTCTTAAAAGGCCGGCAACACAACTGCAAATCTTCTGATAGTGTAGTTGACCATTGGCGGCGGTGATCACTTACCATCAGGTGAGCCTCCTGTCCGTTTGCCCCCTTTTCTATATAAAAAAAAAACACTGAACCGATGTGGATGAAATTTTGTACAAAGATAGTTTAATACCCGACAAAGGACGTAGATAATTTTTATCCTGGAAATCCCAAGGGAACGGGAACTATGCAGGTAAAACCCCAGAGCTTTTATTTTAGAAACGTTTCCACGCGGACGAAGTCGCGGGCACTGCGGTTAATCTAAATATTAACACTAGCTGTGCCCGCGAATTCGTCCGCGTGGAAACGATTCTAAAATAAAAGCTCTGGGGTTTTACCTGCATAGTTCCCGTTCCCTTGGGATTTCCAGGATAAAAATTATCTAAGTCCTCTGTCGGGTATTAAACTATCTTGCTATGTTAATGCCCCCCTAGGGAGGCGTACAGAAATGTTAGGGGAGCGTCGTACGTAATATGTAAGATTACATTTCCAAAAAAAAAATTAACGGGTTGGTAAATGAGGAATGTAAGGGGGGCATGAAAATATTATTGTTACGAATAATCTAGAAACGTGTAGAGTTGGAGCGCTGGAGAGATCTAGAAATAAAAGAAAGAGATAGCTACTCCTATTGACAAACAAATAGTTGACCTGGGCTATGCCATAAGGGACTTTGTGGGATATGGCATAAGGTTGAAACATAAGGTTGAAAGTAGCGTGTACTAGGATTTATGACTCATAACATGTTTACGATAAGAAGTGATTCATTGTTTCCCGATACATTTAAATTTTTCTGGATCCAGGTAGAACTTTACCCTGGCTATAAATAGAGATATGTTGACAAATACAAGGCAGTTTTTATCAAGCGATCGAGAGCGATACTTCAAGTGATCAGTGCGAAGCGAGAAGTGTTTTATTGTGTAGTTCAGTGATAGTATAGTGAGTGACTAGTGTGTAAATTGTATTTTAGTATTACATTGTGTTGTCTTGTGTATTTGTATACTAAATACACGGATTTAATATAAGTGGTGTTTTCTGACAATTAAGAATCCGAGTACGTAACATTATTTTTGGCTCGGGGAGGCTCGGCGAAATAAAAGTTGGGAAAGACTGCCCTAGAGTGATGAATGATAACTAATTATACCTACTTGTATAATATGCGCCCTGAGGACAGCACAGCTACTCCTCAGCTCGCTCCTGGTGTTCAACAGACTCCGCCGCTCGCACAACGCGTCGTCCCGACAAGCCTTCACCGCGCGCAACTCCCGCGTCAGTCGCCGGAGGTGCTCCATACTACGCCGTCGGCTATTCTGCGAAGCCAACTGGAATTTATAGATTTACGATTTTAAGAGGGAATAAATCTCGAAAATTAAAATGGCAGCGTTTATTCGGGCGCCGTTTTGAAGAATATATCAAGTGCCTTATTGCTAGGCATATCGTAAAAGGCAAAAAAGGCTAATGCCTATAACAACATCGTGACTTAAATTACTTCACTACATAGTATAAAACAAAGTCGCTTTCTCTGTCTGTCCCTATGTCCCTATGTATGCTTAAATCTTTAAAACTACTCAACGGATTTTGATGCGTTTTTTTTAAATAGATAGATTGATTCTTGAGGTAGGTTTTAGTATATAAACCTTTCCGATATTCGCAAACAAAAGCTACGCGGGTGAAACAACAAACTAGCTGACCAAACAGTACAGTTTCAATTTGGACCAAAGAGTAGACATCTACAAAATTTCATTGAAATCGGTTCAGTAGTTTAAGAATCTATAGCGGACAAACAACGTGACATGTAACTTATATATTACTAGCTGACCCGGCAAGCGTTGTTCTGCCTTTTTAAGTACTCTTATTTTTTCTATATTTTCTCACCTTTTAAACCTTCCCTGGACTTCAACAATTAATTCAAAACCAAAATTAGCCAAATCGGTTCAGCCGTTCTCGAGTTTTAGCGAGACTAACGAACAGTAATTGATTATTAGTTTGACTCGGCAAACGTTGTTTTGAAATACAAATTATTTGTACTGAATATTTTGGGGGGGTTGGTACTTTAGAGAGGAGGGGAGGGAGGGGGAGGCTTGTCTGGAATTCTACAATATTAAACATTCTCATTTAGCATTAAGAGCTTGTGATATGTCGCGCGCGAAAGAAGAGATATAACGAAGAAGAACTAATATCTCATTTAGAGTAAACAGCATGTGATATATCGCACGCAAGATAGTAGAGACTTGAAGAATAAGAACTAATATCTTGTTTAGGACAAACCATGTGACATGTCGCACGCAAGATAGGAGAGATTTGACGAATAAGAACTAATATCTTGTTTAGGACAAACCATGTGATATGTCGCACGCAAGATAGGAGAGATTTGACGAATAAGAACTAATATCTTGTTTAGGACAAACCATGTGATATGTCGCACGCAAGATAGGAGAGATTTGACGAATAAGAACTAATATCTTGTTTAGGACAAACCATGTGATATGTCGCACGCAAGATAGTAGATTTGACGAATAAGAACTAATATCTTGTTTAGGACAAACCATGTGATATATCGCACGCAAGATAGGAGAGATTTGACGAATAAGAACTAATATCTTGTTTAGGACAAACCATGTGATATGTCGCACGCAAGATAGGAGAGATTTGACGAATAAGAACTAATATCTTGTTTAGGACAAACCATGTGATATGTCGCACGCAAGATAGTAGAGATTTGACGAATAAGAACTAATATCTTGTTTAGGACAAACCATGTGATATGTCGCACGCAAGATAGGAGAGATTTGACGAATAAGAACTAATATCTTGTTTAGGACAAACCATGTGATATGTCGCACGCAAGATAGTAGAGATTTGACGAATAAGAACTAATATCTTGTTTAGGACAAACCATGTGATATGTCGCACGCAAGATAGGAGAGATTTGACGAATAAGAACTAATATCTTGTTTAGGACAAACCATGTGATATGTCGCACGCAAGATAGTAGATTTGACGAATAAGAACTAATATCTTGTTTAGGACAAACCATGTGATATATCGCACGCAAGATAGGAGAGATTTGACGAATAAGAACTAATATCTTGTTTAGGACAAACCATGTGATATGTCGCACGCAAGATAGGAGAGATTTGACGAATAAGAACTAATATCTTGTTTAGGACAAACCATGTGATATGTCGCACGCAAGATAGTAGAGATTTGACGAGTAAGAACTAATATCTTGTTTAGGACAAACCATGTGATATGTCGTACGCAAGATAGGAGAGATTTGACGAATAAGGACTAATATCTTGTTTACAACAAACCGTGTGATATGTCGCACGCGAGATAGTAGAGATTTGACGAATAAGAACTAATATCTTGTTTAGGACAAACCATATGATATGTCGCACGCAAGATAGTAGAGATTTGATGAATAAGAACTAATATCTCGTTTAAAACAAACCGTGTGATATGTCGCACGCGAGATAGTAAAGATTTGATGAATAAGAACTTATATCACGTTCAGGATAAACCTTGTGTCGCAAACCATGGCTCGGATAAACACGTAAAGCTATCGGACCCAGTTAGCGCCAGACACAATCGATAATCATTATCAAGTCGGTAAAATGTGGCGACATGGATCACCATTCATCTCTTCAACCAACAAACCGGTGAATCGGAAAGTCTACAGACATTGTGTTGACTCTGCTTACCCCGCAAGAAAACCAACGTGGTAAATAGTTCTGAGTGCTAAGTGTGAGTTTTTCTTTTCGCATTCGATCGTGAGCGCGTTTCGAGTTTACTAGGAATTTGTATGTGATTTGTACAGCGCCACCTAGTGGTAAACTGGTTTCTCTCGTTTACCACTAAGGTGGCGCTGTCCAAATCACATACAAATTCCTAGTAAACTCCAAACGCGCTCACGATCAAATGCGAAAAGAAAAACTCACACTTAGCACTCTGAAATATTATAAATGCAAATATATATATATGGATGTACGTTTGCTATTTAATCAGACCAGTACGGCTAAACGGATCTGTATTAAATTTGGCATATGGTTATATGGCTTTACCCCGTGTTGGTTGCGGGCTCCTTTGAAGAATAGACTAATTACTATTCTGCCGGCTATTAGGTGGTAGAGTTCAGCATTGTTTCGCCCGGGTCTGGTACCACCGCCTTGCCTATTCCTGCCGCAATAGCTACAGTGCTTGTCGCTGTCGTATTCCGTTTGGAAGGTAAGATAGCCGGTAAATTTATGCATGTGGCATAAGACCTCGCCACAAGATAGCAACGCACCATTAACACCTTTGATGTCTATAGGAAATCAGAAATACTTTATTCAATAAAACTTTTTACAAGTTATTTTGACATGTCAAGATATTTTTTTAAAAACTACTACCGAATATAAGCGATGGTTGACTCTTTCCATCAGGAGACCCAACTGCTTGTTTGCTAACTTATGATGTAAAAAAAATACGGATAGATAATGGTCCAAAATATCACATTTTTATCCCACAAATGCATGTTTTCCCCGCGATATTACCAAAAATTTAACAACGCAGCGTTGCTCGTATATATCCATATAATAAAATCGTAGGAAAGTCAAAACTGTACATTGAATATTTTTTTAAAGGAATACTTGGGGCGTGATCTACAATCGATATCGAAGCCAAAAATATAGTTTTTAGAATTTTTATCTGTTTGTCTGTATGTATGTCCGGGGTAAACTCAAAAAGTGCATGGATTTACTTCAAATTTTGCATGAATTACTAACAGGTCGGGTCAACATACAGGTTACATATTATCACGCTATCACCTACGGGGGAGGAGCAGTGCGGAGTAAACGAAGTCCGCGCGGACGAAGTCGCTGGCAACAGCTACTATATCATAAACATGTTATGTATTTTCTAGGCATGGATCATTTAACGGTTAACGTATTAATTTTCGCACTAAATTTTTTTAACAATTAACAACTGTTATTTATATTAGCAAATACTGTTAAAAGTATTTTTTATGCATCACTAAAATTACCAATAACTTGATTTATGATAATACTGTTATTAAAAATTTCGAGAGACCGTAATAATAATAACTGTTAAAAGTTATTAAAACTATTCTAGAGGACCTTTTGTTTGGTAGCTTCGTGTTTTACTGCTTCTAATACTTATTATATAAAGGCTACTGATATAATATAACATAAATAAATAACTGTTAAATATTAAATAACTTTAACAACATAACAGTTAATCTAATTTAACAATAATTTCCATGCCTAGTATTTTCCCTGTATCAATGCTATCCTCATCAAACAGTATCGTATGCCACGGTTAACCGCATGCGTGTATTATTTCTCTAACAGTAAAATTGTTTTGGTACCCAAGATGTCTTTTCAACCGATTTGGTAAAAAGGAAATTCTCCGTTCGGATGTTCACATATCTTTAACTTTCCGCTACGTATGTAAGTTATTATTTTTGCCCCGATTTTCTAAAATGAAGTTTTTTACCAGATCTCTACGTTTTGAGGTTCTAGGAACCTTTTTCCACCATTTTCACGATGACGTCAGTATGTATGTTTTTTATATATTATAAGATAGCAAACAAGCAGGTGGGTCTCCTGATGGAAAGAGTCAACCATCGCCTATAGACACCAAAGGTGTTGGTGCGTTGCTATCTTGTGGTGAGGTCTAGTGCCACATGCATAAGTTTACCGGCTACCTTACCCTCCAAACCGGAACACGACAGCGGCAAGCAATGACGCTATTGCGGCAGGAATAGGTCAGGTGGTGGTACCAGACCCGGGCGAAACAATGCTGAGTGCTAAGTGTGAGTTTTTCTTTTCGCATTCGATCGTGAGCGCGTTTCGAGTTTACTAGGAATTTGTATGTGATTTGTACAGCGCCACCTAGTGGTAAACTGGTTTCTCACGTTTATCACTAGGTGGCGCTGTACAAATCACATACAAATTCCTAGTAACCTCCAAACGCGCTCACGATCGAATGCGAAAAGAAAAACTCACACTTAGCACTCAGAACTCTACTACCTAGTAGCCACGATGTGACTCATAAATCCAATCGGTCGCCTCTTACGATCTGCGTAGCAGAGCGGCATTTGGTCTATTCTTTAAAGGAGCCCGGGACCAACACGGGGAAAACACACACACATATATGTACATACAGACATACTGACGTACACACATATACACATACATACAAACATACTGACGTACACACATATTTGTATATGTAAACATCTTATAACTTTTAAACTGCTCAACCGATCGATATGCGGTTGATGACATTCGATAAGGTTACACTTAGACTTTCTGAAAATCTGAACCGCTTAAACTCAACATTCAAGAAACCTTAAAAGAAAAAAAAAACAGTAGTAGTCGTGGGACTGCCGATAGAAGTGAAAACGGAACTATTAAGTTGAGAGTAATTAAAACTATATGCAAAACATAGCTATAGATATAGTATTATCATTAGCATGTCGGTGACGCGAACCGAGGATTTTACCCTCTACCAAAACGCTCAACGCGCCTAAAGAAGTTTTCACTTCAAAAAATTCAGCGTACCACTATTTTTTTAAAATAACTTCCAGACTAATTGGGAAACGTGTTGTTTTTGACATTACATCGACATTTTTCAATCAATCTATTTTGTAGCTAAGACACAATTTTAAAGCAGAAAAATTGCGTTGAATCAAAATTCAAAAGATAATCTTTTTCGAAATATACGGCTTTTCAAAAATTAAAATACGTCATTTTTAATAAACTTTAAATTTTTGAACTTTGAAAACACAGGGATTTCTAAGATCTATTAACAAGTTTTTAAAGTTTACATTGCAGTGTTTTTAATTATTTTTTTCGAAAACATTTTCGTGGTTTTAGTGAATTCATCGTCAAGTTATTTATAAAACTAGTTTACGCATTGTCGTTCTCACGGCGACATGGATCGTGTGTCATGTCTGGAAATATGATCTATGACAACTATATCGCGTGCCTACATTCTAAGAACGGGTTGAGAAGTTACGCACTGGGAAGTCACGAACAAAACTTCAATCGAATCAAAACGTTTAGGTCTCTAATATTCAATTTTTTTAAATTATCAATTTGGTTGTATCCGAAGTAAACTGGGAGCCCTTATAATTTCGTTATGTCCATCCGTCCGCAGTCTAGCTCAGAGATTCTTAACACTAGAAAGCTACGACAAAAAGTGGTAACATAAAATCTTGAAAAACATATTTTTAGTGTAGCGCAATTATTATTATCAAGCACCATGCGTGTGCGTGCGTGGAGAGAATGCGTGGTAGCGAGGTCAGATGGTAGCCTGCTCTGCGAGATAGCATGCTACATATAGTGGAAGTAGAAAACAAAGACTACCAGTGGATGTGTCAAAGGGCAATACTGACGGCTAGAAATAGTGACAGTGACAGGATACTGAGTAAACTTATAGGAGATAGGGTAAACTTTTTTATTTTTAATAGTGTGTCTGCGTGTTTTCCACTAAAAATATCCCTTTGTCGTATATCCTCGCTTCGAAAATACTTTCCTAACAGCCGCATCCAGTCTTGAAATCCAGTCAACAATGACATATCGAGCAACGTTCAATTCTGTGGTCATTTGGAAAGACAGCAGCTGTGTTTTCAGCAGACCGAGGCAGTACTTCACACCGGCCCATCGATTACAACTTTATAAGGCGCAAATCCGGCCTCATATGGAGTATTGCTCCCACTTGTGGGCGAGGGCTCCTCAGTACCAACTGCTTTCTTTTGACCGCATTCAACGCAGAGCGTCTCGTATCGTCGACGACAGGATTATTTCTGATCGGCTTAATTCTTTGGAATTACGTAGAGATATGTCTTCGCTTTGCATTTCTATAGGATCTATCATGGGGAGTGTTTCGAGAAACTGTTTAGTTAAATTTCTGCCGCAGAATTTCACCATCGGACATCGCAACAAAATTCAAAATTTTATCCTCACCACCTCGATGTCTGGAAATCCACAATTGTGCGATTCTCGAGGCACTGTTTCCCCGCACTACTCCTCTGTGGACCCAATTACCGGCAGGGGTTTTTCCGAACGGATATGACTTAGGGACCTTCAAGAAAAGAGTCTACTCTTTCTGATAGTGTAGATGTTCATGGGCGGCGGTGATCACTTAGCATCAGGTGAGCCTCTTGTCCGTTTGCCACCTTGTTTATTAAAAAAAAGCCTTGTTTATTAAAATGCCGGCTTTTTAAGAAGGAGTCGTACAGTGTGGTTAATGAGCGCAATCTTGCCCCCCCTCCCCCTTCAAGAGTACGCAGGGCAGCCTGAGCGTCCATGATTTGGCTGTTCAAGCAATCCAGAGCATGGACGCCCAGAGGGGGATTCTCCACCGCTAGTGCAAGTGGTACCCCCCTGGGGTAAAACACCTTTCAATTGCGCTTTCATGTATGCGGGGAGGAGGAAGTAGGCTTCCGGGACTCTCACAAACCAGAAGAAACGCAACAGCTACGCTGTTACTTCACGTCGGTGTTAAGTGAAAGAGTGGTATCTCCCCGGGCGTGTCGGCCTATTCCGCTGCAAGCACAGCATGGCACTACCACTAATCAAAAATGTGCATAGTATGAATCAATGAAAAATCCCTTTTCTTAGTTCTAGATTGTTTTGATGGGCCTCTTCCAAACCCTACATTGCGCGTGGCCCGAAACACACTTTACTAATTGCATTATTTATGTTTGTCACTTCAGAACTCAGTCATGAACCGATTTAGATTTTTTGTTTTTGGTATGGTATACTTCCCTTGTGGTCCCGTTTTAATATGGTGAAAATCTGATGCAGTGTTCCGAAAATATAGGAAATTGGTTTTTGCAGTTTTATTGCGTTAAGTTTTTTCGCGTTTTAGTCGTGTCGTAGCACGACGCGACGTTAGCTTGTATCGTGATCACGTGTGTAATTCCGCGTAACATTCGTATACGAGTAAGGTCGCGAAGTTACTGTTAACACATTCGCGGGGTGAATTATTATTACATTCGCACACGAACATGGAGGACGTGAAAATAATGTCACGAAAATAGGCCATTAATGAATGCTTCCGTAATTTTAAGTTGCTGACTGGCAATCCCAAACTAGTTGATATACGGTTCCATGCATAATTTATCTTTTGTATATATTTATGATTGCGATGTTCTGGGTTTCAAATGAGCTCTTCATTTTGATATAGTTTTAGGAATTCTAAAATTCGCACTTCACTACACTCCATTTTGTTCACATGTCTTGTTGGGTCGGGCACTAGCAGCTGTCGCTGAATGCAGTCGAATGTGTAAACAGTAAGTTCGTGTTCGCCATTGCCATGCCCTTTGATTTGCGTCCGAAAAACCGCTCCGAATGTGAGCGCGCGAATCGCGAAGCGAGGCACGCGGCGAATAGCGAGCACTCTGTTTTCATATGCGTGTTCGGTATTCACTTCGCCATTCGCTTCGCGATTTGCATGAATTTGTAAATGCGGCATAATAACCCTAAGAGCTTCAACTTGGCTGACGTTTTGTTACGTAAAACGGGGCTGTACGTGATCTGAATCCGAGGAAATACAATAGCCTGTGTTGGTCCAGAACCAATTTGAAGAATAGTCCATCTGCCGCAGTTCATAAAGGCGCACGATTAGCTATGCGAGTCACTACCATTGCGGCAACTAGATTCTATGCATTGTCTCACCCGGTTCTGGTACTGGAAAAAGGTTCCTTGGACCTAAAATGTGGAAATTTGGTAAAAACTCGATTTTCGAAAATTGGGACAAAATCAGTAACTTCCTTATCTATATATACGTAGCAGGAATTTAAAAATATACACATCGAATTGAGATCCTCCTCCATTTTTTCATAGGTTGAAAAAGAAGTTTTTTTATGTTAGTTGGATAGGCAAACTGGCAGGCGTGCTGCCTGATGGTAAGTGGTCAACGTCACCAATGAACATAAACTAGCTTACCTGGAACTAGCCCAGGTCACTCATTTATGTGTTGCCTATCCTGAGACATAAGATGTTAAGTGTCGGTGCCAGTTATTACACTGCCTGTCTTGCCCCTCTCTCCGAAATACAGCAAAGCTGTTTCACAGGAGAAACAAACAAGATGGTGGTACCCATGCGGTCGGGAGCGCGGCACAGCACATCCCTCCCACCGGTAAATCAAAAGAAGTCAACAGTAATAGCCAGTTTTAGAAACACTTACCCTATTCTTGATTCTTCTCCGTAGTCCCTTAAGAAATGCTAAATCATCATCGTTTAACCGCAAGGATTGGACCCGCTGTGAGTATTTGCATGTTGGTAGGCCTGCTACCTCTTCCACAGTCATGTTTATGCCACGAGCTAGAAATTGAAATCCCATTATAATAATGAATCCATATTAGTAAATGTTTAACTAAAGATGCCACGAATAGTGATTTTGCCAAATACCAACTATCCGGCCATGCTTTTAGCCGAAGTGTTGAATATTCGGTGCCGATTTGTTTAGTCACTATCAACCTACCATATGTGACGATAGGTCGATGCTAGTCACTTAGTTGTTCCATATTTTTCAGCTTACAGATTACGATCTGTCTCATTGCGATGTGCAAAAGGGTGGGTGTATTTGTTTCATTAGCATGTTGAACTAGGGCTTACAACCAGTTTTAAAAATACTGGTTAATAATAATTTTTTTTCTATCATAAGATAGCAAACAATCAGACGTGTCTCCTGATGAGAAGAGACAACTACCGCCTATAGACACCAAAGATGTTAACGGTGCGTTGCTATATTGTGGAGAGTACTAATGTCACATGTATATGTTTACCAGCTACCTTACTCTCTAAACTGGAACACGACAGTGACAACCACTGATGCTATTGCGACAGGAATAGGTAAGGCGGTGGTACCAGACCCGGATGAGACAATGTAGCACTCTACCACCTAGTAGTCACAATGGTAGTGATTCACATAGCCAATTGGTCGCCTTTTTCTTCAAAGGAGCCCAGGACCAACATAAACTTATTTGCGTTAACCATAATTTTAATTTCAACTTAGGCTGGAGTCCACTTTTAAGCAACAAAATGCTGGTTCCAGAGGACTCTGCTCTTACAATTTAATTATATAACTAGCTGACATGCGCAACTTCATCTGCGTCATATGAGAGGGAGTGGGTCATAGGGACCTATAATACCATTCTGTAGAAACTGTACTTTCTTAAATTAACCCACGAACCAGTAAAACATGGCATGGTAACATGAGTAGTAAAAGGAACTTTGGGTAATACTACTGGGGTGTCAATTGATGTATTGTTTACACTATCTGCTGGAAGTTTACTCAGTACTCTGTCATTAATTTTGTCAACACTATTTCTAGCCTCCAATATTGCCCTTTGACACATCCACTGGTAGTCTTTGTTTCTACTTCGACTATATGCGGCATGCTATCTCGCAGAGCAGGCTACCATCTGACTTCGTTACCACACATTATCCCCACGCACGCACGTCTTGTGCAGTGCTTGATAAAAATATTATATCTTAAAATTACATGCATGGTTAGAGGTTATATCAATGTCTTGTGAGAGAAGTTTGTTGGTATGTGGCTTCTACTGTGACTGGTACAGTAATACTGTCAATTTCACGTTGTGAGAAGGACATGTGTAAGTCTGTGATAAGAGTAATGATTTTGACCGGTTTGTAAGAGAAGTTGAGCTGGTCAACTAGTATTTAATCATTTTGTATGATTAAAGCCAGTAAAGCTTTAAAAGTACTAATATAATTTCTATCCATGTGGCAAGTGCTTTGTGGTGCTAAAATTTATTGACTACTCATAAAATAAAAACCAAAACTTGACAAGTGAGAGTTGAAGAGTGAGGAAACTTAAGAACCACAATGTAAATGTAATTTAACAAGAATTTCAATGCCTATTAGGAAAAGGAAAACTTGAAAACCACACCGTTATTCTAACTTAACAATGATTTCCATAGGAAGCAAGGAAGTTTGACTAGATTGCAGTATATGGCTTGCGTTTTTTAAATTCGATGTGAAAATGTGTATACATATGAATGTTAAGATTAGGTACCAATAATTGTGTTCGTTAGTATTCACAAGGCTTGGAGTTTATTTCATAAGCACATTTAACAAACTTCTTCACTTATGGCTTATCTCTATATATATAAAATTCTCGTGTCACAATGTTAGTCTCCATACTCCTCCGAAACGGCTTGACCGATTTTGATGAAATTTCGTATGCATATTCAGTGGGTCTGAGAATCGGCCAACATCTATTTTTCATCCCCCTAAATGTTAAGGGTTGTCCACCCCTAAAATTTTTTTTTTACTTTATGGACAATTTTTTTTATTTTTTTTTTATGATTCAGCATTAAAAAATACATATAACTCTACATTTTTACCCTTCTATCACCAACCCTTATTTTTTTATTAAATAATTTATATGGCAAAACAACGTTTGCCGGGTCAGCTAGTAATATATATATATATACCATATACAACAAATATATACAAAGTTAGCTCAGATTTAATTGCTATCCTTATTATTTATATATCAATCATGAAAACATTTTGATTGTAAATTTAGGAAGCAAGCAGCTTAATCAAAAATTATTTCGTAAGTTCCTTTACATAATCTATACTAATCAAAGTTCATTATAAATAAGGCATAAATATACTCTCCTGATGGTAGTTGATTTGAACATAAGATTACATTAGCTAGATTGTTCAAAACATCATTAAAACTACTATCATGAAACAAATTTGCGTCATATACACATTGCATACCTGTTGAATGTTGGTTCTCAGAAAAGTGTTCGTCTCGAATTACACTTTTAATACGCTACCAGCCTACTTACCATCTAAAATTTCTTGATCCAATTGATAAGAGGGAGCATGTTTTACAAAATCATCCATTCTTCATATTTGTAATATGTAAATAAATTCAATAATGAAACAAAATTTAGCACAAAAATACGGACTACCAGACGACACAGGTTAGACATTTAAGTCACTGTCAAGTGTCAAGTGTCAAGTCAAGTGTCAACACACAATTGTCAAATAAGTTAGTTTAGATCTGTGGATTAGATTTTACCAAGGAAGTTACATTGTACCCGGAATGTTCACACGCGCTTCAAAATCGTCCCAAAGAGTACCACGACATAAGTGGAGTGTGTCTCTTTCTGCTAAATAAAGCGCCAATCGCCATATATAAGTGCGGCCATATATATATGCGTGGTTTGCAAATTACTACTAAGTAATTCTACTAATTTGAGAAACAGTTTTTGCATTGCATAAATAATTACGTAATAATTAAAATAAGCACATTTTAGAACTCACTGTGCAACTCATTACAATACATTTTATGCTAATGTATTTATAGACGTGTATGAATAAAAGAGATTTAACGATTACCGAATATATAAAAATCTACCATCAGATAGTTTTATTTACACTGGCAATTGCAAGAAAGGGTCAACATCCACTCTTGTAGTTGTCTTGCTCAGAACGTTATTCCCCTTTCTTAAATAAGAAACAAATGTCAACTTTATGTATAACGAAATAAAATACATTTTTATTTTTCAAATATTGCTTCGTAATAATTAAAGTTATCATATATAAGTTCCTTGGATTTTATAATTTCAAATTCCACATGAGACAGACTAAGATCAATGACCATACTGCCTTATTGGTAAATCTTAGTTAAACACTTGGAACGTTTTATTTATAATAATTAACATTTGTCTACGTTTATATAAAGATCTACACTGGAATAAATTATTTTTAACTTTTTGCTTTTAATTAATAAAAATATTAGAACATATTTTTTTATATCATAAGATAGCAAACAAGCAGATGGGTCTCCTGATGGAAAGAGTCAACCATCGCCTATAGACACCAAAGATGTTAATGGTGGGTTGCTATCTTGTGACGAGGTTTAATGCCACAGGCATAAGTTTATCGGCTACCTTACCCTCCAAACCGGAACACGACAGCGACAGGAATAGGTTAGGCGGTGGTACCAGGCCCGGGCGAGACAATGCATAACTCTACCACCTAGTAATTTTTTTATTATTTTTTAAAAAGGCAGCAAATACCTTTTGCTTGATTTAAATATTAAACTCGACAAAAGATCTTTGAGGCCCTTCCCATAGTGTTCTTTATATCTTTCACCAGCATCAGCCAGTTATTTCCTTCACATACAATTAATTATTTAATTAAAAACACATTAAGTACGATTAGGTTCATTAATACAGAATCGAATGTTTGTCGTTCAGAGTTCTTTGATTATTTTTTAAATCGTAACGTCAAAAGTGCACATAAAGAATTACTTTTAATAAAACGTAACTTGATAAAACTATCAACCAGCTAGTGGTTACCCTACCCTCCAAACTGGAACATGACGTTGGCAAGAACTTACGCTATTGCGACAAAAAGAATTAGTAAGGCGGTGCAACTAAACAACAGAACTCTACCACCTAGTAGTCACGATTAGGGTGACAAATTTGACCAATCGTTCGTGTTCTACGACCTTCCCGATAGAAAAAACAGATGCCGTTTAAAACACGCGCCGTGATCAACGTATTGATGCATACAAAGTAGTGTATATTATTGCAACTAGAGTGTACATGTAAATTATTAGGGTATAAGAGTACTTAGTCCAATTTTTAGCCTATGTGGCCTAGTGGTCCAGTGTCGGTGTTGCGGAACCGGGTTTGATTCCAGGGTCGGACAATTCGAAAATGTGATTTTATTGTTTTCTGGTAAAAACAACGTTGCCCGGGATTGGAAAAGTGCCCGGTTGGAGATAGACTTGCCACCTATCACATTGTGGGACTATCTTCGGCTAATCGGTTGCACTGGTTGTACCTCTTCAGGTATACGGGCGGGAATATACTTTTCGATTCAAACTTTATACGGCAAATAGTTATTTACGATAGGGAGTTACACAATCATATGAATTTTCGATATATTAGTTGCACATTTGAGGCCTGTCGCCTAGACAATTTTCTTGAAGTTTTTCAATTGCTTTTATAATTTTTGGGTAGGGCAAAAAACTTATGGGAACGCATGATTGTCAGATAGACGTAAGCAAAATTAATACTGACTCGAAACGTGTTGTTGTACCACAAATGTCAGGCAATGGTTTTTAATTTGGTTGTAATTCACATTTCAAAAGTTTACTTATTGTGTAGTTTTAAATTAAGTTGTGTAGGGTATTATTTGTGTGTACATTTCTATCAGCAGTCTCCTTAGATGCCCTTTTTTTATGTTCACATTTATGGGAACGATTGGCATACATATAATAACTTGTCAATGAGATAGTTGAAACCTCGGAGTTAAAATATTGGCTAACTTTTTTAAAACTTAATTCCTAATGAGTAAAATAGGGGATAAAAGTTTGTATCTATGAAAAATTATAGCGATGACATGTTAATTCAACCGAAGCTGCGTTAGCTAGTATTATATAAATACCCTTTGCCGAAATTCACTATCAATCAATCAATAATTTTTATTCAAAAAGAGTATGGAACATACATTTTTTGAACGTCAGCGATACAAAAGTAACAATAATATAATATTAAACTTGTAATTGAAAAATATAAAGTTGAGAGGTGTCAAGGGACACCCGGATGGAACGAAGTTCCTTTCGATTAATTAGTGAAGGAATTGTAATAAAATTTTAAATTGTAATAAAATGTAAATCTGGCTTGCTTTCTATAAGAGAGAGAAAGAGACAGACAGAGAAACATGCGCACGCCGCACAGCTTACAATAGCTTACTATAGCAAAAAGTGTTGTTACAACTTTTCGTGAGAATTTTTTCCGTCTAGCCTTCACAACGCGCGATAAGGAACTTCGTTCCAATATCTCCATAATATATTAAATGAAAATGCCGACGCCGACTCGCACTTGGCCGATTTTCGGGGCGCTGTGCCCACAATCTTTTTTGAAGGCTGGATCCGTGCCTGATAGGATGGTAAATACGCAGATTCGTTACTTGATAGAAAGATTTCCAGCCAGTGACTTCGTCCGCGCGGACTTCGTTTACTCCGCATAGCATCTCCCCGCTAGGTGATAGCGTGATAATATGTAGCCTATATGTTGACCCGACCTGTTAGTAATATTCATGGAAAATTTGAAGTAAATCCATGCAGTACTTTTTGAGTTTACCCCGGACATACATACAAACAAACAGACAATCACTTTTATCGTGGCGTGACATCAGAGATGTAACGCCACGTATATAAGTTTATCCAGATACCTTACTCTCGTAGCGAAACATGTCAACTACATGTACCTACCGACGCTATTTCTCCAGCAATTGTTAAGTCCAACCAAGTGGTATTAAGTATTACCAAAATTGGGATGAAAAGTTTCCTTATTGCAGAATTCTTCCAAGTTTATTTTCATGATAGCAGTTACAAGTTTAGCCTTTTCTCACTTTTACAAAATGCCTGGTAGTAAGAGGATTATAGAAGAGGAGGTAAACGGACAGGAGGTGCACCTGATAACAAGTGATCATGCCGTCTATGGACAAGAACACTACCAGGGATCATGCAGTTGCGTAGCCGATCTTTGAATAATTTCTACCCTTTGCTGGTTCCGGCTCACTTTGGTGAATAAACCATCCGACGTTCTGCTAGGCAATTCGCAACAGGCGAATGATTGGCTGTAAACGTCACTATGGTTGTTGATTATTTGCTATTGAAATATTTCTTAAAATACATCAAAATAAACTAGAAAACATGTGCAATGCTAGTAACATACATTTGAAAACTAGTTACAGCATGCATCCCGCTACATAATAAAAAAATTTGGTGAATCCCGCGGCAAAACTCATTTTTCCGGGATAAAAAAGCCTATGTGGTATTCCAGGTCATTGCCTAATTGTGTGCCAAACTTCATCCAAATCCGTTCAGTAATTTTTTCGTGATTGAGTAACAAACATCCGTCCATCCATCCATACATACTCGTACATCTATACATCCAAACTTTAACGCCGTACATCCAAACTTTCGCATTTATAATATTAGTATGGATAAATATAGATAAATGCAAAACAAGTAGTAATTGTTATTAGTTTATTTACCAACAGTCCATACAACAAAGTACAAATGGAATAAAAATATTTAACAAAACGCAGTTTTACATTACACAGTATCTAAACAACGTGGTTAGAATTTTTTTAACGTATATATGCGTCCACTTAATTATATAATTATGTTCGTACATGTTGTAAGCTGTGCTCTATGCGCGAGTATTCTGTGGGCGGTCAATTTGGTAAAATACTAAACTAAAAAACAGTTCAAAAACGATATAGTATAAAAACTAAGGTCCATTTGCACCAAACAATTTAAATATATTGTAAATGCATTTAGCCACGGTAAAAGTAATTAAAAAGTATTTAACAGTTTAGTTGGTGCAAGCGGACTTCTTGGCATGTTATAAATAATCTGTTTGGTCTTATAAATAATCTGTTACGAAGTTATCTGTTTAGTCCTAATTCTAAAGGTGTGGCTATATTATCGCACTACGGCGAAAATTCGCGTTGTCGCGATGTGTGTGACCAACCACTTCGCTGAATCGCGTATCTTAGGGCTTTAGTCAGTTTTTAAACGTAATGAAATTCATCTCGCTTTTGCATACCAATGTCATCACAAGTTGAAGTAACATAGACTATTCCATCAAAGTATATGTTGCCAGATAACTACTTCCCAATAGCACAACCACGAAGTTTTATCACGACAACATAATACGGACCTTCGCACGATAATAGATATAGCCCAAACATAAAAAGTGCTGTTACTTTCCTTTACAGGTACAGGATATTACATCAAAATAAATTCAATAAATTAGCTTACTTACAAGTAAGATCAAACAAATTTACTATTAAGACTTGTGACGTTTTGACTACGGTGTTTTAATGTTCGTCATTCGTCTTGCCCAACTAGGTCATCAATTTAACGTGTTAAATTAAAAGTTTATAAACTAGAATAATAATTTTAAAATCATTTTGAAATAATATAATACCTATGTGTGTGTAGAGTAGTTTACGAATAATAAATATATTAGTCTATTAGTAGAGGTACCTCCTAATATGTTGTATATTATTTATGATTGTGTTGCGTTTGTTGTGTGCGTGAGCATATAAATGTACATATTTTATTTGTTTTGAAGAAAATGAGAAAAATACTGGTCTTAAATAATGAAACATTGTTTTAAAAAATAACACAAAACATTAAATAATACTACAATTAATACATAATTTACTTTAAAATACTATATTATAGGTTTGTTTTTATCTTCTTTAATACTTTTGTTATTGAGATTTGTTCCAGATCCTTTATTTTTTCGACAGTTATAAATCCAAATATTTAAAGTAAAACTTTTATTACCTACCTACATCGTCTCAAATTTTTTGGTCTGTGTGTCGCATGTCGCGTGACGGAAGTGAAAGGCGCGCAAATATCTATAGTGTGAAAAAAAGTTTCACTTTTACCGTGGTGTCATAAAACCACACAATCTATTTTTTTTTTAGTATTATAAAATATTTCTTTGTTTCACATGCACTTGCTTATCGTCCATGTCAGGTTATAAAAAAGACTTACAACCTATGTTAATCTCATAAAAATAAACATATACGATCTTCTTTGAAGATCTTTTATGTACCAATCACACCATCAAGATAACTTCAATTTTATAACACTCTTGAGTCATATTTACATCCAATCTTGAAAGCGCTGTTTGAAGGGTGCGGGTTCTATCCCTTCCACGACCTTGGAAATGTGTACCTGTAAATAATTTAAATAAATATCATTATCCCAGTCTCTATGATTAGAGCGAACCGAACATTAATAGATAATTGGCCCCTGTTCACTATTCACCGGTTTTCGTTTGGCGCTATGAGTGGTGATCCCTATCGCCGCATGTTACGAATATTGCTGTATATTCTCATCCAAGACTTTCAAGACACCATCACCAGATTTCAAGCTGCTATTGAGATTATGATAACTGAATGACCTTGAAAAACCCTCAAGAATACTGTTTCTAGGGAACTGAATCCGTGACCTCACGATATGAAGTGTCGAGAAAATACATCGAGCGTAAACTCGCATGTGGTAGAAGTGAAACTACTGTTGCAGTAAAATTTCTTTGGTATTGATTCTATTATTATATTAGGTACTAGCTGACGCGCGCAGTTCGCCGGTGAGTATATTAATAAGTCGTCCAAATAGCTTTTAATAAAAATTTCATACCCTATTTCAGCCCTCCAGGTACTGATTTTTGAAAAAAAAATAGCTTATGTTTTACCTCGGATCTTCAACTACTTCCATGCCAAATTTCACGAAAATCGGTCCAGTGGTTTAGCTGTGAAAGCGTAACAGACAGACAGACAGACAGACTTTCGCATTTATACTATTAGTATGCATTCTTAAATATAAAATACCGTGTAATATATTCTGTAATAGCTGTGCCCGCGAATTCGTCCGCGTGGAAAAAATTCTTAAAGTCCCGGGGTTTTAACCGCATAGTTCCCGGTACCGCGGGATTTCCGGGAAAAACTACCCTATTTCCTTTATCGGGTCTCAAACTATCTTTGCACCAAATTTCATCCAAATCGGTTCAGTGGTTTAGGCGTGAAGAAGAGGCAGACAGAGTTACTTTCGCATTTACAATATTAGTACAGATCAGCGTTTCCCATTTGCCGGGTCGCGACCCGGTAACGAGTCATCAAAATGAAATACCGGGTCGCAACAATCCCGCCTTATTTTAAATCTATCGACGATTGATAGATTTTTGTTTATTTAGTCATCAAGAATACATTCATCAATGAATCAAGAATAAATTCATTCATCAAATTTTTAAATGTGAAGCTGTATTTTCAATACTAGTTTACCCTAAAAATAAATATAGAAACCGATTTGAAGTGGAACCAGACCTTAGAATAAAACTTTCGTCATTTTCCACAAACCACAAAGCTCCATACTTCGCACAACAGTTTATTTATTTATTACTAGCTGACTCGGCAAACGTTGTTTTGCCTTACATATTAGGAATCCATAGCGGACAAACAACGTGACACGTAATTTATATAAGACTACGGGATTGTCTTTCTACGTAGCTAAAATGGCATTAAACTTTATTTTCTAATTTTCCGCGCAATATTCTTAATACTTCTTTTATAAGAACCTTCTCCTTACAATTACAAACACAACAAAAAGAAATTACCGAAATTGGTCCAGCCATTCAGGCGTGATGTCGTGACCAAGGAAAATAGGGATTGATTTTTATATATAGACTACGGGATTGTCCTTCTACGCAGCCAAAATGGCATTAAATTTTATATGGTGGTTAAGTATTCTTAGATTTTCTAATTTTCCGCGCAATTTTCTTAATATTTTCTGTTATAAGAACCTTCTCCTTACAATTACAAACACAACAAAAAAAAAAAATTACCGAAATTGGTCCAGCCATTCAGGCGTGATGTCGTGACCAAGGAAAATAGGGATTGATTTTTACATATATAGATAGATTTATTTAATATTTTATAGTACTCAACCGTAAATAATATAACAATTACAAACGAAAGAAAAATCGTACAAAAGGTTTAGTGATTGAATAAGCGATAGCAAGGTATTTAGTAATAATAAAACCTTTTTACTATTTACACATGCGTATTATTTTACCTAATGCAACCATTAAGTGGGTTATGAAGGGGCAGTGTCAAAATTACCGGGCCATGCCAGAACAATGTTTGGGAAGCACTGGTATAAATCATTCGTGAGTCTTGACTCATTTCCGCTTCATCAAGTTCGAAATCACAATCTATACATATAATAAAATCGTAGGAAAGTCAATGTATGTCCGGGGTAAACTCAAAAAGTACTGCATGGATTTACTTCTTTTGCATGAATATTATTAACAGGTCGGTCAATATATAGGCTACATATTATCACGCTATCACCTACGGGAGAGAAGCTGTGCGGAGTAAACGAAGTCCGCGCGAACGAAGTCGCGGGCAACAGCTAGTGACTAATAAAGTAGTTTCACTTCACAATAACTTAATAGTCTTTAAATTAATAGTCTTCATAATAACTTAATAGTCTTTAAAATGCGAATGCGCGCGATTGTTATATGACGTCACTCATTGCCCAGACAGCTCCATTAGTACGCTGTCGAGCGACTTTGTGACGTATAATTCCACGTCACGCAAGCATTAATTTCAGATTAATTTGACATAGTTCCAACCATCGACATAGTAATATTGATTTCGCTGGTTCCAACGCATTATCATTTATCATTAGTGAATATAATAGTGTTACGTACTTCGGGTTCGTAATTGTAAGAAAACGTCACTTATATTAAAACGTATATTTACAACACAAATACACACAACACAAATACACACAACACAACACAATGTAATACTTAAATACTCTGAATAACACTAGTCACTCACTGTACTATCTCGAAACTTAACCGACTACACAAAAAACACTTCTCGCTTCGCACGGTTCGCTTCAAGTATCGCTCTCGATCGCTTTATAAAAAGTGCTCTGTATTTGTCAACACATCTCTATTTATACCCGGTAAAGTAATACCCGAATCCAGAAAAATCTAAAATTATTGCGTAAAAAATAACAATAACAACTTATGATAAACAACTCCCTAGTACACGCTTTTTATCCTTATACTCTAAATCACAAAGTTCATTATGGCATAGCTATCGATTACGGTCAACTATTTGTTTGTCAATATGAGTAGCTATCTCTTTCTTTTATTTCTAGATCTCTCCAGCGTTCCAAATCTTCACGTTTCTAGATTATTCGTAACAATAGTATTCTTACCCAAGATGGATAATTATTAGCCTCAAGGTACTGCTGTGCTTTTTTCATGGCTTCCGCTTTTTCCTGTAAATAAAGGAATTTATTATAAATGGCTACAATGTAAAAGAGTTTGGCTGCTTCATTTGCTATGAAATACGAACAGGGGAACCCGTTCCTTTACTAGTTTTCGTCAGGTCTCTTTTGAAGAATAGGCTAACTACCGTTCTTCCATGCAGGTTGTAACAGGACCGATTGGTTATTCCTGAGTGTCACTAACACAGCGGTGGCCAACCGGTCGATAGGACCAAACTGCGCTGATAGAATACTACATGATTATATACTAAACACTAAACTATGCTGTTTCATTTAAGATTTCAAGAAGCATGTAAATGGTAGATCGCACAGGGTTTCGATATTAAACAGTAGATCTTATGTTTAATTAAGTTGGCCACCCCTGCACTACCATCACAACTATTAGGTGGTAGAGTTCCGCAACTTCTTGCCCGGGTATTTGGCACGTCCGTCCTACCTATTCCTGTCGCAATAGCGTTTATGCTTGTCACTGTCGTGGTCCGATTTGGAGGGTAAGGTAGCTAGTAAACTTATGCATGTAGCATTAAAACCCATTACCCTCCAAACACATAAGGCATTTGATAACGCAGCCACATAAGTGCCCATTCTGGTGTCATATAGCAAGGTTACCGTGCGGGTGAGCAATTAAAAGTACGGAAAAAAGATACTAAGAAGACTAGAAAATACTAAGCGGAGACGCACGTAAATGTATCGCCACGCGCGCAGTAGTACCGCACCACATGATAGTGGTACGGTGCTCCTGCGAGCGAGTATGAAGGTGTGAGAAAAATGCTACAATTACCGCGACTACTAATTACGGGGCGTCCATAATATTTCGCCGCACTGCTTGCTTGCAGCAGGCCACTGGCGGTTTTTAAAGTCCTTACAGACCCTAATAGACACAGTGTTGGTCGCAAAATGCGTAGCCGCTCCAATGAACAAATGTATGTAAATGTCAAACGCTTTTAGATATTTTATTTCGTAAAAAATAGAAATGTGCCATATTGTGCTATTTAATCATGTCGAATAAAAAGATAAAGCTTAAGGAATACCTCACGAGTGATTTTACTTCATCAGTAAGTATTATAACTCGGTATTTCTCTGTGTAAATGCAAACGACGTTTACAACCTAAGAAATTGCTTTGAAAGGCGTATCCAGTTTAATCCGGAACCCTATTACTAAAACTCCGCTGTCAGTGTGTCTGTCCGTCTGTCACTAGGCTATATCTCATGCACCGTGATAGCTACACAGTTGAAATTTTCATAGATGATGTATTTAGCCGCTATGACATTAAATGTGAGTGGTTACGCAAAAAGGGACCTGAAGGGATTGGAAACGGTTTTTTTTTTTTTGATAAATTCTGATTCTATGATCCTTCATCTTTGTTTTGTTCTAATCAAAATAATTTTAGGTGTCGTAGTTTTCTTTTAATGATTTTTTATGTAAGCCGAGGCAGTTTTGAAAATATTACACCTTATACACAGCGCACACTAGTTTCTTTTTCTAGCGCGCACATAAAGACAAGTAAAAGATGAATAAATAAGTCACCAATAATACAGCTATCGCAAACACGTGCTATTTCTCACTGACGAAGTCGCTCACTAACGACACTAACATAAAACACCCCGCGCCTCTCTCCCACACTCGTGGCGAAACTCATTTCGACTCAACATTTTAAACGTGATTTACTCGAAATCAATTATTTTCCCTTGAGGTCCCTTTTTGCGTAACCACTCACAAATAATAAAAATGGAGTAAAATAAGTATTTAAGAAGGGTTTCCATAAAACAAACGTGATTTTTGCTAATTTTTTATAGATACGGAACCCTTCGTGCGCGAGTTCAAATAGCGCTTGGCTGGTTTATATTTTGTGTCATACCACCGCTTTGTCTATTCTGTTCCAATAACGTAAATGCTGGTTACTGTCGTGTTCCAGTTCGGAGTGTAAGGTAACCGGTAGGCGGTAAATTTATGTATGTTGTATCACAATGCATCACATGGTTTACTAGGTGGTAGAGTTTTGCATTGTCTCGCCCGGGTCTGGTACCACCACCTTACCTATTCCTGCCGCAATAGCGTCAGCGCTTGTCACTTTCGTGTTCCAGTTTCGAGGGTCAGGTAGCCGGTAAACTTATGCATGTGGCATTAGACCTCGCCACAAGATAGCAGCGCACCATTAACGTCTTTGGTGTCTATAGGCGATGTTTGACTTTTTCCATCAGGAGACCCATCTGCTTGTTTGCTATCTTATATTATATAAAAAAACATGGATAGTAATGCACCACTACATACATCTGGTATCTTTTTCCATCAGGAGAGCCATACGCACGTCTGATGATATACCTACAAAAGAGCGAACTGTCAAAAACTCATACTTACCGTCCCGTTTGAATGTTTGCCCACCCACACATAGATGCTGCTACCCGTATCAAGTATATAACATTCCTGAAACAAAAAAAAATATGTAAGTTGTTGACCCTGCAGGCCATCCCTGAAACTTCCCGCTAAATTAAGGTATTTTAAGTTCAAAATCTCAGATTTTATCTGAGTTCAAAATAGTAAAAACTGTAAGGAAGTAAATCCCAAACATTGACCAATTTTGATCCAATTGACGGTTTTTGACGCAGTTTTGTAAGAAGAAAAGCTGATAAGATTTTTAAGTCAATCGGTGTATTAGCCTGAAAGTTATTCCAAAAATATTACGTAAGTTTGCTGAAAAGCTGTTTAAAAACAAACTTTTGAAAATTAGATTCGATTCTGATTTTTGAAACGGCATTCGACGTAGTTTTTTTAGTACTAAAATATCGTAGAATATTAAAAAATAATTTGTTCAAAAATTTCGAAGTTATATCGAAAAAACACTTTTTTCAAATTTTTTCGTCAACGATTACTCCCAAACGGATAAACCGATTTTGATGCGATTTACGCATTAGACGTAGTTTTTTGAGGAATAGAGTTCAAGTTAATTAGTTTTTGTACTCAATCGGAATATTAATTTGCAAGTTATATTAAAAAAATACTATTTCGTCAACATTTTTTGGAGTTTTTTTAAAATATCTCAAAATCTCCTGGACTGACTTGATTTAAATATTTAAGAAATCTATGTTTAGCGAAATTTAATCGAATGCCATCAACCACGTTTCGGTCGGTCCAGCCGTTCAAAAGTTACGAGATGTTTACACGATGTTTACATACACACATACACACACACACACACACACACACACACACACACACATACATACATACATACAGACATACGGACGTCATCGTGATTATCATCACATGACATGGATGGCTACGCATCATTAACATCTTTGGGGTCTATATACGATAGTTTATCTTTCCATGAGGAGAGCCATCTGCTTGTTTGCTATTTAATAAAATAAAAATTTATACAGACCTTAGTGTCCAACATGCTCTGTACGAACGGTGGAGACAGCTTCTTGGTCTCCATTTTACCGGAGCTATCCGAGATTTCGCACAAGCTGGCCTCCTTTGATGCTTGACGGTCAAATTCCTGAAACGGTGAAATAGTTTTGTAAATTTATTTAACTTCTTATTTAACTTTATTTTTTTTTATTATCGATAGGTAAGCGTTTGATCTCGATCTCGCCTGATGGTAAGCTAAGATGAGGCCTAAGATGGAACGCGCTTCCCTAGAAGGTACCTGTTCACTCTTCTCTTGAAGATCCCCAGATTGTACTCGTTCGTTTGTTTCAGATTGTTTCAGAGCCTATTTAGTTTAGTGTCTATTACGTGCTTCTACCTCGTGATAAGACGTGAAAAGAAGTCACTTACAAAGATACAAGTACGTAAAGATACAAGACAAGTCACTCTAATAAGAAGTTGCTACCCCATTGCCATTCCAGTTGCTGCGCCTGACAAGGTACATAATATTATGTAAATCGTCTTATGCACGTAAAGTGAAAAATATTATGTAATGCAACTGTACAATAAATAAATAAATATATAAATATTTCCCTCCCCCCCATCCCTCGCGGCTATAACTATTAACTTTGCCGTCGTAACAAGAGCGTCGCGGCGCCCTCTAAGACGGCGGCGCCCGTTTGCTCTGCACTATAGGTTAAGGCCAGGTGTTTCGACGTGTGTCAATTCTATAGGAAATGAGTGGCGCGGTATGTTCTAAAACCGCTGAGAAACGTGTTAATTATCGGATAAATAAATATAGGATACTAGATGTTGCCAGCGACTTCGTCGTTTCCTCTGCACAGCTCGTCCCCCGTAGGTGCTAGCGTGATAATATGTAGCGCATATGTTGACTCGATCTGTTAGTAATATTCATGCAAAATTTGAAGTAAATCCATGCAGTACTTTTCGAGTTTACCCCGGACATACATTGACTTTCCTACGATTTTATTACAATACTAGCTGTTGCCAGCGACTTCGTCCGCGCGGACTTCGTTTACTCCGCACTGCTCCTCCCCCGTAGGTGATAGCGTGATAATATGTAGCCTATATGTTGACCCGACCTGTTAGTAATATTCTTTTTTTTTTTTTTTTTTTATAGAAGAGGGGGCAAACGGACAGGAGGCTCGCCTGATGGTAAGTGATTACCGCCGCCCATAGACAACCACACTACCAGAGGTCTTGTAATTGCGTTGCCGGCCTTTTAAGAATGAGTAATGCAATAAAAAAAATGCCTCGAGAATCGCACGGTTGTGGATTTCCAGACATCGAGATGGTAAGGATGGAACTTCGAATTTTGTCGCGATGTCCGATGGTGAAATTCGGCAGCAGGAATTAATCCAAACAGTTCCTCGGAACATTCCCCATGGTAGAGCCGATAAAAGATGCAGAGTGATGCCACATCTCTACGTAACGCCAAAGAATCAAGCCGATTTGAAAGAGTCTCGTCCTCGACAATTCGAGCCGCCCTACGTTGAATTCGATCAAAAGGAAGGAGCTGGTACTGAGGAGCTCCCGCCCATAAATGAGAGCAGTACTCCATATGAGGCCGGATTTGCGCCTTATAAAGTAATAAGCGATGGGCCGGTGTGAAGTATTGCCTGGCCCTACTGAGAACTCCCAGCTTTTTAGAGGCTAATTTAGCCTTGCCTTCCAAGTGACCGCGGAACTGAACGTCACTCGTAATGTCGACTCCAAGTATTCCAATACTGGCTGTGGCTTTCAGGGAAGTATTTTCAAAACGAGGTGATACGACAAAGGGTGATTTTTTAGCGGTAAACGCGCAAACTTGTGTCTTAATGGGGTTGAATTGGACCAAATTTAATCGACCCCACTCCGAAGCAACAGAAAGTTGTGCTTCAATTTCTGACACTAGTTTGTTCCGGCACTCGTTGACGTGTTCCCGAGAAATTCCGCTGCGGCCAGAGTACAAAGCATCGCCCGTACTGTCATCCGCATAACAATGAATGCTGCTCGATCGCAACATGTCATTAATGTGCAGAAGAAACAGCGTAGGCGATAGCACACAACCTTGAGGAACACCAGCATTGACGAGTTTAAGGTCAGAGCATGCACCATCAACAACGACCCTTATACTCCGATCCGTCAGAAAACTGGTGATCCATTTGCACAATTTCTCAGGAAGCCCATAGGATGGAAGCTTGGAAAGAAGTGCCCTGTGCCATACCCGATCAAAGGCCTTCGCTATGTCCAAACTAACTGCCATTGCCTCTCCTTTATTCTCGACTGCCTCCGCCCATCGATGTGTTAAGTAAACCAGAAGATCACCAGCTGAGCATCCGCGACGGAAACCGTACTGGCGGTCACTAATCAGCTGGTGCTCCTCAAGATACCTCAGAAGCTGGCAGTTAATAACGGACTCCATTATTTTGGAGAATAAGGAGGTTATCGCTATAGGCCGATAGTTGGACGGGACCGATTGATCGCCTTTTTTAGGGATTGGGTGCACTAAGGCGGTCTTCCAAGTTATGGGCACGACGCCTTTTGAGTAGGAGAGTCGGAACAAATGCGTTAAAACCGGTGCCAACTCTGGAGCACACATCTTTAGCACGATTGGAGAGATGCCATCAGGCCCACTCGACTTATGGACGTCCAAGGAAAAGAGTGCCTTACGCACTGTAGTTTGCAAGAACTTTACCTCCGGCATGGAAGTATCACACCGCGGGATAGTAGGTGGTGTATTTCCTTGGTCGTCTATAGTCGAGTTGGCTGCAAAAAATGAGCCTAAGAGATCAGCTTTCTCTTTTGCAGAATGGGCTAGAGAGCCATCATCTTTGTGCAAAGGTGGAAAAGAGGGCATACAGAAATTACCTTGAACAGCTTTGGCTAGAGACCAGAACGCACGAGTTCCCGAAGGAAGGCGAACTAGCTTCCCGCCAATTCTGCCAATGTGCTCGGATTTTGCTTTAGCGATGGTTCTTTTAAAAGACCTAGAGGCATAATTGTACTCCTTTCTGAGTGTGCTGGTATTTACATCCTGAGATGCCGATGCCGCAGCCCAGGCATGGTAGGATTCATGCTTTCGGCGTGAAGCCGTTTTGCATTGGTGACCAAACCATGGCTTAGACTTGCCACCAACGGGTACAGCAGAAAACGGAATGTAAAGTTCCATTCCCTGCAGCACCACATCAGCGACGCAGTCAGCAACGACATCTGGATCTTCCAGTAAGGAGCACACACGCCTCCATGGGTAAGATGCAAAAAAAGACCGCATCCCGTCCCAATCTGCTGACCTATAGTGCCAAACGCGACGGCAGCCTGAAGAACGAGGCCGTGATAAGCGCGTAATCGGCACTTTGCTCCGTACTAGGCAGTGGTCCGATGAACCAAGTGGAGCGTCTACAGAAACCTGATAACTGTCTGGGTGTGAGGTCAGCAGAAGGTCTAACAAGGAAGGAAGATGGTGGTCCACATCTGGAACACGCGTAGGCGAGGTAACCAGCTGTGTCATACCATACGCTAAAGCAAAATCGTGAACAGATCTCCCCGCATGAACGGTAGTACGTGAACCGAGCCATTCGGCATGGTGGGCGTTAAAATCACCGATGATCACGATCTCTGCGGAGGGGATCTGCTGCAGCACGGAATCTGTTGCAATTTGGATGTGCTCTATGAGTCGGTCTGATTCGGCATTTCCGCTGTGGGACCTGTACAGGCACGCATAGATGCGGGGATGGTCGTCGCAGTCTACACGTAGCCAGAGGATGGATAGGTCCTTGCCTTCAAGGCTGCTGAGACGTCGAGAACAGATATCCTCTCTGACGTAAGCACAAACTCCCGCCCGGGGTACAAATGAATGCTCAAATTTGTACCCAGGGTAGGAGAGATATGAGGTATCAGCCGGAGAAGATATCTGCGTCTCGGTTAAAAAGAACAAAGCCGGCTTGGCCGTCTCAAGGTGGTGGTGGACGGCATTTAAATTCGAGTGAAGACCCCTAATATTAGTAAAGTCCACGTGGAGTGTGGTAGGGGATGCCTGAAGATTTTTGTTCCGTTTGCCCCGAGCAGCGAAGTGTGTGAGCGCGATTTTGCCCCCCCCCCAGAGTACGCAGGGCAGCCTGGGCATCTATGATTAGGTTGATGACAAATTCCTGAACATGGATGTCCAGAGGGGGATTCTCCACTGCTAACGCTAGTGGTACCCCCCTGGGGTAAACTACTACCTTTGAATCGCACTACCATAGTGTTAGGGGGAGGGGGGAAAGGGCCTCCGGGAACCTCACAGACCAAACGGAACGCAACAGCAAAGCTGTTACTTTACGTTGGTTTTAAGTGAGGTAGTGGTATTGCCCCGGTCGTGCCGGCCCATTCAGCTAGGCATAGCACTACCACTTTTATTGACTGACTGCACCAGTAGAATAATTTCACAGAAGAAGATTATTCCACCAGCGGGCGATGGGATCGTCACGTCCCGACGCCGGCAAAATTTGAAGTAAATCCATGCAGGACTTTTTGAGTTTATCCCGGACATACATTCAGACAAACAGACAATCTAAAAACTATATTTTTAGCTTCGATATCGATTGTAGATCACGCCCCAAGTATTCTTTTAAAAAAATAATCAATGTACAGTTTTGACTTCATAGATTAGCTGAAAACCAAAATTTAGCACATTCTTTACCATATAAAAATCATATGGAAGATTAGAAATATTATTACCAATTATTTGTTTTAGAGATTTTTTAGTCTGTTTTCGGAATTTTATATGATCGAGTCAAGTTCATTTTATCATGTAATAAGTTAGCACATTCTTTAGGTAATATCTTCAGGTATGTCGTGTTTGTAAAATTTCAAAAAAAAAGTCGTGTTTTTGTAAAGTGTTATTTAACAATCAATACAAAAAAACGTGATTAAGCAAACCAGTTTTTTCCCGTTTGTCACGTTGCCTCGCCTTAAGCCGCCCCGGATCAAACCATCTGAGTCAATCCAACAAAGACCAACTAGCTTACCGCCGCCAAACCCTTAGGTTTAGACGGTATTCTAATTTCGCTACCGATAAGAAAGTGACAGGTGACACGGTTTGATAAATTTCCGCCGTGTTGGTCCCGGCCTCCTTTGTAGAATAGGCCAACTGTCGTTCTGCCAGGCAGGTCGTAAAAGGCGACCAATTGGCTATCGAGTCACTACCATCGTGGCTACTAGGTGGTAGAGTTCTGCATTGTCTCGCCCGGGTCTGGTACCACCGCCTTACCTATTCTGCCGCAATATCGTCAGCGCTTGTCGCTGTCGTGTTCCGGTTTGGAGGGTAAGGTAGCCGGCAAACTTATGCATGTGGCATTAGACCTCGCCACAAGATAGCAACGCACCATTGACATCTTTGGTGTCTATAGGCGATGGTTGACTCTTTCCATCAGGAGACCCATCTGCTTGTTTGCTATCTTATGATATAAAAAAAAAAAAAATTATTGCAACTTGTTTACAATTTATACAGGTTAAAAAAGTTGCTTTAACGGTCTTAACCATAAGTTATTACTATTAAGACATTACTTAGTGTTATATTTACTTAACAAATGATATGCATTAACCCACAGTTAGTAAAAATCTAAGAGATGGTACACGGCATAAGATAAACTTATCATACTTAAGAAAATTTCACAGCAACCATTTTGTGAATTTCCATTTTCGGACTTCACTTTCTTTGTGCCCTTATCGGACTCCCCTCTTTCATACGACTGATTCTCTTTTTGATTTAGTCCTTGTTGTCTAAAAAAGTATCATCACGCCCGATTACCTTGCGGGGTAGGCAGAGTAAATCGAACGTCTATAAAGTATTTAGTTCATCAAGATTCATCACTTTGTTTGTTACCGAGATGAGTGGTAATCCCTATTGCCGCATTTACTCTCGATTACCAACCTGATAACTACTCGACTATTTTTAGCAATAACCGACGACGTTATGTGTTCAACCTAGGCATGGGAGTGGCCTATGGCCTAGGTAAACACCACCTGCCAAACTCCGAGCTGCTACCATTGATATAAAAGGGGATATATACGTTACCTTGCCACAGCGCTCGGTCCTACAAAACTAAGTCCGTGGACACTAGGCATGGATCATTTAACAGTTAACATATTAAATTTCGTACTAAATTTTTTTAACAAATAACAACTGTTATTTATATTAGCAAATACTTTTAAAAGTAATTTTTATGCATCACTAAAGTTACCAATAACTTGATATATGATAATACTGTTATTAAAAATATTTCGAGAGAACGTGATAATAATAACTGTTAAAAGTTATTAAAACTATACTAGAGGAACTTTTTTTGGTAGCTTCGTGTTTTTAATGCTTCTAATACTTATTATATATAGGCTACTAATATAATATAACATAAATAAATAACTATTAAATATTAATTAACTTTAACAACATAACAGTTAATCTAATTTAACAATAATTTCAATGCCTAGTGGACACAGTGACAATCAGTTACGCGCGGGATATCGTATCATATAATACCTTCCAACTGTTTTTACTATTAAACACGCATCAAAATACCATGTTTTGTATTCAACCAGTGTTATAATCACTCAAGGAAAAAAATAATACACACGGGATTACTTTCCATTCGTAAGGCTAAAACAATTTGTTTGAAAATATGATTAAATTATTGTTTGGTTCGCCATATTTGTGAGAGTGAGATAGTATAATACAAAACTAAGTGAGAGAAATATAGTCTGCTACGTTTGTCGCATCGCTTTGCCCTCGGCGACCGAGCCTAGGTTTAGCGATTGCGATGTTAGATCGTAACGTATCTTCTTTTATATCAATGGCTGCTACTGATTTTTGGAATGAAGTTCCTTATCGCGCGTTTTGAAAGGGGGCTAGACGAAAAAAATTCGTACGAAAAGTTGTCGCGACACTTTTTGCTATAGTAAGCTATTGTAAGCTGTGCGGCGTGCGCATGTTTCTCTGTCTCTCTCTCACTCTCTCTCTATCTCTCTTTCTCTCTCATAGAAAGCAAGCCAGATATTTTCATTTCTATTTCGCATTGAACAGTGTGGTGTCGCGACGATTATTTTTGTTGAGTGTATACAGGTTTTTGTATCGAAAGGAACTTCGTTCCATCCGGGTGTCCCTTGACACCTCTTAAGTTTTTTTATTATTTTTTATTTTCGAGAAAAATCTCGAATAAACTTCAATAAAACTTTTTTCCGACCCGAGGAGCAAACTCTTGACCGCATTATCTGAGCCTAATATTAAAACTTATTATAAAACTCCTTACCGCGTCATCTCCACCATCCTCTGCATCAGGTACAGAGTCTAAGTCACCAGAACCCAAAGCCTCGAAGAATTTGTCAACGTCTCCTTCGCTAGCGTATACATCTGAAAGTGTACATACAAGACTTGAGTACATAAAAGTATCTTCACACCCGTATTTCTGACGAAGTAGGCAGAGGTAAAACCAGTGAACCCATAATTGGCCGAAGATAATAAATAATAATAATAAATAAATATTCACGGGACAAATTACACTTACTGATCTAACCCCAAAGTAAGCTGCAAATATTTGCTTGTGTTATGGGTGTTAATCAACGATACTAATATATAGAAATACATATATAAATACCAGAATATATATAATAAACACCCAAACCCGGAAATACAAACATTTATGCTCATCACACAAATGCTTGTCCACGTCGGGGATCGAACCCGAGCCCCGTTGATTGCGTAGTCAGGGTCGCTAACCACTCGACCAACGGGGCGGTTAGGTAAGATACTTAATCCCATAATGTGATAGGCCAACCGGATATTTTCCCAATCCCCAGCAACGTTGTTTTTAACCAATGACCTAATACACAATCGGCACGGCTACGCAATCAAGACCCATGACAAAAGTGTGCTTCTAAGTGTGCTTGCTCGCTTCTAAGCATACTTTCGCCTTAACTTTAAATTAACTTTACTTCTAAGCATACTTAGCTCGCTTCTAAGCATACCTTCGCCTTAACTTTAAATTAACTTTACTTCTAAGCATACTTAGCTCGCTTCTAAGCATAGTTTCGCCTTAACTTTAAATTAACTTTACTTCTAAGTATACTTAGCTCGCTTCTAAGCATACCTTCGCCTTAACTTTAAATTAACTTTACTTCTAAGCATACTTAGCTCGCTTCTAAGCATAGTTTCGCCTTAACTTTAAATTAACTTTACTTCTAAGTATACTTAGCTCGCTTCTAAGCATACCTTCGCCTTAACTTTAAATTAACTTTACTTCTAAGCATACTTAGCTCGCTTCTAAGCATAGTTTCGCCTTAACTTAAATTAACTTTACTTCTAAGTATACTTAGCTCGCTTCTAAGCATACCTTCGCCTTAACTTTAAATTAACTTTACTTCTAAGCATACTTAGCTCGCTTCTAAGCATAGTTTCGCCTTAACTTTAAATTAACTTTACTTCTAAGCATACTTAGCTCGCTTCTAAGCATAGTTTCGCCTTAACTTTAAATTAACTTCTGAGCATACTTAGCTCGCTTCTAAGTATACTTTCGCCCTAACTTTAAATTAACTTTACTTCTAAGCATACTTAGCTCGTTTCTAAGCATACTTTCGCCGTTCCACAATTACGGCGCTTATACGAAGTTCTTGTGTATTAAGTTCATTGTTTTTATCACAAAACTAGTAAAACACATTTTTAAATTTCCCGACCCCGGAATCGAATCCGGGACCTCACGTGGTCAACACCCACACCGGACCACTAAACCACAGAGGTGATTACCACCACTAACACTATGCTGTATATCTCACCTATAATCTCCACATGTGCTCGTCCACCATGCTCTTCTTCAATTTGCTTGGCTACTGTAATGGCCTTGGCTTTCTCGACTGGTGTAGCCTTTTCTCCCACGAATAGCATAACCTGGTGGTCTACCTCAAGGATGAAGCAATCTCCTTTGTTCATAGCTGATACGGAAGCTTCAACCTTCAACAATAAATTTTATGAGTTAACTAGCTGACCCGGCAAACGTTGTTTTGCCATTCATATTAGGAATCCATAACGGACAAACAACGTGACACGTAATTTATATAAGTCTACGGGATTGTCCTTCCATGAAGCCAAAATGGCATTAAACTTTATATGGTGGTTAAGTATTCTTAAATTTTCTAATTTTCCGAGTAATTTTCTTAATATTTTCTTTGATAAGAACCTTCTCCTTACAATTACAAACACAACAAAAAAATTACCGAAATTGGGCCAGCCATTCAGGCGTGATGTCGTGATCAAGGAAAATAGGGATTGATTTATATATATATATATATATATATATATATATATATATATATATATATATATATATATATATATATATATATATATATATATATATATATATATATATATATATATATATAAGAATATTTTTTATATCTTTAGCAAACAAGCAGATGGTTCTGATGTGAAGAAAAACCATCGCCGATGGACACCAAGCAGGTTAATGATGCGTTGCTATCCTTGCGGCGGATTTTAGTGCCACATGCATATATTTACGGCTACCTTACCCGCCAAACCGGAACACGAGAGAGAGAGAGAGAGAGAAATATGGTTTTACCTGTCGTAGTCTCACGTTCCTCTTGCCTTTGATCTGGTATAGCCGCTTCTCTGCGCCAGCGTTGACGGTAACATGGTGGAATCCAGAAGCGTGTCCACCATCCAAGTAACGGATTGCTGTAACAAATTTTTACTTTACATCTTTTGAAGTAGGTGAAACCAGGGCCACCCTTATCCATTCAGGTGCCCTAGTTAGTTACTCTATAGGCGCCCTTATTTGACAATCTATACGTATAATAAAATAGTAAGAAAAGTCAAAACTGTACATTGAATATTTTTTTAAAAGAATACTTGGGACGTGATCTACAATCGATATCGAAGCCAAAAAATATAGTTTTTAGAATTTTTATCTGTTTGTCTGTATGTATGTCCGGGGTAAACTCAAAGAGTATTCATTGGATTTACTTCAAATTTTCCATGAATATTAATGACAGGTCGGGTCAACATATAGGCTACAAATTATCACGCTATCACCTACGGGGAGGAGCTGTGTGGAGTAAACAAAGTCCGCACGGACTAAGTCGTGGGCAAAGGCTAGTACTATATAAAACAATTACTCTCTACTTCGTTTACGTGGCTCAAAATCATTACTTATGCTGCCATTCTGCTAGGCAGGTCGTAAAAGGCCGATAAACTTATGTATGTGGCATTAGGCCACGCCACAAGATAGCAACGCACCATTAACATCTTTGGTGTCTATAGGCGATGGTTGACTCTTTCCATCAGGAGACTTATCTGCTTGTTTGCTATCTTCACTACATAGTAGAAAACAAAGTCGCTTTCCGCTATCTGTCCCTAATCCCTATGTACGCTTAGATCTTTAAAACTACGCAACGGAATTTGATGCGGTTTTTTTCAATAGATAGGGTGATTTAAGAGAAAGGTTTATATCTATAAAAACATCCATTATTTAGTAGAGAAATACTGTTATAAATATATTTAGCAGAACAACGTTTGCCGGGTCAGCTAGTACCATATAAAAATTTAATGATCAGTGAATATTAAGAACTACCTGGTTCAAAATACCCCAAAAACTGCTTCGACTCGTAACCCTGAGTTTCTCTATGCTGGACGGCATCTCCGTTGAACTGGTTGTCATCCAGGTTGACCGACAAAATGGCGGCCGCACCAGCCTCGTCCTGGCTCGTCTTGGATCCCAACCAGAAGTGAATATCCCATGAGAGATAAGAATTTCCAGTTGTCTGCAATTATGAAAAATACTGCCACATTAGTCTAACTGATATTGGTCTATTCACCAGAGAATTACCTTACTAAGAATTGATGGGGTTCGGGTTTGATGCCCGGCGGGGACAACCGTTTGTGTGATGAGCATAGATGGTTGTATCTCTGGATCTGGGTGTTTATTTTTTTTACACTTACTGTTTTAGCCCCACAGTAAGCAAATTATTTTGCTTGTGTTCTGGGTGTCACTACCACCGTTGCTACTAGGTGCTAATGTTCTTCATTGTCTCGCCCGGGTCTGGTACCACCGCCTTACCTATTACTGCCGCAATAGCGTCAATGCTTGTCACTGTCGTGTTCCGGTTTAGAGGGTAAAGTAACCGGTAAACTTATGCATGTGGCATTAGACTTCGTCACAAGATAGCAACGCAACATTAACATCTTTGGTGTCTATAGGTGATGGTCGTTGCTTTCCATCAGGACAACCATCTGCTTGCTCGCTATCTTATAATATAAAAAAACTATATAAACTTTTTATTGACTAGGGAGCCCTAAAAATAGCCGTGTAAATTGACATCGGAATTCAGACAGTCTTAGATCTTCCCACTTGAAATTGCTATGTAAAAACTTTCACAATAGTACAAGGTCCGGATTCGGATGTTTTCTCTCATTGAACTTTCTAATGAAATAAACATTTTATTCAATAATAACTGCAGCATGTTACCCGCTGCCTTACAAAAGGTTTTGGTGAATCCCGCGGGATCACCTAATTTTTTCGGAATAAAAAGTGTCCTATGTGCTATTCTAGGTCATTGCCTTTCTAAGTATTCTAGGTGCCAAATTTGATTCAAATCCGTTCAGTAGTTTTTGCATGATCTATGGATGTAGTAACAAACATCCATTCATCCATCCATCCAAACATCTAACCATCCAAACTTTCGCATTTATAATATTAGTGCAGATAATGAGTAATTAAACAAAAAACGGTCTAAGGATATGGCATATATTCTTATATAGAGATTTTTATTTGAATACATAAAATTATCTTGGCGCTAACGTAAAAAATAAAAATGCATATGGATTGGGAAAGTATGTGTTATTAATAAATAAAAAGACGTGTGGCACTCGAAGACTGCCGCGGTAAAGCTATTGCATAGCATTTTTTATCAACTTATGCAATTACAATAATATATATTTATTTTATTTATTTTATTTATGCAGTATTTTTTTTCTTTGATATTAATTCCAGTTACACTTTAAGCGTGGTGACCGATAAAAAATTTTTTTTTTCTTTTTTTAAATAAATGAGATGTTAATATTGTTCAAAATATTTTTATTATCTTTCAATACATGTCGGTTCTTCAGGAATATTTAATAAATGCACTTTGTTTATTCATAATTAAAACACTTTGTACACCAATTATACGAGTACAGATATTCACTGTTGTACGTAGATGATAAATACCTATACACCTATATACTTTCTCACAAACAGCTGATTACGGTAGTTTTCCAATACAACCAATGCCATCTAAAGGCGGGTTACTGAACTAAAGAGACAAGCGTGATATTTCAAAAAGTCATTAAAAGTTCTGGTATTTATCGATAGATGGAAAAACTAAAAAGTATCACCGCTGTGCCGGTCGGAGTGGGGGGTGTTAGGGTTTTTCGTTACGGAATTTCTGGATTCGGTCTCCACGCTCAAGGCCCGCTATAGAAGCTATGCAATAGCTTAAAAGATAATTACTTTTTATCATTGTAACGATGAGCAGTTTTGCTCATCGTTTAGATAAAATATATACCTTACGATATGATAATTAAAATCTCATATTTTTAATAATCCATACTAAACACAATATAATGATAAATGCGACAGTCGGTCTTTCTGTATGTTATGTCTGTACGGCTATACCACTGAACCGATTTTGATGAAATTTATATATATATATATATATATATATATATATATATATATATATATATATATATATATATACATATATATATATATATATATATATATATATATATATATATATATAAGAAATCAATTTATTTGCTTGTAATTTATACACATATAAATACTGAAATATATTTAAAACACACACAAATACAAACATCTAGGTTCATAATACGCTTGTCTTTGTCAGGAATTGAACCCGAGCCCCTTTGATTGCGTAGTCAGGGGTCATCAACCGTTCAACTAACGGAGCAGTTAAAAAATTGCCATGTTATATTTTAGCATGTGATTTATTGTCCTATTATTTAATTAATAATTTCCACGTAGGGATGTCATATTTTGACTATTATTTTTGTTAATTATTAATTGTAAATCATAAAATTAATTTAATTTATTTTACACAAAAAATAAAACAAAAAAGTACAATTGGCAGCTATCTCTAGTTATTTTAACAGGAAACTCGTTGAGGCAAGTCAAGTGCTGTCGAATCTTAGACAATAACATATCCGTTACCAGAACGCATTAAGCCATTATAAACAGACGTTAATGTACTAATAGCTAACAGATTTATAATTGACTGTCTGTTGTTGATAGACATGTTTGAAGAGCGTCTAGTCAAAAATATTTATGGACAGCTGTTGAATAATTCTTTCGTGTGGAATTTAGTTTTCAAAGAACAGAGTAAATAAACGTTTATTGTTTATACAATTCAATAGCAAATAAACGAATGGCTTTCCTGATGAGAAGGGGTTACTAAATATAGACAACAATGATGTTATTGGTGCGTTGTTTTCTTCCAGAACGGACACCTGGGATGCCGACACGAAAGCTCACCAGATGGTAAGTGATCACCGCCTATGGATAACTCAAGGCTCACAAGATGGTAAGTGAACACCGCCAATGGAAAACCACACTACTAGTCTTGCAGTCGAGTTATTGGTTCTTTAAGCATGAGTAGGCTCTTTAAAAAGGTGAAATTAATTAAATTTCCTATTATCACTCTACGCGAGTGAAGTATTACTTACACTCGCGTAGAGTGAGGTAGTGTTCGTTTCTCCTGAAGATGCTTCGGTTTCGAAGTGAAACGTGCGTTGAGTACGTAAATTGTGTGCTTTTGTGATTGGTGCCGGCGTGGTCGTGGTTGTAAAAGTGTGGTGGATGTGGGCGGATAAGTGTGCCGCTGGCGTCTTCGTTTGATCTGAACCATCGGTAAGTCTTATCCATTTATTAAACCAACGTCTCTCTTTTCGGTACCATCACGGAGGATACATAGAACAGTTCGCGGATAATAGCAAATTCAATTAATTTCACCTTTTATTAATGGATTTCCGTAAAGTAACGCCTGAATCAATAAAGTAGGCTCTTTTCTTGAAGGTCCTTACATCAAATCTTTTCGGAAAGTTCATACTGATATTTGGTGCGAGGCAAAAAGACCTGGTGCGAGGCAAAAAGAGCCTGAAAAATTGTACAGTTGTGGATTTCTAGACATTGAGATGGTGAGGATGAAATTTTGAATTTTATTGCGATGTCCGATGGTAAAATTCGGCGTTTTTTGGAGTACTTCCCAACATAGATACGATAGAAGATGCAGAACGATACCACGTCTTTATGTAACGCCAAGAATTAAGCCTATTAGAAACAGTCCCGTCCTTAACAATTAATAAATAAATAAATATTCAATGGACAAATTACACTGATCTCACCCCAAAGTAAGCAAATTGATACTAATACATAGAAATACACATATAAATACTGGAATATATTTAATAAATACCCAAACCCGGAAATACAAACATTTATGCTCATCACACAAATCGACACGTCCCAAGAACAAAGTCGTATCTGCAAAACCACCAAATTACAATATATTTGTTTGTGGGAGTACATTGTACATAAGATAATGTTCACTTGAGCATTTCCAAAAACAAAAGACCAATAACTATAAAAAACTAGCTGACCCGGCAAACGTTGTTTTGCCATTCATATTAGAAATCCATAGCGGACAAACAACGTGACTCGTAATTTATATAAGTCTACGGGATTGTCCTTCCACGCAGCCAAAATGGCATTAAACTTTATATGGTGGTTAGGATATTATTAAATTTTCTAATTTTCCGCGCAATTTTCTTACTATTTTCTTTTATTAGAACCTTCTCCTTACAATTACAAATACAACAAAAAAAAATTACCGAAATTGGTCCAGCCATTCAGGCGTGATGTCGTGACCAAGGAAAATAGGAATTAATTTTTATATATATAGATATATTTTCTTTTAGCTTTATGCGTGTTTAATGCGAATTTTATTATAAAACCAATTTCGTCTGATCTCTCCATACGATTTTGTTCTTGGGACGTGTCGAAATGCTTGTCCCCGTCGGGGATCGAACCCGGGTCACTAACTACTCGACCAACGAGGAGCCGCTATTCGTTGATTGGTAATATAAAAGGAGCTCGTACTGAAGAGCCTGTGCTATGAATGAGAGCATTATCCATATCAGGCTGGATTTTCTTATAAAGCTGTGAGCGAAGGCTCCGGTCGGTGTGAAGTACTGCCTAGCCGTGCTGAGAATACCCAGTTTTTTGGGGCTACTTTATTCTTGCTTTCCAAGTAAGTACGGAATTGAACGTAGCTCGATATGTTTTTATATAAGATAGCAAACAAGCAGATGGGTCTCCTGATGGAAAGAGTCAACCATAGATACCAAAGATGTTAATGGTGCGTTGCTATCTTGTGGCGAGGTCTAATGCCACATGCATAAGTTTACCGGCTACCTTACCCTCCAAACCGGAACACGACAGTGACAAGCACTGACGCTATTGCGGCAGGAATAGGTAAGGCGGTGATACCAGACCTGGGCGAGACAATGCAGAACTCTACCACGTAGAGTTGTCGACTCCAAGTATTCCATTACTGGCCGAGGCTCTCAGAGAAATATTTATAGACAAAGGAGACATGACCAAAGGTAATTTTTTTGCGGTAAACACACAAAACTATATCTATTGGGGTTAATATAGACTAAACTAAATTAAATGTCGCCTCTGTGTTGACCACATGAGGTCCCGGGTTCGATTCCCGGGTCGGGCACATAAAAAAAGTGTTTTTTCAGTTTGCTGAGAAACACAAAGTTGCCCGGGATTGGAAAGTGCCCGGTTGGCGATAGGCTTGCCACCTATCACATTTGTGGGACCAAGTATTTTCGGCTAATCGTGGGTGCACTTGTTGTACCTCTGCCTACCCCTTCGGGGATATGGGTGTGAAGATACTTCTAAATTAAGTGGCCCCCACTTCAATGCTGAAAGACTGGAAAGTTGTTCTTCGATTTCTAATTGTTCATATGGAGGGTTAAAACAGATTTACTGGCTAACCTACCCTCTAATCCCGAACACGACTGTGTTAAGCACCGACATTGTATCGGTAGGAATAAGAAGGGCTTGCAACTCAGATCATGAGAAAAACTGTTATTGTGGTTTTTAGAGGTTTTTCCCGACAATCCAAAATCTTAGTAGCTGCTTGAAGTCTAGAGTGGTGTGATACCACTCCGATGCTTCGGATGAGCATGAAAAGCTGTCGGTCCCGCTCATCGCTAGAAGTAATCGATGACCGTTATCAGATAGGTAAAATCTGACTACGGGAATCACCATTCATAACGCCAACCGTCGTACTGGTGAATCGTGGTGAACCGGAAATTTTGTAGACATTTGGTTTACTTTACCTACCTCGCAAGGGAACCGGGTGTAATAAGTAGGTCTTGATAAAAAGTATCTTCACGCCCATATCCCCGAAGGGGTAGGCAGAGGTACAACAAGTGCACCCACAATTAGCCGAAGATACTTGGTCCCACAAATGTGATAGGTGGCAAGCCTATCGCCAACCGGGCACTTTCCAATCCCGGGCAACTTTGTATTTCTCAGAAAACTGAAAAAACACTTTTTTTTAAAGTGTCCGACCCGGGAATCGAACCCGGGACCTCATGTGGTCAACTCCAACGCTGGACCACTAGACCACACAGGCGATTATGTCTCGATAGTAGTGACATATTCGATCAAATTTAGATTTTTACGAACTGCTTGGCAGGTAGCCAGCTTGTTTATTTTCTTACCCTCAAAACGATGTAGGAGTCACCGCTGTAGAATTTGCCATACTGGTTTTTAGGAACTGGTACGGGCTCCATGTTCTGTGGAAAAAAAAAATTTTTAACAAACTACCTCAAATCCCCGTCATCACCTACATGAATCTATATATGATCGAGAAGCAGTTTGGCCAAATAAAACACTTGAATTGCTTTTACATGCACAGTATAATTTTTGGGCAGAGTAACGCCCTTAACAAGCGATAGAATAATTACAATCAACTGAAAACATGTTATCCCGCCTATTTATACCATTCATCGTTATACATTTTGTCTATTTTCGTTATGACGTCATTATCTAAAAATAACAGGTGCACAACACAGGTGCGCCACACATTTGGCCGGCTAGTACTTGTCGTTAAGCGCATTTGCTAACATATATTAAATAGCGATCGCCTGTGGCCGAAAATTGGTCATAGACTTCAAAATAAAATCTTTTTGATGTTTGACAGCTGACGTTAGCCGTAAAGAAAATAGTTTAGTATACATATGTGTATAATATCCTGTATGTCACATGAATGTAGTGTGTGTAATGTTTATTTTTATTAATTTAATGTATTTCTATAATGCATTTTGCTTAAAAATATAACGTTTTTGCAATCCTCCGTAATGTAAACTTCAACAGTGAAAAAATTCGTACTCCACCGTTCGCGCATATGTCTTAAAAAGGGGTCCACAGATTTTCCTACATGTATTAATGTATAGATGAGGATTTAAATGTGATCACCTGTAAAAAGAACGAAGTGAGAGATTAAAAAGCCAAAACATTTGTGTGACAAAATTTATGAATGGCCCCAACGGTGCGTTGCTATTCAAGTGGCGAGATGTAAATGCCACATGCATAAGTTTACCGGCTACCTTACCCTCTAAACCGAAACACGGCAATGTCAAGCATCAACGCATGACGCTATCGCGGCAGGAATAGGAAAGGCGGTGGTACCATATATTCGGGCGAGACGTTGTAGAACATTACCACCTAGTAGTCACGGTGGTAGTCAAGCGTATAGCTAATCGATCGCCTTTTACGACCTGCCTGGCAGAATAGTAGATGGTCTGTTCTCCGAAAGGGTAAAGTACATAATATATCGTTTTTTGAAAAGTTTCGTTTATCTGGGTAGATAAACGAAGCTTTTCAAAAGTCGCCTCTGTGGTCTAGCGGTCCAGCGTTGGCGTTGACCACATGAGGTCCCGGGTTCGATTCCTGGATTGGGCACATTAAAAAAAGTGTTTTTCAGTTTTCTGAGAAACACAAAGTTGCCCGGGATTGGAAAGTGTCCGGTTGGCGATAGGCTTGCCACCTATTACATTTGTGGGAACAGGTATCTTCGGCTAATCGTGGGTGCACATGTTGTACCTCTGCCTACCCTTTCAGGTATATGGGCGTGAAGATACTTCTTCAAAAAACAATATATTATGTACTTTTAATAATCTAGATGTTTGAACTGAAAAAATCTATATTTATAGTTTTTACTCTTTGATCTTAAAATACTACTTAACGGTAAGTTTCAGGGACGGCCTGCAGGGTCACCTGATTTACAGATTTTTGTATTTTTTAAATTTTGTATTTTTAATTCTTTAATTTCAGTACAAGGTTTATATGAAATTACGTATTTAAAAAAAGTACGGGAAAATTCTTAAAAATCTTGATGAAAAGTGACTAACTGAGCGAGACAGAAGATATTGTGGGAGTATCTTAAAGATATTGATTAAGATGAATAAAAATGGCCGAATTATTTAATTTTAATTCTATTTACTTAATATGACCCTAATGTTAACGGTATATTTTGTTTCTATTTATATTAATATTATAAATATCTATATTAATATTATAAATGCGAAAGTTTGGATATTAGGATGGATGTTTGTTACTCAATCACGCAAAAACTACTGAACGGATTTGAATGAAATTTGGTACACGGGTAGATAATAACCTGGAATAGCACATAGGCTACTTTTATCCCGGAAAAAATTGGTGATCCCGCGGGATTCACAAAAAACTGTTATAGTGCAGCGGGCTGCACGGTGCAGCTAGTAAATATTATAAATGCGAAAGTTTGGATGTTTGGATGGATGTTTGTTACTCAATCACACAAAAACTACTGAACGGATTTGAATGAAATTTGGCACACAGGTAGATAATGACCTGAAATAGCACATAGGCTAACTTTTATCCCGGAAAAATTAGGTGATCCCGCGGGATTCGCCAAAAACTCTTATGATGTAGCGGGCTGCACGCTGTAGCTAGTATTATATAAATGTGAAAGTTTGGATGTTAGGATGTATGGATGTTTGTTGCTCAATCACGTAAAAACTACTGAACAGTTTATATGAAATTCGGCTCTCAGGAAGATGATCACCTGGAATAGCACATAGGCTACTTTTTATTCCGGAAAAAAGGTGATCCCGCGGGATTCAACAAAAACTTTTATAACTTAGCGGGCTACACGTTATAGCTAGTTTTTTTTATAAATTACACAATTACCGAGTGAACGATACGTTGAATCGTTAAAGTACACTAGAAATACACCTATAGAATATATATCTATAAATACTGGAATACATTTAATAAACACCCAAACCCAAAAATACAAGCATCTATGCTTATCGCAGTCGGGAATCGAATGAAAATATTCTGTTCCATTGACTTCTGCTAAAAATAATTAATTAAAACTAATAGCCGATCATTCGATATCGATTGAAGATAACGCCCCAAGTATTCTTTTAAAAAAATATTCAATGTACAGTTTTGACTTTCCTACGATTTTATTATATGTATAGATGTATGTATGTGAACTTATCATAGGAACTCGTAACTTTAAAAAGGCTTGACCGATTAACTAAAAATTTAAGTTGAATCTCGATTTTGAGAAATGTAAACAAAAATCTAAAAAGTTTTAATTAATTATTTTACGATCATTCGTGTTGAATGATCTGTTATTTTTAACATATCAACACCGTGACATTATTAATAATTAAATTAACCTAATTAATATTGTTAACTTCCCACTACGTATGTAGATAAGGGAGTTACTGATTTTACTCCGATTTGCGAAAATTGAGTTTTCGCCAGATGTCCACGTTTTGAAGTCCTAGGAACCCTTTCCGACTATTTTCACGATGACGTCAGTATGTCTGTATGTATGTGTAAAGTAGCCTAAGTTACTCCTTATTACATCAGCTATCACCAGTGAAAGTCCCGTTAAAATCGGTCCAACCGTTCCAGAGATTAGCCGGAACAAACAGACAGACAGACAAAAATCGTAAAAATTGTTATTTTGGTATATGTACCGTGTATACATCCATATGCATTTTGTTAAAACCAGTTATTTTAATATAACAAACAGACACTCCAATTTTATTTATTTGTATAGATTGATAACAAGCTGAATTTTCGTAAGCAGATTTTTTAACGACACGCTCATCTTTTCTCTCTTCGAAAAATCTCGAATCGGGTAATCAAAAGTAAAAATATTCCTGGCACCACGGCCTATTAACTTTACACCAAGAAAAATAAAAAAAAACAAAATTATTTTACTTTAATTTTTGAAAATCGATTTTTTATTAGAACTCTACGTTTTAGGTCCTAGAAAGTTGTTATTATTACGACGACGTCTGTATTTCTGTATGTATGTGAACTTATCATAGGTACTCGTAACTTTAAAAAGGCTCGACCGATTGAAACGTAATTAATATATTCGATTGGGTTCCAAGAAAATTAGATTTCCTGAAAATTTAAGTTGAATCTCGATTTTGAGAAATGTAAACAAAAATCTAAAAAGTTGCCAAAACAATAATTTTTAAAATAACTTCCACATATTATACCGATTGATTTCCAAATCCAATCAGCGTTTTTCCTTGAAAAACTACGCCGAACGCCGCAAATTGGATCAAAATCAATTGATTTGTTCGGGAGTTATCATGACATATAATTTTGAAAAGTGTTTTTTGACATTATTTCAAAATTTTGGAAACATCAGCAACTCGGAGCCGACGGAAGTATTTGAATAAAACATTTTTGGTTGAGATTCTGTTTCAAATTCTGACTTCAATTTTGAATGAATGAATGATAACTGATTTTTATTTAGATGGTGGTATAGTAAATATTCAGTGACTAGCACGAGCATGTAAAGCTGTAGGTTCTGGTTAAACAGAAACCACCTATCTCGCCCTATCTATAACATCTATTGACATAGATCGTACCTCTATTCTCCATATTTCAAGACCTGGAGACTTCCCAGCTTCAACAAACGCTTGGTGAACTGCTGGCATTATCTGTAAACAAAGAAAAATATTTAGGCGCAGGTAGGTCTTAGAAATGCAAATGCAAAAAATTAAAAATGCAGAGACAGGCATTCGTGTGATGATGAATGCATGTATTTCTAGGTTTGGTTGCTTATTAAACATATTTCAGTATTAGCAGTTACTCGCGACTTCGTTCGCGTGAACTAAAATCATAACTCCCTTTTCTCAGTTAAAAAAGTATACATATATCACTCCTGGATAGTGTAGCTTTCCAAAGGTGAAAGAATTTTTAAAATCGGTTGAGTAGTTTTTGAGTTAAATCGTAACAAACAAACAAACAAACAAATTCTTCTTCTTTATAATATTAGTATAGATTTATATAGGATTACTTTTAAAGGTTCGGCCCAATTTTCAGAGGCTGTACAGAATCGATAATATGTTTGATTTATGTAAGGTTTCAGCTTTCTGGTACAAAGGATCTCTGAGCTATCGTGCGGACTGACGGAAGGACGGACATATCGAAACTATAAGGGTTCCTAGTTTACTTTGGAACCCTAGAAAGTGGCATTATATCTTTGTTATACAGAGCAATGCACCATTACCATAATTTGTATCCAATGATTGTGTTTTTGGAACGAAGTTCCTTACGGCAGGCTTGGAGGGGATAGGGATTTTGCTGCGCGACCGAACTGAAAAAAATGTGATAGTAAAACCGTAAGAAAAATGCGTGGAATAAAAGCGTTAAATGAGACGTGCGCAGGCGCGACAGTCGCGTACACAAGCTAGTAGTGCCGTTTAGCCGAAGGAAGTTCGTTCCTACCTGGTGTCCCGCGACACCACATCATTTTTCTATCTGCAGAGTCAGTTTCATTATTCACTCAAACAACTAGACGTTCATTATGACTAACAGTAGAAGTGATAATATCTAGAATACTTGAGTTACATTTAATCTCAACAATGTCTAGTACGAGTAATCTCAACAATGCTAGATAATTTTATTCGTATTATTATGTTTTATGATTATTTAAGTACATTTTATATGAATAGTTATGAGATTATTATATTTATTATATAAAAATTTATATAATATATTAATATTTGTATGTTTATTGGTCTGCCCGTAGGTTTAGATAAATGTAATAATTCTCTTTGTTTAGTGTAAAATTATTTGCAATTGTTCCGTAAGACTTTTCTTGTGCACTACCCGTTACTACAATGGTTCTACAAGTGCAAGGTTAACTGGTAGAAAATGTCTTTAGACGTTAAGTTCGCCTGTTGTATATTTTGTGCAATAAAGAGTTTAAATAAATAAATAAATAAATAAATAATATACATGTAATTTACTGCAATTATCTTCTAAGTAATACTTATTAAGACATTTACAGGAATTTGAATAAATCATCACAGGATACATGCGATATCTTAGATTTTCTCTTTTAGTAGATTCGATAATCTATACATCAATACATAGTATAAAACAAACTCACTGTCTTTGTCTGTCCCAATGTACCTATGTGTGCTTAAATCTTTAAAACTACGCAACAGATTTTGATGTGGTTTTTTTAAATAGATAGATTGGTTCTTGAGGAAGGTTTTAGTATATAAACCTTTGAGATATTCCCACGTGAACAAAAGCTACGCGGGTGAAACCACGGGCAGGTCGCTAGTTACCACATAAAGGAAAACTTTGTACCTCTTTTAAGACAATAACATGACCGGTGGAGTTTTAAATTTAGCACTGATAAAGTTTACATTGCATAGGACTGCAGAAACCTAATATTAAAAAAAATTATTAAAAATACATCAAATTAATAAAAATAAAAATTACACACACTACATTCATGTGACATAATAATATATTAATTAATTAATTTATATTAATTTATAATTAATTAATTAATATTAATTAATTATTATTAATTAATATTAATTATTAATTAATTAATTAATATTAATTATTTAATATTAATTAATTAATATTAATTAATTAATCTATATTATTATTATTTTATTATAATCTTATAAATGCGAAAGTTTGGATGTTTGGATGGATGTTTGTTACTTAATCACGCAAAAACTACTGAACGGATTTGAATCAACTTTGGCACACAGGTAGATGATGACCTGGAATAGCACAAAGGCTACTTTTTACCGCGGACACGTGAGACATTCCTGCGGGATTCACCAAAAACTTGTATTATGCGAAAGTTTGGATGTTTGGATGGATGGATGGATGTTTGTTTTTCAGTCACACTAAAATCATTGAACAGATTTGGATGTAATTTGGTACACATGTAGATGATGACCTGGAATAGCACATAACATACTTTTTGTCCCGGAAAATGTAGGTGATCCCGCGAGATTCGCCAAAAACTTTTATAATTCAGCGCGCTGCACGCGGCAGCTAGTGTATAATAATTTCTTTACGGCTAAAATCAGTTGTTAAACTTAAAAGGGATTTTATTGTTCAGTCTATGGTCGAATTTCGGCCACAGGCGATCGCTAGTACATTTATATAAACCTTCCCCTTGAATTAAATCGCATTAAAATCCATTGCGTAAGATTCAAGGGAAGACAGTGAAAGCGATCTGTTTAATACTATAAAATAATAAAAATATGATTAAAGAAAGTATGATTAAAAAAATAAAAGTGAGTATGATTTTATTAGTAGAAATAATTAAGAAATGAAAAAAAAATATGATTTTATTAGTAGAAGTGATTGAAGTTAATTAAGCTATCATCTATCTCTATATATATAAAAGAAAGTCGTGTTAGTTACTCCACTTATAACTCAAGAACGGCTGAACCGATTTAGCTGAAAATTGGCAGGGAGGTAGTTTAGAGCCAGGAGAAGGACATAGGATACTTTTTATCCTGTTCGATATGAAACGTCAGTCATTATAAAACGTGGTATAAAATATAGAAATAATTATGAATGATTAATGTAGGTATTTTTTTTTTGTATTTTTTCCAATTAAAAAATAAATCTGCTTATTTATTGCCATTAAGGCGGAACAAAGTTTGCCGGGTCAGCTAGTTTCTGATAAGCTATATATATTTATTCAATCGATAATAATAATGCATGCGAGATACGACAGCGTGAAATCGAATCCATCCACACAAAGTTTCAATAACAATCCATTTTATTTTAAGCTCGCGTTCATGCCAATAGAATCATATCATAAAACATTGAAAATAACATGTTTTATGAGTTGACATTGCACTTACTACTGAAGCACCAATCTATTTCGCTAGATTTTTAGAGAAAAATCTAGCGAACGTGTTGTTATTTTAAAATAGTGTTTTATTTTCGAGATTATTCCGTCGTAAAATCATTTATCTCCTCCGGCTCATAAATTTCCCTGTGTTTATATTTAGAGGTGTGTTGCTACTTGCTAGTGATACGCAGGAAACTACATGTCTGTCTGTACGTAAATTAAATACATTTAAACAAAATGTTTTTAATTGACTGTGTGCTTGTAAAGTCAAAATAGGAAAGCCATCTGGAGAGCTATAAGATCTTGATTGCTATTCTGTAGTATAAATAAACCCGCAGGCGTATCACCTAACGTTTGCAATCTGCCAGCGATCAGCGATGACTTTTTAACGTAAGAAAAAACTCATGAAAATCGTTGCCAATTGCTTGCTGGTCACTAGATGCACTTTTTGCAATGTTACAGCACCAAAACTAATCAAGCGGCTACGACCGCCACTAATATACAAGGCTGGTATGTGTCTTGCAATAATTAAACAATTACCCCACGTGTCAGTGCCAGTCGGACTAACACACGAAGAGTTCTGTACCATCCATATCCATAATAATATTATAAATGCGAAATTCTGTCTGTCTGTTACGGTTTCACGACTAAATCGCTGGATCGATTTTCATGAAATTTGGCATGGAAGTAGTTGTAGAGCCGAGGTCAAACATAGGGTAAATTTTTTTTTTAAAAATCAACCCCTAAAGGGTTAAAATAGGGAATGAAATTTGTATGAAAAAGTATCCTGACGACATATTAATCTACTCACGAGCGAAGCTGCGCGGGTCCGCGAGTCATCTATAAAAGAAAATCACGTTTGTTGTATGTATACTAAAATAATTATTTTATGTATTAGGGATTTATTTTTGTAGTTTCCAAATACTTACTTTTTCTTTAAATATTCAAGTTTCTACCTGTTTATTAAGATCGAGTAAAAAATTGCTTAAAAATTACGTTTGTTGTATGGGAGCCCCCTTTAATATTATCTTTATTTTATTTAGTTATTTATTTTAAAAGATAATATACAACTAAATATTCTGTGAAAATTTTAAGCATCTACCTGTTACCGTTATTAATGTTGAGCAAAAAATACAAAAAAACACGTTTATTGTATCCTTAATATTTTCATTTTTCATTTTTCGTAATTTTCGTTATACAGGCAACGGAAATACATAATTTGTGAAAATTTCAGCTTTCTAGCTATCACAGTTTATGAGATACGCTGTGATAGCTAGAAAGCTATTAAAGCTATACTGAGACAGCTTAGTAATAGGGTCCCGTTTTACCTTTTAGGTATGGAACCCTAAAAAGAATATTACTTAATTTACATTATTAAAGATTTATATTTGTAATATATGAACTATACCTTTGGGTTTTCCTCGTACTATTACGAGATTCTTAGTTCACCGGAATCTTTTCAAGGTGCTTTTATTAGATTTTTTTTATAAATAAATATCGCTGGACAATTTCACACTAATTGATCTAACCCCAAAATAAGCAAATTATTTGCTTGTGTTATGGGTGTAAGTCAACGATACTAATACATAGAAATACATATATAATGCTGTTACATACACAATAAACAAAACTCATAAATACATATTTCTATGTTCATAACACAAATGTTTGTCAGGAATCGAATCCGAGTCACATTTTATTAGATATTATTTCATAGTTAAGAAAATAGAAAAAAAATATATAAGGATACCCCAATATCGCTCAGTGTAGAATGGCTCGCCTCCTGCACTGAAAACCTAGTTAGATAAGATCGATAACTCGGTTCAAGGTGACCTATGGCGTCTCCCCATGCGTCCATGACATCATGTTTACGGTCTAAGCCTAAATAAGTCAAATACGCTTTGTTTAAAAAAAAAAGTGTTTTTTCAGTTTTCTGAGAAACACAAAGTTGCCCGGGATTGGAAAGTGCCCGGTTGGCGATAGGCTTGCCACCTATCACATTTGTGGGACCAAGTATCTTCGGCTAATCGTGGGTACACTTGTTGTACCTCTGCCTACCCCTTCGGGGATATGGGCGTGAAGATACTACTACTACGCTTTGTTTAGTCGAGAACTCTTTTCATTCCTGATAATAATTGAGAAGGTGAAATGTAATTTTGTTGAACTAAAACTCGAGTATAAATGTTTTGTATTTTTTTCGTCTTTATGTGGCAGGAATAGGAAAGGCGGTGGTATCAAGGTCTAGCGAGATAATGCAGAACTCTACCCACTAGACCCTTTTAATATATTAATATAATCCATACATATAATAAAATCGTAGAAAAGTCAAAAGTGTATGAATATTTGGAACGAAGTTCCTTACGGCAGGCTTGGAGGGGATAGGGATTTTGCTGCGCGACCGAACCGAAAGCGACCGACTGAAAAAAATGTGATAGTAAAACCGTAAGAAAAATGCGTGGAATAAAAGCGTTAAATGAGACGTGCGCAGGCGCGACAGTCGCGTACACAAGCGAGTAGTGCCGTTTAGCCGAAGGAAGTTCGTTCCTACCTGGTGTCCCGCGACACCACATCATTTTTTTTAAAAGAATACTTGGGGCGTGATCTACAATCGATATCGAAGCCAAAAATATAGTTTTTGGAATTTTTGTGTTTGTCTGTATGTATGTCCGGGGTAAACTCAAAAAGTACTGCATGGATTTACTTCAAATTTTGCATGAATATTACTAACAAGTCGGGTCAACATATAGGCTACATACCATCACGCTATCACCTACGAGGGAGGTGCTGTGCGGAGTAAACGAAGTCCGCGCGGACGAAGTCGAAACGGTCTATTAGGTGATAGAGTTTCACAATTATTTGTATTATTTTGTGTATATATTAATACATGAAAATGTCTAGTAGGATGTAGAGTTTTAATTAAGTTTTAACAAATTTAATGTTATTTTAGTTGGAACGCATAGTACTTAAAACTAATGTGTTGTCAAAATACTTTTTTAGTCTTTATCGTGGTCATGCTTTTATTAATCATTACATAGTATAAAACAAAGTCGCTTTCTCTTTCTGTCCCTATGTCCTTATGTCCCTATATATGCTTAAATCTTTAAAACTACGCAACGGATTTTGATGCGGTTTTTTAATAGATAAATTGATTCTTGAGGAAGGTTTAAGTGTATAAACCTTTCCGATATTCCCACGGGAATAAAAGCTGCGCGGGTGAAACCGCGGGCAGGTCGCTAGTATTTTATAAATATTGCAGAACTCTACCACATTTTTAGCCATTTACGAACCGTCTGAGAAACCTTTATGAGATCACTTAATATGGAGTTTTGTAATTATTTTAGAACATATATTTAAAACTTCTTATGTTGTCAAAATACAAATGCTTTTATCATGGTCACGTTTTTTAACTTCCCGCTACGTATGTAGATTAGGAAGTTACAGATTTTTACTCGATTTTCGAAAATCGAGTTTTCACCAGATCTCCATGTTTGGAGGTCCTATCGATCATATCATACAATGGATCTTATCTATTTTACGATGACGTCAGTATGTCTGTATGCATGAATATATGTGTGTGTGTATGTGTGTATGTAAACATTTCACAACTTTTGAACGGCTTGACCGATCGAAACGTGGTTGATAGCATTCGATTGGATTTCACTTAACTTAGACTTCTTGAAAATTTTAACTAGGGATGGGAGTTATTGCTACTTTTATTTCACTATCACGTCGTGAAGTTATTTGTTTTTGTCACTGTTATATCACGGGTGATAAATCACGACCGTTATCTATATATATAAAAATCAATTGCTGTTCGTTAGTCTCGCTAAAACTCGAGAACGGCTGAACCGATTTGGCTAATTTTGGTTTTGAATTAATTCTTGAAGTCTAGGGAAGGTTTAAAAGGTGAGAAAATATAGAAAAAAAAATAAGAGTAGTTAAAAAGGCAGAACAACGTTTGCCGGGTCAGCTAGTACTTTATAAGTAACGATTATTGTCACAGGGGGTGCATTTTATTCCATATTTCTTTTTTATATCATAAGATAGCAAACAAGCAGATGGGTCTCCTGATTGAAAGAGTCAACCATCGCCTATTGACACCAAAGATGGTAATGGTGCGTTGCTATCTTGTAGCGAGATCTAATGCCACATGCATGAGTTTACCGGCTACCTTACCCTCCAAACCGGAACACAACAATGACAAGCACTGACACTATTGCGGAAGGAATAGGTAAGGCGGTGGTACCAGACCCGGGCGAGACAATGCAGAACTCTACCACCACACAAATTCATATGTTATATCGCCGCGCAGTGATTACAATTTATAAGTGATTAGAGGTGATTAGTAACATATTAAATAATTTCTTGCTTCTAGCTGGTGGTACGATGTTGCTCAAATGTTGTTGCTTTGTCTCTTTAGCACAATGGATTTCCGCGAATTATAAGCTTAAGTAAAGTAGCTTGGCTCGCGTGAAATTATATCAAAATCGCGTTATATTTATACTAGCTGACCCACGCAGCTTCGCCCGCCTGTAGATTACCATATCGTCGAGATAGTTTACAAATTTCATCCCCTATTTCAACACTTTAAGGGTTGATTTTTGGAAAAAAAATAGCCTAAGTTTAACCCTGGCTCTTCAACTATTTCCATGTTAAATTTCATGAAAATCTGTCCAGTGGTTTAGCCGTGAAAGTGTAACATACAGACAGACTTTCGCATTATAATATTAGTATGGATATAGATAACAGACTGTTTCGATGCATATAACTGGTGTGACACGTGAATTATGTTATAACGAGTGATATAACCAGTGATGCGTGAAATGTGTCATGCTTAATTTAATGTGCATGCAATTCGGTCCAGGAAATTTTGGAAATTTTGAAAAAACTTAAAAAAAAGTTCGGCGAATCAGTATTATTTTTAATATAACTTCCAGATTCACGTTCCGATTGAGTACAAAATCTAATCAGCTCTATTCTTAAAAAAACTGCGTCCAACGCATAAATTTCATCAAAATCGGTTTATCCCTTTGGGAGTTATTCTTAACGAAAAATTTTGTAAAGTGTTTTTTAGACATAATTTCGTGATTTTTAAACTAATAGTTTTTTGACCTTTTACAATATTTCAATAATCAAAAACTATATAAAAATCAAAATTAAATCAAGTTTTAAAAAAATAGCTTTTAAATATTAATATTTTGTTGTTTACAAAAAACTTATTTAATATTTTAAAAATAACTTTCAGGCACGGTTACATGGATAAGCCTTTCAAGAAAACTTCTTAGATTGTCAGCGTAACTTGCAATTACACACAGAAATACAAAGTTATACTACTCACCGATTAAATAAAATCACGTCAAGGGTAATTTTTTAACCTTTTAAAAATTACTCATGGTTTATAATTTAAAAAAAAGTATCTTCACGCCCATATCCCCGAATGGGGTAGGAAGTAGAGGTACAACAAGTGCACCCACGATTAGCCGAAGATACTTGGTCCCACAAATGTGATAGGTCGCAAGCCTATCGCCAACCGGGCACTTCTTTCCAATCCCGGGCAACTTTGTGTTTCTCAGAAAACTGAAAAAACACTTTTTTATGTGCCCGACCCGGGAATCGAACCCGGGACCTCATGTGATCAACGCCAACGCTGGAGCACTAGTACACAGAGGCGGTTTATAATTTTTTCACGATATAATATATCTACAAATATATGAAATTTTTGACAGTGATAGGAGCGTTTGCTCATATGCTCGGCGACACGTTTACTTCCAAATGGCGTGTCTAATAATATTAAAGGGGCCAAAAACGGTACTAATATGGCCAAAACCGGTACCTTTCAGTAATGAAAACTAATTATGTCGTCCAAATATCATGGTCGGTTGTTTTAAATTTTGTTTTACCCACTAAAAATAGGTTTTTCCTCAAACTAAATCAAGGTTTTATGGATTTAGAAAAAACCTTGTTTATACAATTGTGCAATGACGCTTTTCATTCTAACAGGAAAAATGTATCACAACGAATACTATCTACTAATCTACTAATCACGGAATTACATTTGTTCTGAGCTACTAATATATTTGCTACGTTAGTAGTGTCCTTATACTACTTATAAATATACTGTACTACTAACGTAGCAAATGTCCACACTAATCTATACATATAAAAATGATGTGGTGTCGCGGGACACCAGGTAGGAACGAACTTCCTTCGGCTAAACGGCACTACTCGCTCATGTACGCGACTGTCGCGCCTGCGCACGTCTCATTTAACGCTTTTATTCCACGCATTTTTCTTACGGTTTTACTATCACATTTTTTTCAGTTCGGTCGCGCAGCAAAATCCCTATCCCCTCCAAGCCTGCCGTAAGGAACTTCGTTCCAAAACCGTAGGAAAGTCAATACTGTACACTAAATATTTTTTTTAAATGATACTTGGGACGTGATCTACAATCGATTTCGAAGCCAAAAATATAGTTTTTAGAATATTTGTCTGTTTGTCTGTATGTATGTCCGGGGTAAACTCAAAAAGTTCTGCATGGATTTACTTCAAATTTTGCATGAATATTATTAACAGGTCGGGTCGACATATAGGCTACATATTATCACGCTATCACCTACAGGGGAGGAGCAGTGCGGAGTAAACGGAGTCCGCGCGGACGAAGTCGCAGACAACAGCTAGTATTATAATAAAGAGGAAAGATTTGACTGTTTGTTTGAATTGAATAGGCCCCGAAACTACTAGACCGTTTTTAAAAGATATTTTACCATTAAAATCCTATATTATCCCTGATGAACATAGGCTATATTTAATACGAGAAAAAAATAAGGATCCGCGTGAAATATGCGCGAGCGAAGCCGCGGGTAATTACCGACATTAGTATGTTTGTATGTATGTATGTATGTATGTATGTGTGCGTGTTTGTGTATCTAAGTAAGCCTCTCATAATTCTGAACGGCTTGACCAATTGATACGCGGCTGACGGTATCAGTATTCAATTGTTTTGCACAAAATTTATTCGTCATGAAAATCTGCACCGATTCAGCCTCCTATAAAAAATCGGCGATACAAGTTCATTTTTAAATAACTTCCAAATGTACCAACTGAGTAAGAAATCGTGGCATTAATTATTATTTACTTTGATTTATTGGTCTTATTTTTATGACGAATATCAGGTCTTGTATTATTTATTATAGTCATAGATAAAATAGAAGAATTTCCAGACATCTAACAGCTTTTGCGTTCGAAAATTCAATTATTTACGCAGATAAATTTGCGGATATTAGTTATTATTTACTCTTATTGACCTGACTTTTATAACCAACTAGCTGACCCGGCAAACGTTGTTTTGCCTTACATATTAGAAATCCATAGCGGACAAACAACGTGACACTTAATTTATATAAGTCTACGGGATTAAACTTTATATGGTGGTTAAGTATTCTTAAATTTTCTAATTTTCCGCGCAATTTTCTTAATATTTTCTTTTATAAGAACCTTCTCCTTACAATTACAAACACAACATATCAAAAATTACCGAAATTGGTCCAGCCATTCAGGCGTGATGTCGTGACCAAGAAAAATAGGGATTGATTTTTATATATATAAGATAGATATGTTCTAGGAATTAATAGATACTAGCGATCGCCCCGTGGTCGAAAGTCGACCATAGACCAAACAATAAAATCACTTTTAAGTTTGACAACGCTGTAAATAGTATACATGTGTATTATGTGTATATTATCATGTATATCACATGAATGTAGTGTGTATAATGTTTATTTTTATTAATTTAACTAGCTGTTGCCCGCGACTTCGTTCGCGCGGACTTCGTTTACTCCGCACAGCTCCTCCCCGTAGGTGATAGCGTGATAATATGTAGCCTATATGTTAACCCGACCTGTCAGTAATATTCATGCAAAATTTGAAGTAAATCCATGCAGTACTTTTTGAGTTCACCCCGGACATACATTGACTTTGCTACGATTTTATTATGTGTATATATAATTGTATTTCTAAAGCATATTATTTGAAAATATTAGGTTTCTGCAATCCTTCACAATGTGAACTTTAACTGTGCTAAATTTCACACTACACCGTTTGCGTAACAGTCTTAAAAAGGGGTACAAAGTTTTACCTTCACGTATAATAACTATCTTTATATTTCTGACACACAATAAGTTTTGAAACACTTTAATAGTGTTAAAAAATTCAATTATTGTTATGACGAATCATAACAATAATTGAATTTCTCTGCAGCTTCTTGCTGAAGTTCATTTATAGCCTGTTATAGCCTGTGTACATAATGCTTACAATAAATTCGTAGGTAACCTTCGCAAACTTTGCAAACTTCGTATGCAAGTAGGAACGCAATTTGAATGCATTTTTAGCGCAGGAATACCTCGCGCCTGTGGTGAGCGGCATCATTTAATCTTAGTTTACTAAATCGAGACGAAATAAGGAAACTGATTGTGGTAATAAAATGATTAAAAACATAAAGAAGCCATATTTTTATCATGTGATGAAAATCTGTACTGATTTTAATCGATTTGTTCATTTCCTAAGTATGTCCCAACACTAGTACCTACTGATCCGTGGGTGCCATTAAGGAAATAAGACTTAAAATAATAAAATATTCCACTAATGGCACCTGCGAAAAGTATCGAGAAGTGCCGTATGTGGAATACCTCAGGTGTCATTTCCTCAGGTGCCATTTAAGCGGGTGCCCAATATGGCATACTTCTTTTACTACGATATACGGTGACGAAGTCAATCTATAAATTTCCAACAGATTTTGATTTTAAAATTTCAATTCTTTAAGCGGAATAATTCCCAAATCCCAGCATCACTTAAGCAGGCTGTAAACGTTCAAACATGTTTGTCAAACTTTACGTTTTGTTTGTGCGTTTTTATCAAATATCAGCGCACATGTAACAACAAGATTGTCAAACAAGACTTCACTTTCAAAGCAGTTTTCGCTGTGAAGTGACGCTCCAACGCTCAGATGAGTAACAACTAACAACATGTCTCAGCGGCGGTCGCACTAAAATGGCGAGTTTGTTTGACAAACATGACTGTACACCTTCAAACACATATGACAAACAGTCAATCAAATCTTTCAAACATACAGCCAAACACATAGTTTGCTTGACAAGCACGTCGAACTTGACCGTAGACTATCAAATAATTTGCCAACGTAATATTTGACAAATTGTTTGAGCATTTACAGCCTGCTTTATTACACACTCGGCTTTGTAGACTTTTGAAACTCCAGACAAAAATAGACATAATAAATTACAAAACCGGTCTTTAAAGGATGAACTAGAACACAGTACCACCAAGTCGACCTGACTAATAAGATTTAAGTTTCACACCTCGACTATTTCGTGTTTTATGATTAACAAATTTAATATATACATATATGTCTGCGTTATAGTATTTATTTATTAATTTAATATTTTATTGTACACAACAGTAAATAACAATTACAAACGAAAGAAAAATCGTATATTGATATCTAATACAATTATTATGAGGATATCTGGTTTGGAAGGTAAGGTAGCCGGTAGACTTATGCATGTGGTACTGCTATCCCACCACACATTTTTTTTATAGTATAAGACAGCAAACAAGCAGATGGGACTTCTGATGGAAAGAGTTAAACATCTCCTATAGACACCAAAGGTGTTAATGGTGCGTAGCTATCTTGTGGCGAGGTCTAATGCCACGTGCATAAGTTGACCGGCTACTTTACCCTCCAAACCGTAACACGACAGTAACAAGCACTGACGCTATTGCGACAGGAATAGGTAAGGCGGCGGTACCAGACCCGGGCGAGACAATGCAGAACTCTGCCACCTAGTAGCCATGATGGTAGTGACTCGATAGCCAATCGGTCGCCTTTTACGACCTGCCTGGCAGAACGGCAGTTGGCCTATTCTTCAAAGGAGCCCGAAACCAACACGGGGAAAATCTTTGGTGTCTGTAAGCAAAGGTTTATCTTTTCATCAGGACAATCATACGCTTGTTTGCCATCTTATGATATAAAAAATTATATACCCGGTTAATACTTTTTTTCTCTTCTTTTTTATCCATATATTAATACGTGAAGGAAAAACTTTGGACCCCTTTTTACGACAATTGCGCTAACGATGGGCTATAAAATTTGACACAAAGTTTACATTACGGAAGACTACAGAAACATAGGTAATATCTATATATACATATAATAAAATCGTAGGAAAGTCAATGTATGTCCGGGGTAAATTCAAAAAGTACTGATGGATTTACTTCAAATTTTGCATGAATGTTACTAACAGGTCGGGTCAACATATAGGCTACATATTATCACGCTATCACCTACGGGGTAGCAATGCGGAGTAAACGAGGTCTGGGTGAACGGAGTCGCGGCCAACAGCTAGTTTTTAAATAAAATACATTGGATCATTAAATTAATAGAAATAAATGTTACACATATTAAATTCATGTAACATACATGATAATATACACATGTCTACTATTTTCTTTATGTCTAACGTCAGTTATCAAACTTATAAGAGATTTTATTGTACAGTCTATGGTCGAATTTCAGCCACAGATGACCGTTAGCATCAATAAAAAAACAGTAGCAGTCGTGGGACTGCCGATAGAAGTGAAAACGGAACTATTAAGTTGAGAGTAATTAAAACTATATGCAAAACATAGCTATAGATATACTATTATCATTAGCATGTCGGTGACGCGAACCGAGGATTTTACCCTCTACCAAAACGCTCAACGCGCCTAAAGAAGTTTTCACTTCAAAAACGAAAGTATAAGAGCTATACCTACAATTGAAAATTTATACGTTTAATATAACTACTGTGCCGAGAATTTTGTTTATCTTGTATAATCCAAACCCAAGGTATAAGGGTTAAAAAACCGGCTAAGTGCGAGTCGGACTCACGCACGAAGGGTTCCGTACCATCATAGCAAATAAAATACAAAAAAAAACACGTTTTTTGTGTGGGGACCCTTAATATTTTTTATTTCTTTATTTTGTTGTTACAGCGGCAGGGGAAATACATAATTTGTGAAAATTCAGCTTTCTAGCTATCACGGTGTATGAGATACAGCCTGGTGACAGACAGACAGACAGCGGAGGCTTAGTAAAATGGTTCCGTTTTACCCTGTAGGTACGGAACCCTAAAAATTACTGTGCCGAGAATTTTGTTTATCTAGTATAATCCAAACCCAAGGTATAAGGGCGGATAAATCCATGCAGTACCTTTTGAGTTTACCCCGGACATACATTGACTTTCCTACGATTTTATTATATGTATATAGAGAATATGTATATATGTATAGATAAAGCCGGATTTAGAAAAATGAATTAAAGCAGATAAGTCTAAAAATAGCAACAGATTCCGCTATGTCGCTTTCAATTTTATTGAAAGTTAAAAATTTTGTAACATGATAACAATAACATTAAAATATTTCCGTTCTGCCTGTTTCATTCTCAACAATATATCAAACACCTAGATACATAGGCGTACCCAGATGCTGAGCCGGGGACGGGGGGGGGTCAACCGTAACTTTTTAAGACAATATTTTTATCTACAACAGTATATAATTAGTACAGAGGTAAACAAATTCCAGGGGGGGCAGCTGCCCCTCCCTGCCCTCCCTTGGTACGCCCATGCCTAGATACGAGTGCTACTACCAGTTCTTTGTGCATAAGCATGGGCGTACCGAGGAGAGGGGGAGGCAGGGATGGTCAGCTGTCCCTCCTGGTATTTATTTACCTCTTTACTAACTATATACTGTTGTAAATAAAAATATAATTTGAACACTGAATATTATCGGCACTTGGTAAAACTGCATGTTAACTTATATTTATATCGTACTAGCTGTAGCGTGCAGCCCGCTGCATTATAAAAGATTTTGGTGAATCCCGCGGGATTACCTACTTTTTCCAGGATAAAAAGTAGCCTATGTGCTATTCCAGGTCATCAGCTACCTGTGTGCCAAATTTCATTCAAATCCGTTTAGTAGTTTTTGCGTGATTGAGTAACAAACATCCATCCAAACATCCATCCAAACTTTCGCATTTATAATATTAATATAGATTAAAAGCACTTGTACTGTTTTACTTGACTTTTTATTTATTAAAACCAATCGATTTCGCGTTTTAACGCATTGCATTTTGCAATTTTATAGAAAATGGGTGGCGCGGTATGTTCTGAAACCGCTGGGAAACGTGTTAATTTTCGGATAAATAAATATAGGACATCAGCTGAAAACTAGAATTTAGCACATTCTTTTTTATATTTACAACTAAATATCATCATATAAAAATCATGTGGAAGATTAGAAATATTATTAACAAATTATTTGTTTTAGAGATTTTTTTAGCATGTTTTCGGAATTTTATATGATCGAGTAAAGTACATTCTATCATGTAATGAGTTAGCACATTCCTTAGATAATATCTTCAGGTATATCGTGTAATTTTTGTAAAATTGTTATTTAACAATCAATACAAAAAAAAACAGTAGCAGTCGTGGGACTGCCGATAGAAGTAAAAACGGAACTATTAAGTTGAGAGTAATTAAAACTATATGCAAAACATAGCTATAGATATACTATTATCATTAGCATGTCGGTGACGCGAACCGAGGATTTTACCCTCTACCAAACGCTCAACGCGCCTAAAGAAGTTTTCACTTCAAAAACGTGATTAAACAAACCAGTTTTTTTTCCGTTTGTCGCGATGCCTCGCCTTAATACGATATAAAAATATCTAAACATATAATAAAATCGTAGGACAGTCAATGTATTCCGGGGTAAACTCAAAAAGTACTGCATGGATTTACTTCAAATTTTGCATGAATATTACTAACAGGTCGGGTCAACATATAGGCTACATATTATCACGCTATCACCTACGGGGGAGGAGCTGTGCGGAGTAAACGAAGTCCGCGCGGACGAAGTCGCTGGCAACAGCTAGTCCACAATATGGTAAAAATGAGTTGAGCACTAAACTGATGCTAAACATCAATACAATTGGTCAGTAAAAACATCTAAGCAAAAATAGCTCTCTATTATTTTATTCAACGTCAGAACTAGTCCCCATGTATGGCACGTTAAAAAATCAAAAAATATTCAACTTCAAACTACAATATTTCTAAACTGATTTTGTGTAGACTGGATCCTTTTCGCGTAACTACGTCTAATTATTTATCTTGTACACACTATATACAAGTTTCAACGCTTCTCAAATGGTCTTCGATAGTAATAAGATAAAAATATAGTCTTAAAATGTTACGGTTGCTTCCCCCTGGCCCAGAACCTGGGTGCGACCATGTGCATAAGCCAAAAATTGAAGTACATATTATATGAGATTAATTTCTGTATCTATTTTGTGGTGATGACTTGTTATCAAGCACCAGTTAAATTCACGGTGATTATACAACGGATGCTGACATTTATCTACAGTTTGGCGTTTAAACTCATCAGATCCGGGATGAGTACTTTTATTTTATTTTATTTTATAACATAACTAGCTGTTGCCAGCGACTTCGTCCGCGCGGAGTTCGTTTACTCCGCACTGCACCTCCCCCGTAGGTGATAGCGTGATCATATGTAGCCTATATGTTGACCCGACCTATTAGTAATATTCATGCAAAATTTGAAGTACATCCATCCAGTACTTTTTGGGTTTACCCCGGACATACATACAGACTAACAGACAAACAGACAAAAATTCTAAAAACTATATTTTTCGCTTCGATATCGATTGTAGATCACGCCCCAAGTATTCTTTTAAAAAAATATTCAATGTACAGTTTTGACTTTCCTACGATTTTATTATATGTATAGATATTATAACAAACAAGTTGGTGATTTTTTTAATGGAAAGAGTCAACCATCGCTTGTAGACATCAAAGATGTTAATGATGCGTCGCTATCCGTGTAGTGGGATAGCAAAGCCACATGCATAACTTTATGGGCTACCCTAACTTCCAAATTTGTAAGCTTGTTCTTTTTTTGTCGCCTCTGTGGTCTAGTAGTCCAGCGTTGGCGTTGACCACACGAGGTTCCGGGTTCGATTCCCGGGTCGGGCACATTTAAAAAAAGTGTTTTTTCAGTTTTCTGAGAAACACAAAGTTGCTCGGGATTGGAAAGTGCCCGGTTGGCGATAGGCTTGCCACCTATCACATTTGTGGGACCAAGTATCTTCGGCTAATCGTGGGTGCACTTGTACCTCTGCCTACCCCTTCGGGGATATGGGCGTGAAGATACTACTTGTTCTTTTTTTACTGTATGTGTTATCCTATATTGTACTGTGTAGTAAATAAAACATTTATAATTCTTATTTACATTTATAATTCTTATTTAAATCTGAGCACGGCAGTTGCATGCTTAACGCTATTACCCGTTTCGTCGAGTGGTTAGCGTTCTTTGAAGAATAGGCCAACTGCCTTTCTCCCAGGCAGGTCGTAAAAGGCGACCGATTGGCTATCGAGTCACTACCATCGTGGCTACTAGGTGGTAGAATTCTGCATTGTCTCGCCTGGGTCAGGTACCACCGCCTTACTTATTCCTGCCGCAATAGTGCTTGTCGCTGTTCCGGTTTGGAGGGTAAGGTAGCCGGTAAACTTATGCATGTGGCATTAGACCTCGCCACAAGATAGCAACGCACCATAAACATCTTTGGTGTCTATAGGCGATGGTTGACTCTTTCCATCGGGAGACCCATCTGCTTGTTTGCTATCTTATGATATAAAAAAAAAAAACAAAAGTAAAGATACGTAATAAAACTCAAAATGAAAAAAAATATATACATAAATAAAATGATACGTAATAACCGTCAGTACAAGTAGCTAACATATAGTAAAATTCATTCCAAATTACTGCTTTCTAGTAAAAGTCTCTAAGTTCAAATAGATGCACGGACGATTGGACGGACATGGCGAAACTATAAGGGTTCTTTGAGACTACGGAACCCTAAAAAATGAAAAAAATATTCGCAATAGTGTCACCTCTGTGGTTTAGTGGTCTGATGTTGGCCACATGAGGTCCCGGGTTCGATTCCCGGGTCGGGAATTTAAAAAAGTTTTTTTTTCAGTTTTTTGATAAAAACAACGCCCGAGATTGGATAAGTGTCCGGTTGTTGTTAAACTTGCCACCTATCACGTCTTGGGACTGGATCTTCGACTAATCGTGAATGTGCTGGTTTTACCTCTGCCTACCTCTGAGGGGATACGGGCGTGAAAATACTTTTTTATTAACAATAATCGTCTACGAAATCCTTCATCGATACACATTTGACCGGGTTAATAGGTATACAAAAAATATATAAATATCACACAAAACCTAATAGAACTAGACAGCTCAACCTGTTTTAAGCCGGTCGATAAAAAGAAGCAAAAACCTACAGATAAAGAAACTGTGTTGTCAAGGTCTTAAGATTTATGTTTCATCATGACAATATTTTTAAGCAAAGAATAGCGAACATGCTGCCAACTAACCTTTTTCAAAAGTATCTTCACGCCCGTATCCCCGAAGATGTAGGCAGTACAGCTGGTGCACTTACGGTTAGCCGAAGATAATTAGTCCCACAATGTGATAGATGGTAAGCCTATCGCCAACCGGACACTTTTCCAATCCCGGGCAACGTTGTTTTGATCGAAAAACGGAAAAAACACATTTTTATTTGCTCGACTCGGGAATCGAACCCGGGACCTCCTGTGGTCACAACCTACACCGGACCCCCAGGACGTAGAGGCTTTTTCATGTCAATAGATAAGCATCATTTATCTATAAGTTCCAAATCACTCTTTCCGTGGTTAAATTTTTAACAAAGAAAAATTATTTACGTATAAATTTCGGAGTTGATCAAAAGCAAAATAGAATTTCGTCATATTGAATCAGCGATACGTAGCTCAGTTGGAATAGGACTGGCTGGCCTGATGGGTCTATTTCAAATTTCGATTTTTTAATCGATGTCAAAAAGAAGGAAGCTCTCGATTTGTTAGAATCTGTTTTCTATGTAATATATTCCCCGATTACTCGAAGACGCATCGAGTGATTTAAAAAATTTATCGTTTGTTTTAGAGGGTATACAGTATACACCTCTGTATTAGAAATTCACCAAATTTATATGCAACCATTAATTTGGTGAATGTCTAATGCAGAGTTCCAGATATGCAGGAGAATTTCTTTTTCTTGCTCTACCTACTAGATGGTACTAACATGTTTCGCCAAAACGTTCGTTTTTTAAAGACTATCTAGTAAAAAACAGTAGCAGTCGTGGGACTGCCGATAGAAGTGAAAACGGAACTATTAAGTTGAGAGTAATTAAAACTATATGCAAAACATAGCTATAGATATACTATTATCATTAGCATGTCGGTGACGCGAACCGAGGATTTTACCCTCTATCAAAACGCTCAACGCGCCTAAAGAAGTTTTCACTTCAAAAAGCAGATGGTCTCTTATTTAAACAAGAATGATGTAGTTCCTACAATATGCAACTATAATAATCGTCTCTTGGCAGATAAAAGCTTTTTTTATATCATAAGATAGCAAACAAGCAGACGAGTCTCCTAATGGAAAGAGTCAACCATCGCCTATAGACACCAAAAATGTTAATGGTGCGTTCAAATCTTGTGGCGAGGTCTAATGCCACATGCATAAGTTTACCGGCTACCTTATCCTACAAACCGGAACACGACAGTGACGAATACTGACGCTATTGCGGCAGGAATAGGTAAGGTAGTACCAGACCCGGACAAGACAATGCAGAACTCTACCATCTTGCTTTGATAAGTTCTGGACTTACCAATATAAACTGTGTTGGTATGGTACTGTAATACCTTTATGGTGTTACATATACACTGGCAGCTTTGTCTACTTTTAAACGTAGAACTGTCTAGTTTTTATATGGAACGGGATAGAATAAGAGTGTTCGAAATAATCTTGACGGGAAAAGACATATGCCCGAAAAATAAATGAAGTTATAAAAATCGTGTATTATTCGCAATAATACAAAATCCCGTCGATCTTCGTGTGCCTCGAGCAGCCAAGCAGGTTAAAGCAAATCCCCCGGGCAAAGGGTGTTACAATTGGTGGAGTAACAAGGCCGGCTGTTATATCGCCAGACGAGCGTTACAGTACCCATTAAAAATCTACTTTTTTGCGAGGCAGTTCATAAAAGACCAAAGACGGATCTTCGTTTCTAATACTTTTTGATGGTAGAGCTCTACTTTGCAACATTCTGGCTGGGTTCGATATTCGGCATTAACTACTCCTGCCGCGATAGCGTTAATGCTTGTTACTGTCGTGTTCCGGTTTGGAGGGTATGGCAGTTGGTATAGTTATGCATATGACGTTACATATCGTAGTGGTGTGTGGCTTATTCATAGGCCTACGAGGCTTGTGCCTAAGGGCGGCATGATTCTAGAGTGGGAAAGTTCATAAAGTTAATGCTTAGTTTTAATAATCACTTCCTCAAAAAGCTAAAAAAACATAACAGTAGTAGCACCAAGCATAAATCCACCACTGACATCTCGTCTTATCGCTTTTTTTTATATTATAATATAGCAAACAAGCAGATGGGTCTCCTGATGGAGTTAACCATCAGGAGGCGTTGCTGCTTGTGGCGAGGTCTTATGCCACATGCATAAGTTTACTTCAAGTTCACTCCAAACCGGAACACGACAGCGACAAGCACTGACGCTATTGTGGCAGGAATAGGTAAGGCGGTGGTACCGCACTCGGGTGAGACAAAGCAGAACTCTACCACCTAGTAAAGCTGATGGTTGTCTCTTTCCGTGAACAGCATCATCTGCAGCTTTTTTTTTGTATCATAAGATAGCAAACAAGCAGATGGGTCTCCTGATGGAAAGAATCAACCATCGCCTATAGACACCAAAGATGTTAATGGTGCGTTGCTATCTTGTGGCGAGGTCTAATGCCACATGCATAAGTTTACCGGCTACCTTACCCTCCAAACCGGAACACGACAGCGACAAGCACTGACGCTATTGCGGCAGGAATAGGTAAGGCGGTGGTACCAGACTCTGGCGAGATAATGCAGGACTCTACCACTTAGTAGCCACGGTGGTAGTGACTCAATAGCCAATCGGTCGCCTTTTACGACCTGCCTGGCAGAACGGCAGTTTGCCTATTCTACAAAGGAGGCCGGGACCAACACCAGCTTTACTGTCTTATGATATAAAAAATCATATCCCTAACTTACTTGATAATGTGGTCGTGATAATTTATGATTTAATCGACTCGAGCCAACACGGAGAATACTTTAATTAAAAGCAGTAAGTGGGTAATTAAAAGTAGTACGTAGGATAATAATATTTTAGTATTACATTAATTGTTGTCAATAAACTTATGCAATAAACTATGGCTTTAGACCTCGCCACACGTAGTATTGTATACTCTTTGCTCGCCACAAGATATCAACGCACCATTAACACCACAGACTACTTATGTATAAAATTAACACCTTTGGTGTCTATAGGTGATGGTTGACTCTTTCCATCAGAAGACCCATCTGCTTGTTTGCTATCTTATGATATAAAAAATAATAATTATGGAATTACTTCTTATTTCGAAAACATAGGTACGTAATATACAAAAAAGCAAGATATAACTGGCATTTGACAATTGTCATCCAAGCCGGTCAATTGTAGGTTATGTTATTGTCTAATGTCTATATAACAAGGCACAAGCATCGTAAACAAAACAGTCACATTTGAAACTCTACATTGCCAATTTAATGAAGTTTTCAAAGACACTCCGAGTAATAAAATTTATACAATGAAGCATTTGAACATTAAACTTGGTTTCCTGTATTTCTCACGGTAATTATACCGTATATTTTAATTAGGCACGCTATTATTCTATAAAAATAACCTTATAATTCTTGTTCATAATCTATTAAAAGATCTTATAAAGGAAAAAACGATAAAAAAACATTACATATCATTTTTTTAATATAAAATAATAGGTTAAAACTTACGAATGTAACAATATACAGCCAAGCGTCACAGACCACTACTGCTTAATGACTGATTCAGACTGAATAACTGTCCTTGTCTTGGGAAATGTGAACAGCGAATGTGATTCATTTTGTTTACGAATCAGCTAGTTCAGTAAAATAGACATTGTATAAAAAGGCTAATACTTAATCATTGTTAAATGCAAAATAACACTATTTTTACGATTTTTATCTGTCTGTCTTTTTGTTCCTAATGCTAATGATAATCTCTGCAACCGCTGGACCTATTTTGACGGGACTTTCACTGGTAGATAGCTGATATAATAAGGAGTAACTAAGGTTTCTTTAAAAGAAAATTCCACGCGAACGAAACCGCGATCACAGCTAGTCAAAAATATAACTTGTAAAAAAAATGATAAAAAAATGTGTGTGTGTGTGTCTGTGTACTTATGTACGCACGTTAGAAGTTATACTTTATAAATTTATAATAATTAAACACAAAAATCTTTCTAAAAATGTTATCCTTTGCCTTATGCTATGTTTGTAGAAAAAACAATAATTAATATTGTTTTTTCTACAAATTTCTACAAATAGAAAAAATGTATTTATTAAAAGGAAGTTTTTATTATAAAGCATTATCTAGTTAAATAAATTATTTCATAACTACATAGAATAAAACAAAATCGCTTTCGCTATCTATCACTATGGCCTATGTATGCTTAGATCTTTAAAACTACGAATTTTGATGCAGTTTTTTACAATAGAATAGAGTGATAGAAGAGGAAGGTTCATATGTATAATAACATCCATTATATAGTAAAGAAATACTGTTATAAATATATTTAGCTAAACAATGTTTGCCGGGTCAGCTAGTATGTCATAAAATAGTTAATTTAATATAATCAAAAAAGTGTTAGTAAATGGTTAACCCTACAGGCCATTCCTGATACTTTCTGCTAAATTAAGATATTTTATGCTCAAAAGAGTAAAAACTATAAGCAAAGATTTTTTCAGTTCAAACATTCATTTTTTTAAAAATGGTATAATAAGTTTATCGTGACGGTGTGCGCAGCATTGTAAAAATTTACTCTCATAATTTTTCCCTAACGCGCAAAAAATGCATAAACCTACCAAAGAAACGAGCGATGCAACTTTTCGATACGTTTACCCCTCGTAAATCTTCTCTCTATCTCTGACTGCTTTCCTGTTCTCTCGTATTTGCGCGGCACCGTGTCGCCATGCTAACTATCAATTAATACGTAGATTTTTGCTGCTTGAATCCATCGGAAGTGTGGTAATAAAAAGAACTTTGTATGGTATTAACTTTTTTCCAACTTTGTGTGGAAATTAATTTATATCCAATTAGCTGATCCGGCAAACGTTGTTTTGCCATTCATATTAGGAATCCATAATACAATAACAAACAACGTGACACGTAATTTATATAAGTCTACGGGATTGTCCTTCCACGCAGCCAAAATGGCATTAAACTTTATATGGTGGTTAAGTATTCTTAAATTTTCTATTTTTCCGCGCAATTTTCTTAATATTTTCTTTTATAAGGACCTTCTCCTTACAATTACAAACACAATAAAAAATTACCGAAATTGGTCCAGCCATTCAGGCGTGATGTCGTGACCAAGGAAAATAGGGATTGATTTTTATTTTTATATATATATATATATATATATATATATATATATATATATATATATATATATATACAGTACCCGGCGATAAATATTGCACATCGAACTTTGGAAAGAGACAATCGGATAATTTCGGCTTCGTAAAGCGTTATCTCTGTCCCACACTACCTATGTGACGTTTAGTCAGTCGTTGTTCAAGTACGATAGAGTGCAGTCGCGTCCCGATCAAAATATATATTTAGAGTTGATAACACCCACAAATTTAAATAATTTAAAGTTGTAATATGGCATCTTTCGGAAAAAGAGGGAAACCTTTACGAGGTCAGTCACGTGAAATTATCTACAATGTTTATAAATACTTTGTAAGCGAAGCTGATAGATTTAAAAAAAAAGTAGATGAAAATGTAAGTTGTTATTTTAAGAAGATTCAAGAGCGAGTTGCAAATGCCACTGGAATTTCAAGAAGAACTTTGAACAATACATTAAACGAAGTCAGTACTGAAACACATTCGACTGAAATTAAGTTCAGCACTCCAAAAAAAGGGAGACCAAAAAAGCAATTTCGTTTGGATATGGACGATTTTGATTACGATGTTGTTCGAAGAATGGTGTATGATTTTCACTTACGATTTAATGAACTGCCAACAATAAAATCATTAAAAGCTAAGTTATCTGAAGCTATTAATTACAATGGGTCTGAAAAAACGTTGAGAAAAATACTTCATGACATGGGATTTCCGCCGCCTGCCGCAATAGCGTTAGTGCTTGGAGAGTAAGGTAGCCGGTATAGTTATAATGATGACAAATAATATGCTCTTCTTCCTTCGTTACGCAGGTGACGGCATTAGATTGCGTTCTACCTAAATTAGACTTTTACCGACAAACTTTTTTTTAGACAAAATTTAAACCGATTCGTTTCAATAGATTTACAGAAATTTTGACAAAAAAATCAAATAATTGTCAAAATGACAAACACATGGTTTTTTTACGTCTAAAGTTTGTTGTGAAGGAATTTTATTATGTAGTCAATGGTTGAATTTCGACCAGAGGGCGATCGCTAGTAATATATAAATATACATGATCCTAAATAAGTTGAAAAGCATTTAACTTTTTTTTATATTATAAGATAGCAAACATGCAGATGGGTCTCCCAATGGAAAGAGTCAACCATCGCCTATAGACACCAAAGATGTTAATGGTGCGTTGTTATCTTGTGGCAAAATCTAATTCCACATGCATAAGTTTACCGGCTACCTTACCCTCCAAACAGGAACACGACAGTGACAAGCACTGACGCTATTGCGGCAGGAATAGGGGAGGCGGTGGTACCAGACCCGGTCGAGCCAATGCAGAACTCTACCACCTAGTAGTCACGATGGTAGTGACGCGCATAGCCACTCGGTCGCCTTTTACGACCTGCTTGGCAGAACGACAGTTGGCTTATTCTTCAAAGGATCCCGGGGCCAACACGGGGAGAAACTTAACTGTATAAGCAATTAGTCTGAAATAAATTTCTTTTATTTGACACTACTTCAAACACATATCAGCTTTATGAAAATAAATTTTAAATGACGTTCTTTGAACTGAATTATAAAAAACACTAAGAAGGACCTTTCAGTAATGATTGACTTTCAAATAAAATGAATTCGAAATGAACACATACTATTTTCAACCAGTGAAAAAACTGAGGTTACCAGTTTGACATGTGTGTATGTGATATTTTTGGCATTGGATAATATTTGAGTATGATGACCTATTTAGACGTCCAAGCACGTGTACTAAGTGTATGTATGATTTTCCACAAATTTATTGAGAACGGGAGTTCTCTGTATTAGCCCCGGGCTCCTTTGAAGAATAGGCCAACTGGCGTTCTGCCAGGCAGGTCGTGAAGGGTGACCGATTAGCTATGCGATCACTACCATCGTTGTTACTAGGTGGTAGAGTTCTGCATTGTCTCGCCCGGGTCTGGTTCCACCGCCTTACCTATTCCTGCTGTAATAGCGTCAGTGCTTGTTACTATCGTATTCCAGTTTAGGAGGTAAGGTTGCCGGTAAACTTATGCATGTGACATTAGACCTCGTCATAAGATAGCAGGCAACCATTAAAATCTTTGGTGTCTATAGGCGGTGGTTGACTCTTTCCACCAGGAGACTCATCTGCTTATTTGATATCTTATGATATAAAAAAACCGGCCAAGTACGAGTCGGACTCGCCCACGAAGAGTTCCGTACTATAATCTTTAAAAAATACAAAAAAAAAAACACTTTCTTCCCCGTGTTGGTCGCGGGCTCCTTTGAAGTAAAGGCCAACTGCCATTCTGCCAGGCAGGTCGTAATAGGCGACCGATTGGTTATTCGAGTCCCTACCATCGTGACTACTAGGTGGTAGAGTTCTGTACGGTAAACTTATGCATGTGGTGTTAGACCTCTCAACAAGATAGCAACGCATCATTAACATCTTTGATGTCTATACGCGATGGTTGACTTTTCATCGGGAGACCCATCTGCTTGTTTGTTGTCTTATGATATAAAAAAAACATCTTAGGTGCGTACAAAAGTACACACACTCACATTTTTGTAACAATATAACATAATTATGCACACATACTTACCCCGTATACCCCGGGCTTTCTTTGCATTATTGTCTGCAAAATTTCCCGGAGTTTTGGTACCACCTTCTTGTATATTCACTGCCATGTTACGGTTTGGAGGATAATAAATCCAGTAAATTTATGCATGAGGCATTACTTTCCCGCCACTCGGATAGTAACGCAGTATTAACATTTTTGGTGTCTCTAGGATTATGTATTATGTTTTATATCTATGTATATTAGGGTGGAGTGAAAAAAAAAAATTTTTTTTTCTTAGCCTGGGGGTCAAATTTGTAGCTTATAAAAAACAAAAATTTTTGAACAAAAAAAAATTTTACTCAACATCTTGAGGCAGCCCACTCATTTTTAAAATTAATTACGAGTAAAAACATTTGGTTGCAAAAAAAATTTTTAAAAGCGTTCTAAAAACTTCAAAGTATCCTCTTTTATGCCAATTAAAAATCACAAGTTAAAAAAAAAATTGTGACTATTGTTTTAATATTTAAAAAAAATCCAAAAAAGTAACATTCCTCGTTAGGGTACTAGAATAAAATTTGAGTTGGAAATGATCATAATTGCCAATTCTTGGATGTTTTAAGACATTAAAAGACAAAAATTTTTTTTTTTGCAACCAAATATTTTTACTCGTAATTAATTTTAAAAATGAGTGGGCTGCCTCAAGATGTTGAGTAAAATATTTTTTTTAAAAAAATTTTTGTTTTTTATAAGCTACAAATTTGACCCCCAGGCTAAGAAAAAAAAATATTTTTTTTTCACTCAGGATAATTAATTTGTAGCACTAAGAACCACCATGTAGATAGCGACGCACTATTAACATCCTTGGCATCTATAGGCAATGGTTGTTTCTTTCCATCAAGACAGCATCTGATTATTTGCTATCTTGTCTTGTGATATAAAAAAAGAAATAAAAACGTCAATTACAATGAAAGTCTTATGCTATTGTATTGCACCTAACAGCATTATCTGCGAACGAAAAGCATCGTAATATTATTTGTAACCATATTTAAAACAGCGTCAATTACAAAGAAAGTTTTATACTTATATATTTTACGTAACTGCATTACCCGCAGGCGAAAAGAATAGTAATATTATTTGTAAGCATGTTATGGCATTATCTGCAGACGAAAATCATCGTAACATTGTTTGTATATATATATATATATATATATATATATATATATATATATATATATATATATATATATATATATATATATATATATATATATATATATATATATATATATATATATATATATAACGAAACATACTAGTATCTAGATAACTATATCTAATCTTTTTGGAATCTATATATATATATATATAAAGAGCGTCAATTACATAGAAAGTCTAATGCTACTGTATTGCACGTAACAGCATTATCCACAGAAGAAAAGTATTGTATTATTATTTGTAATCATATTTAAAAGAGCGTCAATCACATAGCAAATCTTATGCTACTGTATTGCACATAATAGCATTATCCGCAGAAGAAAATCATCGTATTATTATTTGTAATCATATTATTTAAAAGAGTTTCAAATAGATAAAGTCTTATATCACTGTATTGCACGTAACAACATTATCTGCAGAGGAAAAGCGCCATTACTTTATTTTGGTACCACCCACACTGTAGATGCGACTACAACTATTCTCCGAAAAATAGTTACACCTAATTTTCATTGGAAAATTATAACTCAAGCCTATTTTTAGTTATATTTCCTATATTACCTTAAAATTACGTGTCCGTTGTTTGTCCACGCTGGACTCAAACTACTGATCCGATTTCAAAGAAATATGTACTGTTTGGTCCAACTTAAAATATATGACAGATTTTTTCAATTAACACCCCCCCCCCCTCTCACGTACCCCATCAAAATATTCAATATAATTAATTTGTGTGGCAAAACAAATTTGCTGGGTCAGCTAATATTATATAAAATCATGGGCGTACCGAGGGGGTCAAGGAGGGGCAGCTGCCCCCCCCGGGATTTGTTTACCTCTACTAACTATATACTGTTGTAAATAATAAGATAAAAATATAGCCTTAAAATGTTACGGTTGCACCCACCTGGCCTAGAACCTGGGTACGCCCATGTATATAATTGACATAATTATTTTGGTTTGGGTACAATCTGTGGGCTTGAGATCTTAATGCAAAGCGTTTAGGTAATACTCTACTGTCGTTTAATAGAAATCAAGAATCTTTCTGAAATAAAAATCTTTTTTTTTTAACTGTTTTTCACTTTTAGAAACATATGAATACACGTATGTCAAGAAAAGTCACTCATTTTATCGTATTTATAATTTTAAGACATTTATTTTTTTAGTTTTATTGAAAGACACGGTTATACGGAAAAAAAGATATTTTCACCACGATCACCTGACCACCAGAAGGGGGAACTATCGCATCTAAACGCCAAAGATAGCAACGTATTAACATCTTTGCTATCCTGTGAATCCTACGAATTAACGATAAAGATTTAACCCACCATGGGTTGCCCGAGTGGGAAAGATGTGATCATACATAAATTTAAAATAAATAGAAGATAAGTATTGAAATATTACATCACACAAGGTAAATAAGAATATCTAAAAGAAATTGTATATCTAAGTATTCGAGTACTAATCTATATATATAAAAATCAATTGCTGTGCCTCAAGCACGAACTCCTTGCGAAAAAGTATTCGTATCGTCATCGAGAAATAAACGTATGAAAAATGATCAGCGCCCCTATCGTACGTAAATGGAACTAAATTCGTGCTTCCTACTATCGTCATACTCCGTTAACGTATCGAGTCCTCGATACGTTAACGATACGAAAACGCTTAAAGTTTGTGCTTGAGGCTCTGGTTCGTTAGTCTCGTTAAAACTCGGGAACGGCTAAACCGATTTGGCTAATTTTGGTTTTGAATTAATTGTTGAAGTCCAGGGAAGGTTTAAAAGGTGAGAAAATATGGAAAAAATAAGAATAGTTTACAGGCAGAACAACGTTTGCCGAGTCAGCTAGTCTTCAATACAATTTGGTAAAACAAGATTTATGAAAATTGTAGAGCACATTGACCTAAAATGCGTACATGTTAAAATTTTTAAAATCTTTAAGATCTTTTTTATACAAATGAATGGATAGAAAACTAATAGTATCCAGATAAGAAGATGTTTACCATCGCTTTTTTTATTATTATCGATAGGTAAGCGCAATTTTCTCTCTTGACCTCGATTTCGCCTGATGGTAAGCTGAGGCCTAAGATGGAACGCGCTTCCCTAGAAGGTACCTGTTCACTCTTCTCTTGAAGATCCCCAGATTGTACTCGCCCGGGAACACAGACTCAGGAAGCATGTTCCTGCAGTCCTTTGCGGTTATAGATACGAAAGATGTTAATAGTGCGTTACCAGTCATTGCACCCATTTCAGAAAGTCTTGCGGTATGGCCAATAGTTCTCCTTGTATAAACAGCATATTGCGTTGCTGTTGCTGGTAGGATAAACGCTGACCCTGGAATAGAGCGAAAGGAGCGATAGCACTAGGCACCAAGTTGCGGGAGGCGCTAAATTTTCAAATTCAGTATACTATTTATACCGAAAAATAAAATTTTAAAATGCGAAGACCATGTTTGTTACTATTGCTTTACCTAATCCTGCGGCAACGGCGACGAAGTCAACAATGCTTGTTCGTTCTGGTTTTCTGGTTCGTCGTGTTCTGATTTGAAAATATACAATGCCTTGTTGAGAATTGAATCAGAGTAATCGTGATTTTTTCCTTATCAATCAAACAACAATACAAATACTAAAAATAGGTACATTAATTATGTACATACCTACATACTTTCTCGAATAATAAAATGGAAGAAATAACGATTCTAGTCATGCGTAAACTTTGAGTATGTAGTATATCTATGTGCGTAAACATAAAGAGCCCAAGACGCGCCATCTATTGGTGCTGGTCTTAACTAAGACGTTAGTTACTGGTACTGTAAGAGTTTGTATTTTAGTTTTCGGCTGTACTAATAGAAGGCGTTTTTTTTCAACACAAACCTAGAGTCACTACAAATTTTTACGACATAAGACAAGAAAATTTGTAATAGGTATAAGTTTAACATTAAAATTTTTTAGTTATTATTGGTTTACATTTCCGTTGTTCCTATTTTATTGTTTACAGTAAACCAAAAACCTAGATAAGAAATAAGAGTGCCACTGTGCAGCACAGACATATTTCATAATGAATATTTAATGTAAATAGATATTAAGGCAGGATAAATTGTATATTTCGTTTAGTTCGTAAGTTTTTTGTAATAAATAATGTTCGTTTTCGTCTTTTATTCGCCCTAAGACCTACATACAGCTTTGTTGTACAGAGATAATAAAGCTTTATGTAGTTAAGTTGTTTGCCTAAAGGCATATTACGAACAGAAAGGGGTTCCACGCAGTCGACAAATTACGAGTCGACTCTTGCGAGATTGTATTTATATGCGAGAATCCAGAATTACGAAAACCCCGAAAAGTGCAAAATTCTTTGTTAAAATGAATGTTTATCGATTGTAAATAGTATGTACAATGTAAGTATTAGCCTTAGGCATATGTTTACGCACTTTTCGAGTATATAAAGATAGTTAATAGGATAGGACGACTTGAAAAGGTGTACAACTCTGTAATTGTAAGAGTTTCCGAGGTCCTGTAAGAACGTATAATGTATATAACACTCTTGTTTGTTATTATATAAGTTTATTTGGGTTAGATCCTTGTATATAAATAAGAAATAACACATTGTAACTAGTTTTCGGTAGGCCTTAGGGCATTATGTACTTTGTTTCAATTATAATTGTAAAAAGATAGTACCGTTGCACTCGCTAGAGGGCCACACTAGGTAATTAGAGGTAGGAAAAGCTACCCAAGACAAAATAATTACGTTTAGATTACGGAAAGTAAGATTTTAACAAATCCCAGACATTGTGGCGACACGCCTGGCGCCATTTGTCTTTGTCGATTTACGCCGCCCGTCTGGCCGCGTGCTATAAATATCGGAGAGCGCGGCCATACAATCAGTTCCGTTCCGATCAAGTTACAGTTTCGTTACGACTCAATAAGTTTCCCAGACGAGTTCCTGGGCTTTAGTATATACATATAGGGTACCGGCTTTAGAGTAGGGCAGTGCTAGGGCAAGTACTGGCTCTCCCATAGAATAGGAACATTTGCAACGGTGCTAGCTTTATTGATAAATTCTATTTCGTTACAATAAAGCACCTTTGCAACGAACAGTTGTGGTCTCGATTATTTCTCTCCGGCACATCCGGCTCAACCAAAGGCACTACGGCTGGTGGGGCGTCGAAGAGGAATAGATCTACAGTCCGCTGGCTCCCCCGGCTGTAATGCACAGCCACTATCAGTTACTTGTGCATAAAGCCCCGTTTTCACTTTGATTAGTGCGAGTGTCAGTGTTTAATGCAGGTGCTTAGTATAAAGCCCAAAATACGTGAAGATAGCCGTGGATCAGTGCGAGTGATTCGTAATCGGCGTAGTAAAAGTGAATAGATACTAATTACTTATCACTCGTACTGATCAACAGCTGTCTTCACGTATTTTTGTCTTAATACTAAGCACCTACATTAAACACTCACACTCGTATTAATCAAAGTAAAAACGTGGCTTAACCCAAACTTTGATTAGTGCGAGTGATTAATGCAGGTACTTAGTATTAAGCAAAAAACACGCGTAATAGTAATCAACTTCTATTCACTTTTACTACGCTAATTACTAATCACTCCACCAATCAACATCTGTAAACACCTGCATTAAACACTCGCAGTCACTCTAATTAAAGTGTATTAGAGACACACACCAAAGTTAATAACGAGGAAATAGAAAAACAAACACTACCAAGAGTAAGTTATTCGCGTTCACTCAGGTAGTGTTTGTTTCTTCTGAAAAGGCTTTGGTTTCAAACAAGGATTTAAAACCTTATAATATCGATATTAAAAAGGTTTTATTAAAGTAATAGAAGCCAGAATATCAGGAAAGCTAGATTTACATCAGCCTGCAGAACAAGCCGGTTTCTGCCGTGGCCTCTCTACCTCCGACTATCTTCACACCCTGAACCAAATATTAGAAAAATACCACGAGTATAATCTTCCATTGTACATAGCCTTCATCGACTATACAAAGGCCTTTGATAGCCTCAGCCATCCCTCTATATTTCAGGCACTTAAAAATCAGGGAATTTCAATATCGTATATCCATCTCCTACAAAACATATACCGTAATAGCACCGCATCCGTTAAACTTCATAAACTTGGGCCACCATTTCCGATACAAAACGATGTGAAACAGGGCGATCCGCTATCTCCAAAACTTTTTACAGCCACATTAGAAGAAGTCTTCAGATCTTTAGCGGCGAGCTGGGAAGGTAGGGGCATAGTTGTTGGCGAACATAGGTTAACAAAACTCCGTTTTTCTGACGACATTGTCCTATTTTCTTCTTCAGCATCAGAATTTGGCTCTATGATTCATGATCTTAATAAGGCAAGCCTCGAGGTCGGACTGCGAATGAACATGTCTAAGACCAAGCTGATGACTAATAACTTAAGACAAAGGATAGAAGTCGAAGGAGTGGAGATTGAGTATGTCCATGAGTAATCTACTTGGGCCAATTAGTTTCTTTTCAGACAAGACAAGATAAAGAAGTTGCACGTCGCACCGAAAATGCCTGGAAGAGCTTTTGGTCCATGAAAGACCTTATGAAGGGCACCCTTCGGCTCAGCCTCAAGAAGAAACTCATGGACACATGCAATCTCCCCGCCTTCACCTACGCAGACGCAGGCGCGCAGACTTGGTCTTTGACTGAACAGCAGAAGTCCTCGCTCGGGGTTTGCCAGCGTGGTATGGATCGCAGCATCCTTGGTGTTAAGCTAACTGATCGCATCAAGAATAGCACACTGCGCTTCAAAACATAGATTAAAGACGTGGGCTATAAAGCAGTAGAATTGAAATGGAACTGGGCAGGCCACATCTGCCGCATGTCAGATGACCTATGGGCCAAACGCACCACCAAGTGGACCCCAAATAAAGTAACACGACGTCGCGGCAGGCCCAGACAAAGATAGCGGGACGAACTGAACTCACACTGCCCCAACTGGACCGAAAAAGGGTTAAATCCTGAGGAATGGAAGAAGGATAGGGGGGCCTTTGCCCTGCAGTGGGACAGACATGGCTAATAATAATAATAATATCGATATGTTTGCTGTTTCGTGATTGGTTCGCCGCGTTTCATGTTGTTTCGTGATTGGTTTGCCAACTAACGCTAGACGATAATGTCATAATTTATCATATACTATAACCAATCACGATGAGGCAAGCGTATCAATATTATAACGTTATAAATCCTTGGACTTTCGAAGTAAAACGTACGTTGAGTGCCTAAATTCCGTACCCTAGTATTTGCTACCGACGTGGGTGAACGTGTGGTGGATGTGGGTAGGTGTGCCGCTGGGGCAAGGTCGGATCCAGAGGGGGGTCATGGGCGTCATGACTAGGTAGTAGAACAGGAAACATAGATACACCACTGAAGCTATTACGGCCGAAAAGAATAACGACACTGTACCAAACCCGGGTAGAAAATTAAGAACAGTAAGCTTAAATTTAAAAATATATAAAAAGTTAGTGACATATTTATTACATATAAATGTTTGTGTTAATTACGTGTTTTTCGTTGTGTGAGTTTTGTTTTCACATAATTAGTGTGTTTAATGTGGTGAATTAAGTTCCCATTTTTTATTCTGTCTATGTGTATCCCTTGCGCCTTCTCTGTATTCTTTGGAGGTTGACTGGCACAGAATGCTCTTTTGCGTTAAGTATACCTGTGCAAATGTATGTGTGCAAAATTTAAATAAATAAATAAATTTATAGTGATTTATTTATTGAAATAGTAATAGTAGAATATAAAACCAAGATTGGTTCGGACCCCTTTGAAGAACAAACTATCTGCATTTGGTCAGATAGTTCGTAAAAGGCGGATGATTGGCTTGACATGTTATATGACGTATTGTAACTTGTGGTAGAGTTCCGCAACATCTATATTTAATCCATTAATATCTTTTTTATTAAACTTGTTAACTTGTATAGTAGCCAGAAAATAGGAGGCTAATGAAAAAGGAATAAAAAAAATTACGCTAGGAAAATAGTTAAAGAACAAAAGAAAATACGGCTAGAATCGATGACTTTGACCTTGGAGACCAGAAAGAAAATTCATATATTTTGCATTGAAGAAAGAAATCCTATCAATACCTTAACTGTTTTACGCCCTTCACGAATAAATTAATTTTAGAAGAAATTGAGGAACCCTTTGAAAAGTGTTGCGTAAAAATTAGATTTGGATGTAAAAAGATATAATTTGATATAAAAATTTTAGTAGTACGAAAGCAGTTCGCAAAGAATAGTAAATTTAATTAATTCATTTCAACTTTTAATTACCTATGGATTTCCGCAGTTTGTTTTTTATTTTGACAGGCAGTTCAGTTGTCTGACAGGCGTCTAGATGATAAATTCCTGGTGCGTTCCTTATAACAGAATGAATGTAAGGTAAAAAAAATCGAGTCCTATTTGAAAAATACGTTGCATCTTGTTTTCCTGCCTGGCTGTTTGCCCGCTAGTAAAAGGCGATCTAAATATATCACTACCATCGTGACTTTTAGTCAGATTTTCCAAAGTTTTGTTAGAATTTGGTTTCAATATCTTGTTTTTACCGCCACGTTAGAGTTAGTGATTTTCAGTACCTATTGTATTCTTATTTAAAAAAAACTAGACTGTAAACTTACATTTCTACCATGGAATTCAGAGTTACGAAGGACCAATTCTATAGCTAATAAATTTTCATCAAAAAGCGTCTGTTCGTGGTCGTATCACCGTTGCGTAAGAATTTGAGAAATAAAGCGGGAAAATCGCTCTAATTCGTTTCCAGTAAACTGTTATAAACAGCGCTAACAGCGCTACAAGAGCTGTCAAATACTTATGCTCAGCGCACTTCATTCAGTGTACAACAGATATGTTCATATCGTAGTTTATCCTACGCTAGCGCCATTCTGGTAGGTACTGGAAACTTTATTTTAAGTCAAGGAACTTATATACAATAACTGGAATTTTTACGAAGCAATATTTGAAAAATAAAAATGTACTTTATGTCGTTACTAATAAAGTTGACATTTGTTTCTTACTTAACAGACGGGAAAAACGTTCTGAGCGAGACAACGACAAGAGTGGATGTTGTCCCTTTCTTGCAATTGCCAGTGTAAATAAAACTATCTGATGGTAGATTTTTATATATTCGGTAATTGCTAAATCCCTTTTATTTATACACGACGATAAATAGATTAGCATAAAATGTATTGTAATTAACACAGTGAGTTCTAAAATGTGCTTATTTTAATTATTACGTAATTACTTATACAGTGCAAAAACTGTTTCTTAAATTAGTAGAATTACTTAGTAGTAATTTGCAAACTACGCATGGCCGCACTTATATATGGCGATTGGCGCTTTATTTAGTAGAAAGAGACACACTTTACCCATGTCGTGGTACTCTTCGGAATGATTTCAAAGCGGGTGTGAACATTACGGGTAGAATGTAACTTCCTTGTTTTAAGTTTATCAGATAATTGAATGACAACTGTTTTTTAAAATGTTGACAGCAAGTAGAGTCTCAAGATGGCGACATTGTTCGACTACAGCGCCAGTGTGAACTATACAAGAACTAAGCTGTCACGGCCTTAGTATACCTACTTTTTAATAATATCACCCTTGTATAAGTTTGTCTTCGTTACCTCTATACTTTATGCTTTTAGCATTTTCGTAGAAAATATAAGTGTTTTAAACTTGACGAATGGCGGTTGTTAACGCCCATGCAAAAAAAAAAAAATATAAGTGTTCTGTGTTTGAGCATCATATCCTTGCTACACAGATCTATTTGTCAACGATGTCTGTAGACGACGAATTCATATCGAGTCATTTGTGGTTTTTAAAGATAGAAAAAAAAGTCAATTTCAATTGCCAATACTATAATTATTTTCTACGATTACTAATCACATTGTTACCTTAACTATGGCGGACATCAACAAAACAACATAAAATTATAATAATATTGACATAATGTCTATTAAATAGCATAAAATCTCGATCTAAATCTATTAGGCTTGATATACATTATCCGATTGACTTAAAATTCTTTGATTTGTGGAAATTATCACTACATCTAAAAAAAATTTTGTTAAATTTAAAACGTTAAAAATATGATTTTAGAATGTCATTTAATCTAAACACCTAAATATAGCCCGTATAAACCGTAGTCCCGTGAACAAACATTTTTTTTTGTAAAATAAAAAGTTGAATGTTTGTGAAAAGCTTTATTTTGACGAGACAACCATCTTTTTTTTATTTTCGAAGAATATGTAATCGGGTAACTAATAAAGTTAAAGCACTTTAAAAAATTGATTCGGTGAAGGAAAAATATTTACTAATATTAATAATTATTTTCGACTTTAATCGCTTGATTATATTATGAAAAACACGATGAAACTTTTGTCCTACACTTTCGATGGATTTTCTGACGAGACCTTCACTTTAAAATTTCGGAATTATGAGATTTTTAAATTGATATTAATCAATTTAAAAACAACCTAATTTTCTCACAACAGCTTGTTAATTATTATTGTAATTCGAGGGTAACATTGTCCTACACGTAAAGTAGAAACTTTTCTTAGTCCGACACAATAAACTTTTCTTTTTATTGTTACCCGATTGAAGATTTTTCGAAGATAGAAAAGATGATTGTTTCGCCAAAACGAAGCTGTTCACAAAAATCCAGCTTCTTATTAATTAAAAAAAAGTTTAAAAAAAGTTTTTTTTATTCAATTGACAAGGTTGCAATTAGTAAACTCTCAATTCTGAGCTCAAACTAGTATCATTTGAAATATCATCTGGGTTATACCACAGAATACGAGGTTATTATTCACATCCAACTACATTTTTATCAGTAGATACTTACTCTTTGATTATGTACTGTCAGTATAGAAATAAATAATTAAAGTGCAAAATTTCATTTCGTACTAACAAAAATAAAAAAGTAGGATTTGAATTTTTTGAAGTGAAAACTTCTTTAGGCGCGTTGAGCGTTTTGGTAGAGGGTAAAATCCTCGGTTCGCGTCACCGACATGCTAATGATAATAGTATATCTATAGCTATGGAGAGCCAGACTAGCGCACGCGCAGTAGCCTGTGTACACGTATACACTAATACATCGACTATTTCTGACTGTATTATGTGCGCGTTGGACGCTTTATATAGTTATATAGTTTTAATTACTCTCAACTTAATAGTTCCGTTTTCACTTCTATCGGCAGTCCCACGACTGCTACTGTTTTTTTTTTTTTTGCTTAAAATTCATCTATATTTTCTATAATTGTAAATCAATTTAAAAATGTTTTGTTCAAAAGTGATTTTTATTAAGTTTACAGCAGTGAAATCAAGGAAAATCCTTAAAAATGTTGGGCAGGCAAATACAAGTTGATATTATATTTTTTTAGGATTTCCCTTTATAATTTACTTTTACTATTTAATAAAATTTTCACTTTTCATCTCCAGGACTAGTGGAAAGGCTTTCGTACCAATAATTTAAAATCAAACAATATATTTTGACGCTATAGTTTGAAATGGAGTTCGAGAGCAAAAATGTAAAAGATGTATAATCAAACAACTCTACATTTTTCTAGGTAATGCCTAGAAAAATGTAGAGTTGTTTGATTATACATCTTATTAAAATTCATCTATATTTTCTATAATTGTAAATCAATTTAAAAATGTTTTGTTCAAAAGTGATTTTTATTAAGTTTACAGCAGTGAAATCAAGGAAAATCCTTAAAAATGTTGGGAAGGCAAATACAAGTTGATATTATATTTTTTAAGGATTTCCCTTTATAATTTACTTTTACTATTTAATAAAATTTTCACTTTTCATCTCCAGGACTAGTGGAAAGGCTTTCGTACCAATAATTTAAAATCAAACAATATATTTTGACGCTATAGTTTGAAATGGAGTTCGAGAGCAAAAATGTAAAAGATGTATAATCAAACAACTCTACATTTTTCTAGGCATTATAATAAAATAAAAAAAAGGCAAAAAAAATCTAGGCATTAAATTAAATTAACCTCAACTATAAAAGGGTTATCTAAAGTCTCTTTTTATTATAAATCATATCATGATGATGATTCGTTGGATGGACATATTCAAAAAAGCCATCCGTTAAATTTTTTATGAAATAATATTTATAGTTTTTAAAAGACGAACCTAATGTTTTAGAGCTTCTTAATGCCTGTATCATAAACAAAAATGCACAATCATATTTCAAACAGTTGAGTTTTATTATTAGTTCATATTTTTAGGTATTTTATATACAAAATCTATGTGCATTATTTAGTTTTATAAATGTAAGATATACACATAATTTTCAAGATATTTTAATACTTTTTGACAAACCACAAAAGACGGCTGTTGCTTGAAATTGGCGATACCATTGTTTACATTTTTATCTCGTATTACATTTCGGTTATAATTAAATTCGGTATTCAAGGGTTTAAATTATTTAGTCATATTTTTTAATTATTCAAGTGTAATCAATAAAGATGATAATGTTTTTACTGAACGGAGATCTCACTGCACGAAAAAAATAACATCAAACATAAACTTTCATTATCAACAATTGATTGTAAGTTAATTTTTTCTGTATATCAAGCGATACGATAAGTTGTGTTACTTTGTTTTGTTTTACTTTGCAACAACTTAAAAAAAATATAAAAATCAATGTTTTTACAAAATTATTATTTGTAAAATTACTTTGTGTTAAAGTTCTTTTCCTAGATTTTTAGCTCAATGTAAACAAAAAATCAAGTCTTAAATTAAATTAAGCTTTTGCTGTCCTTTTTCTAACGTATCGTAAAGAAAGTGACAGGATTTTTTTAATCCTGATAAATTCATAAGCACATCGTAAATTCCTTGATTTTAGTTGTTACAAAAATATGAAAATAGAATAAATATCTGTAAAAAGCATGCACAATGACACAACAGGACTGAATGTGTCCTGTCTCTTTCTTTTCATTTAGTCGAGAAAAAGATAGCAATTATTTAAAATGAATTTTAACATTGTACGGCATAACTGTGGCCTATGTCATCCAATAAAGCAGAAATTGTTTTTTTTCTTAATGAAATATATAGAATTTAGTTCTATATTTAAAATCAGTCTAAAATCTAAACACACATTACGTATAACAATCATTTACACAACGCGCTACTAGTTTTTGAAAGTTCATAACGCACTACTCACATAAAAACTAAAACCTTCCATTAAGCCAAGACAGTTGAGAACGATAATCTATTTATATGTAAACTTTATTTCAAATAAAAATAGATTTTTATAAAAATAGATTTAAAAAATAGATTTACGTTTGGAAACAGTTAACTAAGTTATAAAACATTGTGCAATTTATATTTAAAAGTAAAACGTGAGCGGGCTAATTAGGCATACTCCATTTTCTTTAATCCACTTTTACTTATAATAGATTTTGTTTGCACCTACCTCCGTTGAACAATAGGCATATAACTTGTTTTTGTAGAATATACATTTTATTACTAAAAAAATAAAATTGAAATTTTAATGTGAAATGCCAAATATTAGAAAAAAAACTAATCAAAAAAGTAAGATTTTACAGTACTATTACACATATTTACTGTAAAGATCGTGACTAGATACGTATAGATACGAGACTTTGTCGTGTATTGGCTTAATGGATTGGCTATAATATGGTTTTATCATAATGTTCGTTGTAAGTCCTATAAACATAATACAGTCGTCTTAAAATAGTAACGATCCGAGAGGCAGCGCTTACATTTGCTCTGTTCACGAAAAAGGTTGCAATTGACAAATTTTTGATAATCTGTGATAGGATCAGGGTTGAAATTTAACTGACATTGACATTTCAGAGTTGATAATAAATAATATTAATTCTGTAATTCTTTTGTCCTCAAAATTGACTAAGACCAATGGTCATGGCCTTTTCTGTAATTAATATTGTTTTTCTTTTATATTCACGGCGAATGAACGACTAAACATGTCTGTTTAAGATCACGAAGTAAAGCTTTTTGGAATATGTTTTGTGGCCGCCACTCTTTAAACCTGTTATACCTTCAAAATTAATTCACTATACCTTCAATTAAACAATAACTAAAAGTTAGGGAGCGTATTCGATTCGCAACGAAAACTTCATGTTTTCAAGTTTTTTCCAGAGTAATATTGTAATAATGTGAGCAGAATATTCGAAGAATATTACCTACAGTTTTTGCAAGATTAAGTCTTGATTATTCAATTTACCTCAGGTTCTCAAACTTTGATCGGCAAGCGATTACGCGCGAGGATTTATAGTGTTTTTAAAATATTTTTTCTTAATAAATGAGTTCATATAACAGACTGAAAAAAAATTAGTACCTATATTGAACATTATCTTAATTCACATATAATAAATATTTTAAGTTCCTATTGAAATTCTTTCTGGTCAAAAAAAAATTAAAGTGAACTGATTTTATCATATTTAATATTATTTTTTAATATCTAACAACAATATTTTCATCATTTTGGTTCTGTCTTGCACTGTAGGACTATTGTTGAAAAAATGCTAAAAATAAAATATTTTGGCACATTAAATGGTTGTATTCGTCCTGAAAAACAACTCTAACGCCTATTTTCGTAAAACGCTATGCAGATATTGTCTTCTATTTAAAAAAACAGTTATCAACAATTATATTCTTGCTCAGTAGTGCACTAAATTAGGACTTAATCTTACTTAGTTATTGCTCTTGAAAAAACGTAAAAAAGTTTTCGTTGCAAATCGAATATACGCTCTTAACCAATGTCAATATCAGCTTATTCATTTTAGCTAAAGATCCTAACGACGGCTTATTCGCTCTCAGATCAAGTGCTTTACACTGGGTGTCCTTCAGATAATCCTAAAAATATTTTCAGAAATAAATAAGGTTTTGAGCGAGTTAAGACTGAAATATATCCATTAAGTTAATATTGCTAACGCAAAAACTGGCATAGTTGGAAGACGGTTTCTTAATGTTCTAGCATGTACCAATTTCAATTTGAGTTTTAAATTTGAATAACACCTAAAAGCGCTGCTTCCAAATATATTCGGTTTGCTAAAAAATTAAATATCCTTCATAATTAAAATTAAATTGATACATTATATTCTTATGGACTGCATTTTAATTTATAAAACAGAGCAAACTAGCAAGAAGATTACATGATACTAAGTGATCAGGATCATCAGTGCTGATGAACATTCGCGTAAATAAAACATTGTTCGAATATTCGTACAATGTCTAATAGTCGCGTCCACCGCAGCTTACAGTTTAACCGCAGTTTTAATAGTAAGCTATTATTTCAATAACACCACGTCTTATTTTTTTGACTTAGTTATTTTAAATGTTCATTAATTGTGGATTTTCTCATAAACATTACCTAAATCTATAAACCACTATGTTCCGCTTAATTTAATCTTCAATCAAGGGGGTAAAGTCTAACTTGTATGTAAAATTTGATAAGATTTTGTAAGAATTTTAGATTATCCAACGAAACTCAGTGGATATATAACAGTCTATGTCTATTTACAAATAAAATTTTAACTTGAGTTCAATGCTTTCTTGGTAAAAGGTAAAATGAATATGTATCTTTGGGAAGGGCTGCACACGCGGGCTTTTGCCTTAAATCTTCTTTATTTACTGCGGCAACATCGAATTCTTGAATTATATTCGCGAACATGACGAAACTCATTGATGTAACTAAGGTTTGCCCAATGCACGTCCTCTTGCCAATGCTAAACGGCAAGAAGTAAGGTATATTCTTTCTAACTGATAAAATCTCTTTTTCTTTTCTAATTGGATTAGACCTTTCACTATCTGACTCTAATCCTGAGTCACATTGTGAATTCCTTCGTGGTGTTACTTTAGAACGTTCTAAAAATCGTGACGGATCAAATTTTTCTGGATTGCTCCAATATTTTTCTGACGTATTCAATTCGTAGTTATTAATGAAAACAACGGTTCCTTTTTCGACTCCATAACCAGCGACTGACGCGTTCTCTGTAGCAACATGTGGTACAATAGGTGATGATGCATATCGGAGGCATTCCAGAATTGTAGCTTCAGTGTATGGTAGAAAAGGTCTATCCGTCAATGTTACAGAACGTTTACCTTTTGTAATAGAATCAATTTCGGCTTTAACTCGCTTGCTTACTTCAGGATCTCTAGCCATTGCTGTTAGGCATAACATTACCAGATTACCAACAGAAGAATGTCCTCCTAAAAAGTCTTCTAGCATAAAAATAATAGTATTCCTATCTACATTCGGATCATCATGCAGGACTCTTAAAAGACCATCCAAGAAATCTTTTTCAGGACTCTCCATATCCAAATTAATTTCTCTCTGCTCAACGATTCTCGATAAAATGAAAGATCTGATTTCTTGGGCCCAATTCGAAAGTTTTTCCATGTGTTTCTTATAAAAAGGAGCAAGCCAAGGAAGGAAATCAACAGCATAGCCCTGATTAATCTCCCAAAAAATTTCATCGAAATGATCTACAATTTTACGGAATTCTGGATCATTTTCTGTATCAAAGCGTACATTGCACATATAGTTTGAAAACATATTCATTGCTGTAGACATAAGCAAAGGTTTGATGTTTATACTGCCATCTGTAGTTTGGGTTATGTTTTTTAGAGTTTGTACTAATTCAATTGCCTCAAATGTTGCAACCTGTCCAATTCTGGCGAAGTTGTCGGTGTGGGATTTGGGGCCACAGTGACGTCGTGCCAGATTTCGCCGACGAAGTTGCAGGTTGGACCAGTCACATAACGCCAATGCTGTGGACAATAGAAAAAATAATTAACACACCTAAAAAATAAATAAAACTAGCTTGTTGCTATTATGGATAGATTAGGTTTTTATTTCTTATTAGGTTCTTATTTTGTTTATTTTTTTTAGGTTAAGTTACAAGACGTGTAACTTCGTGATTTCTAACTACGTGGTAGAATTTGCCGCCTTAACTATTCCTGTCATAGCGTCAATGCTTGTCATTTACATGTTCCAGTTTGTAAGGTAAGATAGCTGTTAACTTATGTATGTTGCATTCATTTCTGTCAGATGGATAACAACGTGCCATTAACATATTTGGTGTTTATATGGCACGGTTATCTCTTTAGATTTAGAGAACCATTTGTTGCTAGCTATCCTTTAAAATATATATCTATATTATTAATATAAATGCGAAAGTTTAGATGTTTGGATGGATGGATCCATGGATGTTTGTTACTCAATCACGCAAAACCACTGAATGGATTTAGATAAAATTTAGCACATAGGTAGATGATGATCTGGAATAGCACTAAGGCTACTTTATATCTCGGAAAAATGATTTATACCCGCGAGGTTCACCAAAATCTTTTATAATGCAGCGGCCTGCACCCTGCAGCTAGTATTCTAAATTCTTCAAATAAATGTCAAATATGCGAAATTTCCATTAATATAAAAAACCTAGACGCACAGTCCCGAACAAAACTGACACTCAAAAGTGTCCCTAATTTCTTTTAAGTAGTTATAGATATGGCAAAAACATATGCCTTTGCATATCCAACCTTAAGTGCAAGACTTATAGTTGTTTTTACAAAGCAATGTACGAAAATAAATAAAATTGACAGTGACGCGGCCGCCGCGATTCTATTTGAAATGAGTGCACAATTTAAAATTGTGCACTTATTTTTGGAGGACGTTTTTGACACACTGATTGTGTATCTTGGGTTTTTTATATCAATGGAAATTTCAGATTCTTTCGCGCGAGCAGTTTCTTTTAAAATAGATTCAAATTTTTAGCTTAACTTTCAGGTACAAGAATAGACAATACGGATATAAGAATTATTCATTAAAATATATTAGATATAACGAGAATTGACGTACACAAATTAGAATTGCCACCCTCTTATCTACGCGATTTAAACCCACGTCAATAAAGTCGATCCACATCCATAATTCAATAGAATCGATTGTTTATGGGCATATATTAAAATAATTTCTTGGCGAAAACAAATTATACTGAGTTATTCTAAATTTCGAAGCGACAGAGGAGCGTGTATTGGAACATGGGGAATATATTTAGAACGAGAGTGCGCACTAGCGCCGCGATTTGAATATATCAGAAACTTCTATTATATAAACAGATCCAAGATGGCTGATCACAGTAACTGATTTTTATACAAATAATGCTTTTTATTTAAATTAAAAAAGTATTCCGGGTTGGAGGGTAAGGTAGCCGGTAAACTTATGCATGTGGCATTGACCTCGCCACAAGTTAGCGACGCACCATTAACACCTTTGGTGTCTATAGGCGATGGTTGACTCTTTCCATCAGGAGACCCATCTGCTTGCCATCTGGTTTGGGTGTTTATTAAATGTACATACATACATCTTCACGCCAGATCCCTTACGAGGTAGACACAGAACGATGTATGGCATGCATTATTAAATGTTTATCTATACATATTATAATAAAATCGTAGGAAAGTCAATATTGTACATGAATAATTTTTTTAAAAGAATACTTGGGGCGTGATCTACAATCGATATCGAAGCCAAAAATATAGTTTTTAGAATTTTTGTGTTTGTCTGTATGTATGTCCGGGGTAAACTCAAGTACTGCATGGATTTACTACAAACTGCATGAATATTACTAACTAGCTGTTGGCAGCGACTTCGTCCGCGCGGACTTCGTTTACTCCGCACAGCTCCTCCCCCGTAGGTGATAGCGCGATAATATGTAGCCTATATGTTGACCCGACCTGTTAATAATATTCATGCAAAATTTGAAGTAAATCCATGCAGTATTTTTTGAGTTTACCCCAGACATACATGCAGACAAACAGACAAAAATTCTAAAAACTATATTTTTGGCTTCGATATCGATTGTAGATCACGCCCCAAGTAATCTTTTAAAAAAATATTCAATGTACAGTTTTGACTTTCCTACGATTTTATTATATGTATAGATTAGCAGATAGATGTTTTGTTCAAAGGTGCAGAAATCCAGCCAATGGCAGTTTTTTTTAAATGGTAAATTATACTCAACAACAGGGCTGGATCGTGAATTTGTGGGGTCCTGGGCTAATTCTACTTAGGGCCCTACAAAACTGCTCAAATTACCATTTTGTCCCAAATATATTATCTATAGTGATATAAAAAAGAACATATATTATCTATAGTGATATAGAAAAGCCTTTTACGGTCAGATTTTGTTGTAGTTTTTGTTTTAATTTGATTTTCTTACTTCACAATGTCGTCTCCTTTTTCAGAGAAAGTTGGGGGCCTTTTTATCCAAGGGGCCCTGGGCTGCAGCCCAAAAAGCCCTAAAATAGATCCGCCCTCCCTAAAATAGTTCTTAATTTAAAATATAATCCCGCAGCAAAAGAATAAAAAGGAATTGTAAAATACAGATGACGTCAATGTTGTTCTTAATATAATTTGTAAAGTTGCATTAAGCACGGAAACAGTCAAATCAAGGAAATCAAGGAAAGTGTCGAATTTTTTCCTCATTAGGTATTGAGTTATTCCTTGCACAGGAAGAGCTCGTATTATTAAAACTAGTAAGGTAAAGCATTCTAAAGAAAAATATAAAAACCACAAAAATATTAATCTTTCGCATACGACGTACATAATACGTAATTTAGTATAGCTACTCCATAACAGATGGCGCTACTTGCTTTTAATGTAACTATCCATAATAATATAGGTACCTACTAATACAATATTATAAATAGGAACATAGGACATTATTATAAATAGGAAAGTTATGTGTGTTTGTTTGACTGTCTTTCACGGCAAAACGGAGCGACGAATTGACGTAATTATTTAAATGGAGATAGTTGAAGGGATGGAGAGTGACATAGGCTACTGTTTGCCTCTTTCTAACCCCCCACTTCCCTAAAATGGGGGGGGTGGGGGGGGGGGGGGGGTGTTGAAGTTTGTCTGGCACATTTTGCAATTTTCAAGGTAGAAAGCTTAAAATTGGTATGCGGATTATTTGTGACTAATAAATTATCATGCCTCTTTTTTTTTGTAAACCTGCCCTCAATTTAACGCCAACGTAGCCCCGGGCAAAAGCTAGTTTGTATATAAGCTATATTATATTTTGTTCACGTATTAATACTTGAATTAAAACTTGGTATCCAGTTTTAAGACAACGCGATCTGTGAAGTATGAAATTTGACACATTTATTTTTATTTTGTACTAGCTGTTGCCTGCGACTTCGTCCGCGCGGTCTTCGTTTACTCCGCACAGCACCTCCCCCGTAGGTGATAGCGTGATAATATGTCGCTTATATATTGACCCGACCTGTTAGTAATATTCATGCAAAATTTGAAGTAAATCCATACAGTACTTTTTGAGTTTACCCCGGACATACATACAGGTAAGCAGACAAACAGACAAAAATTATAAAAACTATATATTTGGCTTCGATATCGATTGTAGATCACGCCCCAAGTATTCTTTTTAAAAAATATTCAATGTACAGTTTTGGCTTTCCTAGTATAGATACATTAAATTAAAGCCGGTGCCAGACATATCTTCAAACATTTGAACACTTCTTTGAAGACTTTGACAAAGTATTTGAATGCTAAAGTTTAATTATACTAAAAGTTAAAGTCTTTTTTTATAGTATGAGATAGCAAACAAGCAGATGGGTCTCCTGATGGAAAGAGTCAACCATCGCCTATAGACACCAAAGATGTTAATGGTGCGTTGCTATCTTGTGGCGAGGTCTAATGCCACATGCATAAGTTTACCGGCTCCCTTACCCTCCAAACCGGAACACGACAGTGGAAAGCACTGACGCTATTGCGGCAAGAACAGGTAGGGCGGTGGTACCAGACCCGGGCGAGACAATGCAGAACTCTACCACCTAGTAGCCACGATGTTAGTGACTTGTTTAGCCAATCGGACGCCTGCCTGGCAGAACGGCAGTTGGCCTATTTCTATCTTTCGTCAAACTTATATAAAAGAGATTTTGTTGTTAACTCTACGGTTGAATTTTGACCATTGGGCAATCGCTAGTAGTAATTAAGGCGAGGCACCGGAGACAAACGAAAAAAAACTAGTTTGCTTAATCACATTTTTATGTATTGATTGTTAAATGACGGTTTTACAAAAATTACAAGATATACCTGAAGTTATTATCTAAGGAATGTACTATCTTATTACAAGATAGAATGTACTTTATCATATAAAATTCCGAAAACAGGCTAAAAAAATCTCTAATACAAGTAATTTGTTCATTATATTTCTAATTTTGCACATAATTTTTTATATGGTGATATTTAGTTTTAAATACAAAAAAGAATGTACTAAATTTTGATTTTTAGCTGAATTCCTATATTTATTTATCCGAAAACCAAACCGTTTCCCAGCGGTTTCAGAACATACCGCGCCGCCCACTTTCTATAGTATTGGCGCGCGTCGGAATACCTCGCCTTAACAGACAAAATATGTTGCGTAAGCATTTTTTTTATGAATCGAGGAACGTTAGAATTATATACGTAGTACAAAATGTAGGTAACCATTAAAGTTTTCACTGCTAACTCCCATACCTATAAAAGTTTACGCTAAAGCCCCGTTTTTATTTTGATTAGTGCACGTGCGAGTGTTTAGGTCAGTGTTTCTTAACCTGTGGTCCGCGGACCCCCGAGGGGTCCGCGAGTATTTGTATGGAGGTCCGCCGCCTTATCTATGGACATTTAAATTATTTGAATTAATAAATAAATACCAATGTTTTCTATTAAAGGGGTTCCTGAAATTGTACTTGATTTTCCTAGGGGTCTGCGGGCTGTGAAGATTAAGAAACGCTGGTTTAGGTAATGTAGGCGAATGATAAGCAAAAAACACGTGAGTGTTTCTTTATTTTTTATGCGATCCTCTTCAAATTTCCCTACAGATGATATAAATGCATGTTACCATGGGGCAACTCCGGGTCATGTTGTTTAAAAGAAATTGTTTAAACAATTTCAGTTTAAACGGAATTGTTATTTTTTAGCCGGACTATTTTTTTTATTCTTTATTAAAATACAAATAAAAAAGGTGCTATGACTTTACGAAAAAGTTAATATTTTTAGACATATGAATTTTTAAAGGTTCGAATAATCTCAAATATTAAAAAATATATATTTTTAATGGGTAGATAGATATACAGGATGTTATGTAAACACAGCCTATTTATGTAACTATCTATTTATTTATGTATTGATATGCGCGTTACTTGTTGGTGCGTATGAATTATGAATTTATTGGATAATTCGGTTAAAATTTAGGGGTATTTTTTGGAACGAAGTTCCTTACGGCAGGCTTGGAGGGGATAGGGATTATGCTGCGCGACCGAACTGTAAAAAAAAAAAGTGATAGTAAAACCGTAAGAAAAATGCGTTAAATGAGACGTGCGCAGTCGCGACAGTCGCGTACACAAGCGAGTAGTGCCGTTTAGCCGAAGGAAGTTCGTTCCTACCTGGTGTCCCGCGACACCACATCATTTTTATTTATTTATTTGGAATGAGAATCAGATACATTATTAACCCCTCAAGGTTTAGGTCGACTTACCTAACAGGCCGTAAAGACGTATATCAATAGTCAGCTACATTTATATGTCACTGTAAAACTATATATATATATATATATATATATATATATATATATATATATATATATATATATATATATATATATATATATATATATATATATATATATATATATATATATATATATATATATATATACAGGGTATAACAAAAATAAGCACTAATACTGAAGGAGCGTTCAGGATGTGTGGTTAGCTCTTTAATTATACATTTTTAATAAATAAAAACTATGAAATTTCTGAGAAAATGAATGTCAAAGTTTTTTTTCAAAATGATCTGTGGCAGCCCTGAAGTATAGCACGCAGTAACGTACGCGCACGGTTTACGCAGCTATGAAAGGTCACAATCATATGATAGATGTCAATGAACTGCTAGACGCACAACAAAGTACTAATTACTTGACAGAGTAAATAATGTAGATATTATTTAAAGAGTTTTTTTATATTTTTTTCTACCAGGACTGATGTTGGAATAAACCCATGAGGGTCCTTAGTTTGATTACCAGGCTGGACAATTTGATTCATAGGTAACTTAACTGGGTTTTGATAGCCATAATTATTACATTATGTTAAAAAAAACACTGTCCGACTATTGGTGTCACTCGATAGCATATTACGATCATATTAAAATAATTATTAATTACTATACTCATATTCAATAAAAAAAATCTCATAAAATTTTATTAATCGTAAATACCTACCTAGTAGTCTCATACCTAGTTTACGTAAGGCAAACCTGCGGCTATTAGGCATTTCATGCAGGAAAATCTCCCGCCTGGCAACAAAATTATATCAGCTGTGTACCTAAAATTTATTGTGACCTGGATTATTATTTCTAACTCTGAGTGAAACTATTAGTTTGGTACATACATTCTAAAACAATCGTGGCAAATAATCCAATATAACTAATTAAGGTATCTTTTTGTTATGAAAACACATTACATAAATTACTTCATCACACAATATCCACCTTCAAAGTCAACTATTCACATGTGTTTTCAGTGTAGGTACCTAAATCTATTCCGTGATTCATAGGCATTTTACAATGTATTATCTGGCATGGTTTCAACTTACAAACTGTTTTAATGGCATAATACTTACCTCTAGTACCTACCCTGTTTGCTTCTAACTTCACATAACAAGGTGTCTAAATAGGTAATTAGTTTTTGAGCAGGTAAATCATAGCTATTATCACTTTTTTTACACACAATTCTAAAAACTTAGTAAAACTTTCTCGTTGATAACACGACACTTCGCAAAATAAATATGCATTATCATTAAGAATTAAGACACAACACAACCTTTTATAAGCATTTTTGACAAATAAACCTACGCATTGATTAGCCTAGAAGTCCTTTGATTTGAAGTATTACCGACATCGCGCTAGGCGTCTCAACACCAAGCGCCCGACTTAAGGCCTTGCTCACACACACTACTGAATATTTTCCGCGGGAATTTTAATTGCGCAAATTAATTTTCGTTACATATGAAATTTGACATGGCTAGCACTGCTAAAAAAATGTCAAGAATCGGAATGTTCCCGGTGAGTTGATAGGCTCGTTTGTCACTATCACTACATGGCTGATGGAACTTAGTACCAACCTAAAGTTTGTTTTAGGTGCGCCTCTTCTTACCTTTTTTTATGTTATTGAGATAGGCAAACTAGCAGACGTGCCACCTGATGGTAAGTGGTCGACGTCGCTAATGAACAAAAATGGGATACCTGGGCTGGAACTAGCCCAGGTATTCCATTCATGTGTTAGAGACATAAGATGTTAAGATCCTGAGACATAAGATGTTAAGTCTCGGTGCCAGTAATTACAGTGCCTGTCTTGCCCTTCTCTCCGAAACACAGCAAAGCTATTTCACGGGAGAAATTGGCAAGACCTTTCTAAGTAGTAGTTATTTCAGGAAAAAGATAATTTTTGACTACGTTTTTTTGATTACATTTTAGATCAAAGATTTTATAAAATACTAGCCGTTGCTCGCGGCTTCGCACGCGTGGTTAGAGTTTTTTGTGAATGTCAAAAATAAACCACGCAAGCGAAACCAACGAAAACTATTGCTAATTTTAGCGATTGCCGGGAATATCAACCTGTTCATTCATTCAGAAAAATTAATCTTTTTCATCAAAATATTGTTTATCATACTGGAAATGAAAAAGTATTAAGTTAACTTTAAAGCCGCCGCCGGTCGTTTGTACAGGCCTTTAGAACTTACACGTGTTTTGCGGCTTATACAAAGTGCAACGAAACGCTTTGATTGGCGAAAAGACCACTTTCGGAAAGAGACAAGACACTCCCTTTTTTCTGCCATTTTGTTTTTATGTAAAATCATACTAATATGTAGTTCCGTATAGTTTTAGTCAACATTTTTGTCACTTTTATGATAAGAGTGATGCCGGTTTAGGCGTTTCTTCGTAAGGTACTGGGTTCGATTCTCAGTTCGCCTGGTAGAATGGAGGGTAATTCTTCTTAAGGCACTCAAACTAACACGGGAAATGATTTTTTTTTATTTATGGTGCAAGGGGTCCCACCACCACCTTCGGGACCCAAGACAACCTGACTGCTGTACAATGAAAGAGGTCCTGGCACCGGCTTCCTCCAGAGAGGTTCGGAGGTTAGACGACAGTCGCTACGGCAAACTCAAACTCGTTCCTAGCGCAAGCGTGGAGAATAACCGGAATAAACTCTAAGATGAAGAAGATTATTTTTAAATTTGTTTCACTGAACCCTAATTAGTTCGGAAAAGTACCTAGATAATTGTAAAGGAATTTTTATTTTTTTATTCAGTTGCCGTTTGTCTTTGGAGAGCGTAACTATTGCTATTATTGCCGATTTTTTATGAATCTTACTTAATACCCATTGATTGGAAATCGCGATTTTAAAAATGCCACGTAGAAATAATAATGACCGTCACCTTTACACTAATAGTGAATTTTACGAAATGATGCTATGTGTTGGTGCTGCTAGGAATGGTAGCATTAATGAAGCGAGGGAGATTTACCGACAACGGTTTATTGATGGAAGGCCACCAGCAGAACAACGTCATTTACCTCCGTACTCAGTATTCCGTAACATGTGTTTACGACTTCAGCGTACTGGTTCCTTCCACCGCGAACGAAACGTTGGACGTCCTAATTCAAGAGTAGGTACTGCTATTGAGACTCGAATTCTAAATCATTTTGACGAGAATCCTCGGACCAGCACACGCCGATGCAGTGCTATGTTAAATGTAAACCATATGGTGGTGTGGCGTACTCTGCAGGATGATGGACGACATCCCTACCATTTTTCAAGGACTCAGGAGATAGGACTTGCAGACCATATGCCCAGAATGGACTTTTGTAGGTGGTACCAGAACCGTGCTGAAGCAAATCCCGAATTTGCTTTTAATATTTTATGGACAGATGAGGCTTCTTTCACAAGAAATGGTGTGCTCAATTTGCACAACGAGCATGTGTGGGCACATAATAACCCGCATGCCTCGAGTGAAAGTAGCTTTCAGCACCAGTGGAGAATTAATGTCTGGGCAGGCATCGTTGGGGACTATGTTTTGGGGCCGACTATTTTACCTCAGGGTCTTAACGCTCAAAGGTACCTACAACACCTGAGAGAGGATTTAGAAGAACATCTGGAAAATCTTCCACTGAATGTATACCGTAATATAATTTTTCAGCACGATGGAGCACCCGCTCACTTTGCACGCCCTGTGCGTGATTATTTAAACGATCGATTTGCAGAGTGGATAGGTCGAAGTGGCCCGGTGCCTTGGCCACCTCGTTCTCCAGATCTCACGTGCCTAGACTACTTTTTATGGGGTTATGTGAAAAATAAAGTTTACTCTGTGGAATGTCATACACGTGAAGAGATGGAAGGTAAAATTAATGCAGCATTTAGGTCCATAACCCCACATATGTTGCATAATGTAAGGTTATCAATGTTACGCAGAACTGCTCTTTGCATTGAGAAGGGTGGTGGTCATTTTGAACCTTACTTATAAATTAATTTGAAGACAGTGTTGTTTTATTATTGCCTGTAAATAGTGAATTTGGATTAATGTATAATAATTAATCAGTGACGAAAGTGATATGTAAAAAATTGCTTATTAAATGTGTGTAAGTACAAGTACGCGGTATTCTTCATGTCTATGTGTGCGTCACGCTATTCATTCAACGTGTTGCTGACGTCACATCACTTCCATCTTCAAGGTAGGGGTGTGAAAATAAACTTTAATTTCTTATTTTACTAAATTTATATGAAACAAAAAATGTGTGCCTTTTGGTATAATATTTTACCAGGTGTTTGTTTAGTTCATGTACACGTATACCCTTGAAAGTTAGTGCTTATTTTTGTTATACCCTGTATATATATATATATATATATAACGAAACATACTAGTATCTAGATAACTATATCTAATCTTTTTGGGGTTCCGTACGTAAAAGATAAAACGGGACCCTATTATTAAGCTTCCGCTGTTTATCTGTCCGTTTGTCTATAAAGCTATAGCTAGAAAGCTGAAATTTTCACAAATTATGTATTTCCATTGCCGCTATAACAACAAATACTAAAAATTAAAAAAAAATATTAAGGGAGGGGGGGGTCCCCATACAATAAATGTGTTTTTATTTTGCATTTTTTTAAAGATGATGGTACGGAACCCTTCATGCGCGAGTCCCACTCGCACATGGTCGGTTTTTTTCTATGTGCAAAATATGTGAAAAAAAATCTTTTTAACCGTTTTTTAAGGCAATAACACCATTTGGTGGAATATGAAATTTGGAACAGTTACTCAAAATCTGTTAGTCGATCATTGCTCAAAAATTCGTAAATCCTTCTAAGTAGTGATGTATTCCTTTTAACTTCATTATATTTATTACTAGTATGATTGTTTTTCACCACAAAACCAACCGTTTAGCCTGCAGAGGGAGGGGGGGGGGGGGGACACATTAGCACTTAAGGCGAGACATCGGGACGAACAGGAAAAAACTAGTTCGCAAAATCACGTTTTTTTTTGTATTGATTAAATCTAACAATTTAAAAAAAAAAAATTACAATTTTGCGAAAATTACACGATATACCTGAAGATATTATTTAAGGAATGTCCTAACTTATTACACGATAGAATATAGTTTACGCAATCATATAAAATCCAAAAATAGGCTAAAAAAATCTTTAAAACAAATAATTTGTTAATAATATTTCTAATCTTCCACATGACTTTTATATGGTGATGTTTAGTTTTAAATACAAAAAGAATGTACTAAATTTTGGTTTTCAGCTGAAGTCCTATAATTTTAATTTCATTTGTTAATATTATTTTTAATGATTTTACTGTCCTGTTTATTGACATTTTATGTTTAATTTTTTTTTTGACAATTATATACTATGTTAATTAGATTTTATTATTATTAGACATATAAAGGATTATATTTATTATAAATCAGTGTTACATGGAATTATTCTAAGATGACTTTCAAAAAGAGATTGTAACTAATCCGATTTTGAATAAAAATGATGTGGTGTCATGGGACACCATGTAGGAACGAAGTTTCTTCGGCTAAACGACACTACTCGCTTGTGTACGCGACTGTCGCGCCTGCGCACGTCTCATTTAACGGTTTTATTCCACGCATTTTTTCTTACGGTTTTACTATCACATTTTTTTCAGTTCGGTCGCGCAGCAAAATCCCTATCCCCTCCAAGCCTGCCGTAAGGAACTTCGTTCCAAATATATTAGGATTTTATGTTACTACTTTGTTGACTTGACTAATATGTATATTCCTGCCAAATAATATATTTCTAGTAATAAGGATCTCTGAGCGGACGGACGGGCGGATATAGCAAAATTTTAAGGGTTCCTAATTTACTTCGGAACCCTAAAAATGGAACTAATAGGCAATATAATTTTATGATTTATGATTTTTTTATATCATAAGATAGCAAACAAGCAGATGAGTCTCCTGATGGAAAGAGTCAACCATCGCCTATAGACACCAAAGATGTTAATGGTGCGTTGCTATCTCGTGGCGAGGTCTAATGCCACATGCATAAGTTTACCGGCTACTTTATCCTCCAACTGGTACACGACAGCGACAAGCACTGCCGCTATTGCGGCAGGATAGGTAAGGCGGTGGTACCAGACCCGGGCGAGATAATGCAGAACTCTACCACCTAGTAGCCACGATGGTAGTGACTCGATAGCCTATCGGTTGCCTTTTACGACCTGCTTGTCAGAACGGCAGTTGGCCTATTCTTCAAAGGAGGCCGGGACCAACACATGATATCTAAATTAATGTTACAAGTGCGAAAGATTGGATGTTTGGATGGATGTATATTTGTCACTGATTCACGGAAAAACTACTGAATGAATTTGAATGAAAATTGGCACACAGGTAGATGATGACATTGAATAGCACATGGGATACTTTTTATCCCGGAAAATTTGGTGATCCCACGGGATTTACCGAAAACATTTGTAATGAGACTTTGAATAAACAATATCTCCTAAATCGTATTCAGACTAAAGAAAAGGTTCGTCTTTCAATTGACTTTTTAATCGTAGTGATAAGAGGCCCATATTAAGTCTATATGTGTATGGTTTCATATTAATGGCGCCAGGAATTACGGTGTACTGTTACAAAAATAAGTATATGTTACAAGCTGTAGCGGTTTGTTGAAAGATATGATTATTTTTGTATTCTATGTTTTGTATTCTATTGTGGTCTAGCGGTCCGGTGTCGGAGTTGACCACATGAGGTCCCGGGTTCGATTCCTGGGTCAGGCAATTCAAAAATGTGTTTTTTCAGTTTTCTGATAAAAACAACATTGCCCGGGATCGGAAAGTGCCCGGTTGGCGATAGGCTGGCCACTGGACCAAGTATCTTCGGCTAATCATGGGTGCACCTGTCGTACCTCTGCCTACCCTTTCGGGGATACGGGCGTGAAGATACTTTCACTGATTTACTAAGTGGTAGATTTTAAAACTAGCTAATACAAAACTTTTTTTTATATCATAAGATAACAAACAAGCAGATGGGTCTCGTGATGGAAAGAGTCAAACATCGTAGACACAAAAGATGTTAATGGTGCGTAGCTATCTTGTGGCAAGGTCTAATGCCACATGTATAAGTTAACCGGCTACCCTACTCTCCAAACCGGAATGCGATAACGACACTGACACTATTGCGGCAGGAATAGATAAGGCGGTGGTACCAGACCCGGGCGAGACAATGCAGAACTCTATCACCTAGTAATCAGGACACTAGTGACTCGCGTAGATGTTACTTTCAAACAATTACATACAGTCGCCTTTTTCGACCTTCCTGGTAGAACGGCAGTTAGCTTATTCTTCCCGAAACCAAACTTGCTTCACTGTTATTCAATTTTATATTAATTCAGTTGCTGTAATAACTAATGTACACCATAATATAATAAAACTGAAGTTTTTTTTGTTTGTTTGAACGCGGTAATCTCTGGTACTACAAGTCGGATTTAAAAAATCTAAAAGTGTTAGCCAATTATCGAGGAAGGCTATGTACCATCACCCTACAAAGCTTGAATAAATACCTCTAAAATAACAACGGTAATTGTGGATATGGTAAGAAAATAATTCCTATTTCCCTCTTTTCCACTAAAACACACTTCCGTTAAAAATATTATGGCCTAAAAACGATGAGATACTTGTACAAACATTACATTTTACAATTTTAAGTTACAAATAAAATACATTTATTTTCATAAGCGGCAGCGGAATACACTGCGATGACTTTATTTGTACCACGCGTCAACTTAGTCTAACTATTAACATTCAAGTTACAAAATCAAGTTATTAGGTCATGTAATGAACCAGTGCCATGGATTTGTTTCAAGAACGTCTGTGAAGAAGTTCAGGGGCATTTTATGGTAAGACTTGACATTCAATTCATTCTTTTCATTCAAACCATTCCATTCAATTCGCTTAGAATATCGTCATTTTAGACAGTTCGTAAAAAAAGAACGGTTAGTCAAACATATCATTATCACTAAACTCCGTTATCTATGAAGCATATTGGTGGCAACTGATTTTAGGGATGAGGTAATTATAATTTTAAAAAAATATGTTTTCTTTTTTGTTTACATAACATATAATTACAATAATATATTATTATCTTATATATACACTAGCTGACCCGGCAAACGTTGTTCTGCCTTTTTAATTATCTATAGACATCTATATATATAAAAAATCAATTGCTGTTCGTTTGTCTCGCCTAAACTCGAGAACGGCTGAAACGATTTGGGTAATTTTGGTTTTGAATTAATTGTTGAAGTCCAGGGAAGGTTTAAAAGGTGAGAAAATATAGAAAAAATAAGAGTAGTTAAAATTGGCAGAACAACGTTTGCCGGGTCAGCTAGTATAGATATATAGATTATAATAACTAGCGACCTGCCCGCGGTTTCACCCGCGTAGCTTTTGTTCCAGTGGGAATATCGGAAAGGTTTAATACTAAAACCTTCCTCAAGAATCAATCTATCTATTAAAAAAACCACATCAAAATCGTTTGCGTAGTTTTAAAGATTTAAGCATACATAGGGACAGACTTTGTTTTATACTATGTAGTGATAAAAAAATCGACCAGTGCGAGTTAGACTCGCACACGAAGGGTTCTGTACTATCGACTATTAAAAATTGCAAAAACTCACATTTGTTGTATGAGAGCTCCCTTAAATATTTATTTTATTTTAATTTTACTGTTTAATTTAAAGTGAATATTTAACTAAATATTCCGTGAATGTTTCAAACGTCTACCATTTGTCGTTATTAAATTCGAGAAAAAAAATAAGCAAAAAAAAACGTGTTTGTTGTATGGGACCCCCCTTAAATATTTATTTTATTCTGTTTTTAGTATTAATTGTTGTTAAAACCGTAACAGAAATACATCGACTGTGAAAATTTCAACTGTGTATCACGATTCATGAGACGTTCAGCCTGGTGACAGACTTACAGCGGAGTCATTAGTAATGGAGTCCTGGTTTACGCTTTGGATACGGAACCCTAAAACACCATATGCCTCCCTTCTAGACAGTTAGTACAAGGCAAACGATTGGCCGAATATAGGTATTGTTAACATCGTGACTACGTGGTGGAGTTCTCGTCTTACCTGCGTTTGGTACCACCGCTTTGACTATTCCTGCCACAATAGCATTAGTTCTTATGAGATAGCAACGCACTATTGACATCTCTAATGTTCTATGGGCGTAGATTATGTTTTTCTATCCGGAGAGCTTTTAAGCTATTGCATAACTTCTATCGCGGGCCTTGAGCGTGGAGACCGAATCCAGAAATTCCGTAACGAAAAAACCTAACACCCCCCACTCCGACCGACACAGCGATGATACTTTTTAGTTTTTCCATCTATGGATACCATACCAGAACTTTTAATGACTTTTTGAAATATCACGCTTGTCTCTTCAGTTCAGCAACCCGCTTTTGGGTGGCATTGGTTGTATTGGAAAACTACCGTAATCAGCTGTTTGTGAGAAAGTATATAGGTGTATAGGTATTTATCATCTACGTACAATAGTGAATATCTGTACTCGTATAATTTGTGTACAAAGTGTTTTAAATATGAATAAACAAAAAAAAACACTACATAAATAAAATAAATATATAATTGTAATTGCATAAGTTGATAAAAAATGCTATGCAATAGCTTTACCGCGGCAGTCTCCGAGGGCCACACGTCTTTTTTTATATCATAAAATAGCAACCAAAAAGATGGCGCTCGTTATGGAAACAGAAACCATCGCCTATAGACACCAAAGATGTTAATGGTGTGTTGCTATCCGTGTGGTGAGATGGCAATGCCATATGCTTAAATCTACCGGCAACTTTACCCTCCAAACCGGAACACGACAATGACAAGTATTGACGATATTGCTGTAAGCTATGATTTCTGTGGCTGTAAGAATGGTAATGGTACCATGGTAGTGACATTTATGATCAATCGGTCACCTCTTACGACCTGCTTGGCAGAACGACAGTTGCTCTATTCTTCAAAGGAGCCCGAACCATTAGGGAAGATTTCTTATTGGCTATCTTACGAAATAAAAACGAAAATATAGATTTATGTTTTTCTGTAAAGCATAACTGATTTTTATTCATAATAAATTATACTATCAACTTTGATATTTTCCATACGCCAAGAGTCCTTTGACGACCTGCATGTTTTTACATAACGCGAAACCTATAGTTTGTTCAGAATCGTCAATGGACTCGATTTTATATATTTAACTAGCTGACCCGGCAAACGTTGTTTTGCCATTCATATTAGGAATCCATAGCGGACAAACAACGTGACACGTAATTTATATAAGTCTACGCCCTACGGGGTTGTCCTTCCACGCAGCCAAAATGGCATTAAACTTTATATGGTGGTTAAGTATTCTTAAATTTTCTAATTTTCCGCGCAATTTATATATATATATATATATATATATATATATATATATATACTTTTGGAGGTTTGGAGGGTAACATAGCCAGTAAATTTATGCATGGAGCATTCGATCTCGCCACAAGAAATCAACGCACCATTAACACCTTTGGTGTCTATAGGCGTGGTAGGGCGAGGCGACTCTTTTCATTAGGAGACCCATCCACTGGTTTGCTATCTTATGATATAAAAAAAAGAAAAAAAATACACTTATTTTTCGTATCTGAAGAAAGAATGGCAGACTTAGGCGGCCCCTAGACCTACAATAATATTGCGCAATATTGCGTATTGTACAATATTATTGATCGTTTAGAGTTAATATTGAAGATTGCACAATGATTGAACGAAAGTTTGAGCGGGTTTAATTTTTATTGTGCAATGTTTTTTTCTTTCACCGTATGGGTTAATATTGCACAATATTTTTCACTTCAGAGCTTGGAGCGGTCGTGGTCGGTCAGTCACGGTGTTTAATGTATGGTCGTGTCGTAAATTTAAGCAAAATGGCGAGCAAGAAATTTTCGTCATTTCGCGGAAATTTTATTCATCTTGTTAATTTAATAGTTCATTACTAGAATGGACCAAAATTTCGACCACTGGTCGAAATTCGACTCTCGGTCGAAATTGAACATGTGACCGAAATACGTTATACCGCCGAATTTCGACATTCGATCGAAATTTAACTTTCGGCCGAAACTCAACATTCGGCCGAAATTCGACATTATTTTATTGAGTGAATTTATTGAACGTCTAGAAACAAAGGGGTATTCAATATTATTGCACAATAAAAGTATTGCACAATATTATTGTATGTCTGTGGGGCACCAAACAAAACAGACATATAATGAGAATATGGAAGGATGGAGATTGGTCATAAATAAAAGAAACTGTTAACTTTATGGCAGAAAAGAAAAATCTTTGCCTAATTTAGAAATAAAAATAAGTTTACCTACAAGTTTGATTGGTTTCATGACTTCCAAGTACATTCTTTTTTAAACTTAACTTGCTATTAAAGTGACCGTTGATTCTATGGGCTTATTGCATACTAGCTGTTGCCTGCGATTTCGTCCGCGCTTACTTCGTTTACTCCGCACTGCTCCTCCCCTGTAGGTGATACCGTGATAATATGTAGCCTATATGTTGACCCAACCTGTTAGTAATATTCATGCAAAATTTGAAGTAAATCCATCCAGTACTTTTTGAGTTTACTCCGGACATACATACAGTCATACAAGTTTTTGGTGAACCTCACGGGAACAACTTATTTTACCGGGATACAAAGTATCCTGAGTATTTGGGACATTACACGCGAAGCGTACAACGAGAAAATGTCAGGATTTTGTTCAAATTTGGATTAATTATACTTCTAAACATGTTCTAAATGTTCTGAATAAATGTACGTCATTAATATTGTTATAATGCGGTGTTGCCAGTTTTTTACGCCTTTAAAAATAGTAGAATTAAAAATTCCGCAAATTTTCTATTAGTTACATTTTAAGAATGTCAAAAAAATCATTTTTGTTTCTTACAATAAATGCAAAATTGTATATGTGTTTTAGCACAACCCGTGTTTGGGAAAACTTCGAAAACTTTAAAAACAACAAAGAAAAATTTCGACACGCCTAGCAAATTTTTTTTTGTTATTTTTAAAGTTTTTCGAGTTTTCTCAAATATGAGGTGAGTGCTAAAATACGTATATAGTTAGAAAGACGAAAATATTGGTTAATTTTACAAATTTCCACTATGAACTAATCAACACTGGCTCAGTTGTTAAGAGTATCCCTACTAGAGAAAAGGTCGCAGGTTCAAGTCAAGTCAAGTCATGTCAACTTTTTTGTTTTTACAGTTTTGCAAATGCAAAATTGCGTTAAATAGACATTAAAAATAAAATAATATCTTTTCAATAGTTGAAGAAATGAAACCGACGAAAAGTTGTTCGTGGTCATACATAAAATCAGTGAGTGAAAAATAAATCATACTTGTTTTATCCTGTTATAACGTTTTTTTACAATTTTGTAAATCCAAATTATACACAACAAAAAATAAATTAATATACATTTCAACAAGAAATTAAACTGGCAAAAAGTTATTCGTGGTCATACATTAAAATCAATGAGTGAATATTCCATCCTCTGTTTTCTTACTATTTTGGGTAGACTTTTTTTTTCAAAAATTATATGAGACAACCTACAGAGTATATTCTATTTAATAAAACAAGAATTATTAAAATCGGATCACTGTAAAAATATGCGTCATCAGTGAGTGAACTATTCCAGGTATAAAAAAAATAATTATTCGAGTATACATTTTTTAATATGATTTTTATGATTTTTTATAGATAAAAATTAAAAAAAACTACTTTACAAAATAAATATCATAAATAAATAAATATCATTGAACAAATTAAACGAATTGATCTGACCCCAAAGTAAGCAAATTATATGCTTGTAGTATGGGTGTCAGTCAACGATACTAATACATACATGAATACTCTAATATATTTAATAAACACCCAAACCCAGAAATACAAACATCTGTGCTCATCACACAAATGCCTGTCCCTGCCGGGAATCGAACCCGGACCCCGTTGATCCAAATTTCGTTCCAAAAATTAAATGGGACGACACTCAGGGTGTACCCATTCAAAAAAAAAAAAAGAATTTATAAAATCGGATTACTTTTTAAAAAATTATGCGTGGTTTAACATAAATAAAATATATATCCGTCAAATTGAGAATCTTTGCCGTTTTTTCGTGGGTTGAAAAATATATATATATAAAAAAAAACAAATAATACTCACAATTATTACGGTCACCGGCAAATAGTTGATGAAATCGCATGAAGTCTGGACGTCCGCCGAAGAATTTTCCGTTTTGATTTAAAACCTCTTTAATAAGTTCTAAACTATTTACAACTAAACACTGACTGGAACCTAATTGTATACTAAAAATATCCCCATAAGTTTTTGATAATTCGGTAAACGATTGGAAAGGAGATTCGTGTTTACCAAGAAGATGCAAACTTCCCATAATCGGTAACGGCATAGGTCCCGGGGCTTTTTCTAAAATAGCAACTCTATGGTCGCCATATTTTGACACCTTTTTCCAAATCACGGTACGCCGTGATAATAATTTATATAAAATGCAAGCGCAAAATGCTAGAATCAGGAGCGCACTCATTTTGTATTCTTAAAAGAAATATTTGAGTGACAACACCGCTTTGACAGGAGATTTTGGCGGGAACTGCCCCGTTCGCCGACCGATACTGCGACCGCTATATTCTCAACCGCCATATTTATACTACACATATTAACATTTCAGCAAACTTTATCCTGCGGTTTAATTCAAATCATATCACCTTTCAGACACGGTATTAAGGTTTTAAGTAGTTTAACTTTATTGTGAATTCAGACCAAGCAATTGCAACCGATAATTCGATGTTTTCAGATTCAAAATAGGATTCTTGAACACATTTTTAACTACTCAAAATACAATAAAATAATTTTATCCACTAAAAATTGTCTATGCAAAACTTGCGCTGTAAATAAAAGGAAACAGATAACTGAGACCTATGATTTGATATTCAATATGGCCACTTTTCAATTTTGATATGAAACATTTACCGCGCCTAGCAATAAAATCGAATAGCATACATAGAGTCGCCTATTTGGTCTAGTGGTCCGTTGTCAGTGTTGACCACATGAGGTTCCGGTTCGATTCCTGGGCAATTCAAAAATGTGTTTTCTCAGTTTTCTGATAAAAACAACATTGACTGGGATTGGATAAGTGTCCGGTTGTCGATAAGCTTGCCACCTATGATATTGTGGGACTAACGGCCGGTTTTTGAAACGCAAATTAATTTTAACAAGCAATTAATCTGTATTAAAAAGACCATTCATTTGTAAAAATTATGTTAAACACCGATTAATTACTTCTTGAAATTAATTTGCGTTTCGGAAACCTGCTGACAATGTGATCTTAAAGAATCTGAAGTATTTTTGGCTAATCGTGGGTGCACTGGTTGTACCTCTACCTACCTCTTCGGGGATACGGGCGTGAAGATGATTTTTTATCTATATATAAAAAATCATCTTCACGCCCGTATCCCCGAAGTAGATAAGCTAAGAAAATTAAAAACAGAATGTATTTTCCTACTCTTCCTATATACTTCTGATTAGTTTCGTTGCGAGCTCCAAGAGAGTTTCGCTTTTCCTCATGGTACTTTGAGTCTACAAACCAGTGGTTGTCAAGACAGTGCTGCTGTTGATTCTGGTTTACAGAAGTTACAGCGTTGGGATCGAGAGGTGGGCCTATTGCCCATTAAAAAAACCAAGCAAAAAGTTGTTTCGTCGATATAGAGAGAATGAAAATACCCGTAAATGCTGGCATTTCATGAAATTCTTGAGCATTTCATGGTGTGCGCAATTCTACGATCAGTCCACGACAATATCAAATGTAACGGCCGGTTTCCGGAACGTAAATTAATTTTAACAAGCAATTAATTTGTGCTTAACATAATTGTTACAAGCAAATGATCTGTTAAACACAGATTAATTGCTTGTTAATATTAATTTGAGTTTCGGAAACCAGCGGTAAGTATCGGTAAGGATCTATTAATTATTCAAAAGAAGCTCGAATCAACACGGAGTAAAAATATTATTTTTTAATATAAAAATCAGATACAATATTTTTTTTATTTGCAAGCAAACAAAAATGGTACTGGGCCATTACTTAAGGCTATTGCTCTATTTTATAAATTCAGGGGCTATTTTTTTTCTGGAAGAAATCTGTTTTACTAGAGATAAACTCGACTATTGTACTTTTTGAGCTTCCCACTACGTATGTATAAGGAAGTTACTGACTTTGCCCAGATTTTGAAAAATCGAGTTCTCACCAGATCTCCACATTTTGAGGTCCTAGGAACCTTTTTGCGACTATTTACATGATGATGTATAGTATATCCGTATGTATGTATGTGTGTGTGTGTGTGTGTGTGTGTGTGTGTGTGTGTGTGTGTGTATGTAAACATCTCATCACTCTTGATTGACGGTCGGAACACGGTTGATGAGATTCAATTAAATTTCGCCCAACTTAGACTTTCGAAAATTTGAGCCGGTTCGGTCCAGATTTTGAGAAATTTTGTAAACACCTCAAATTTTTTTGGCGAAACAGTATTTTATTAATATAACTTCCACATTGATTTACCGAATGATTACTAAATTAGATCACCTTTTTTCCTGAAAAAAATGCGTCCAATGCATAAATTACATCAAAATCGGTTTCTGTTCCGTTACCCGTTTGGGAACAATCGTTTGTAAATTGTTGATGGAAAATTTTAAATAAAGTATTTTTCGACCTAACTTTCAAATTTTCAAACAATCATTTTTTGATCTTCTCAGAAATCAGAAATCAGAAATACTTTTATTCAATAAATTTTTTTATAAGTTATTTTGACACGTCAACATATTTTTTTAAAAACAACTACCGGATCGGAAACGCGGTCACACAGTCTCTTTTTTCATATTATCAATTTTTAACAATATTACAATATTACAAAAAATATATATGAGATCGGTTGAGGAGCAATTAATCCCAGGCTTTTAGTCTTCTAAATAATCTGTGATATCCTTTTTTTACACGGCTTTGTTTTAACACATTTTTTAAATTTATAGACTGGTGTAAACAAGTGTGTACTATGTACAATAACATTTGTAAACAGTAATTTTTAACACTTTCAGTGCGATACAAGGTTGAAATAATACTGGGATTATCTTTTCTGTCTGTTAGGGGCCGTCCATAAATTACGTCACACGAATTTCATGATTTTTTGACCCCTCCCCCGCCCTTGTCACAGCTGGTCACATTTGTGAGACCCCATCCCTAGTGTGATGTCACATATTTAACAATTTCACATTAGAAAAATGAACTTCGATTATTGTCTGTCTATACAGGTATTATATTTTAATAAAATGTGATGTCACAAAATTTGGGACTACTGCCTACCCCTTGTCACACAATGTCACACTTTTTCGAACCCCTTCCCTCCCCCTTAACGTGTGACGTAATTTATAGATGAACCCTTAGATGGTTAGTACTCAATCTGTGATTATGTTATGTTTAAATTGTATTTTTTTTGGAATATGATTAGTACGTACAATTTGGCACTTTTTTTACTAACCACCTTGTTACTCATCTGGTACGAATGGATATTTGTAATTTTTAAATTGAAATAAGTAGAAATTGAACCATAAAAATCTCCTGTTGAATACGGGCTCCTTTAAAGAATAGACCAATTGCTGTTCTGCCAGGCAGGTCGTAAAAGGCGACATATTGGCTACGCGAGTCACTGCCATCGTGGCTACTAGGTGGTAGAGTTCTGCATTGTCTCGCCCGGGTCTGGTACCACCGCCTTACCTGTTCCTGCCGCAATAGCGTCAGTGCTTGTCACTGTCGTGTTCCGGTTTTTAGGGTAAGGGAGCCGGTAAACTTATGCACATGGCATTAAACCTCGCTACAAGATAGCAACGCACCATTAACATCTTTGGTGTCTAAAGGCGATGTTTGACTCTTTCCATCAGGAGACCCATCTGCTTGTTTGCTATCTTACGATATAAAAAAAGAGCATTTGATCGTTTCGCCCCGTGATCCGAATCGACCCATTTCAAATGTTCAACCGCTCGCGGTGTGAAACGATTAAAGACCCTTATCGCTTTTTTTGCGATAGCCAAATTTTCCCATGTTGGTCCAAGCCTCCGTTGAAGAATAAACGAACTGCCGTTCCACCAGGCAGTTTGTAAGAGACGACCCATTGGCTATGCGAGTCACTAACATCGTGTCAACTAGGTGGTAGAGTTCTGCATTGTCTCACTTGAGTCTGTTACAACCGCCTTACCTATTCCTGCCTAGATATCGTGGGTTCTCGTCACTGTCGTGTTCCGGTTTGGAAGGTAAAATATATGAATGTAGCGTTAAGACCTCGCCACGAGGATACCAATCAACAATGCATCATTAATGTCTTTGGTATATTTAAGCGATGGTGGTCCCTTTCCATCAGCAGCGATGTCTGCTTTAGACACGATAAAAAAATCTAAAAAGAGTGTCTTATGATGTAAAAAATCTCGCTAAATGTGTTAATATCATCGTGACTAGATAGAGTACCGCATTACGTCTAGCCTTCCGGTTTGGTAACAGCGCCGTACCTATTCCTCCCAAAATATGGTCATTGCTTATCACTCGTACCGGTTCGAAGGGTAAGGTAGCCAGTAAACTTTTGCATTACTATTCCGCCACACAGATAACGATAGAACGCACCATTAACAACTTTGGTGTTTTTTCACTATTCCCTATAGTGGTCGCTCTTCTTCAGAAGAGGTATATCTTTATTTGCTATTTTTAAATATCCCCATTGTGCTTTAATAGTTCGGTATCGGTAATCGAGAATCGATCTCGAGACTTGAGTGTTCAATCCACTCAGGTCCCGAGATTGATTCTCGATTCAGGCAATTCAAATGTGTTTTTTCAGTTTTCTGAAAAAAAACAACGTTGTCCAACATTGGATAAGTGCCAGGTTGGCGATAGGCTTGCCACCTTTGAAGTTATGGGATTTAAGTATTTTCGGTTAATCGTAGGTGCACTTATTGCAACTCTGTCTATATCTTCGTGGATACTAATAATCTACTTAATATAAAAAGAAAATAATAACACTCACATCATTTGCAAGTCATCTATATATATAAAAATCAATTGCTGTTCGTTAGTCTCGCTGAAACTCGAGAACGGCTGAACCGATTTGGCTAATGTTGATTTTGAATTAATTGTTGAAGTCCAGGGAAGGTTTAAAAGGTGAGAAAATATAAAAAAATAAGAGTAGTTTAAAAGGCAGAACAACGTTTGCCGGGCCAGCTAGTCCAAAATAGATAACTAGAACTCCCGACATTGGCACACCATTTCAAAGAACTGTCTAAAACATACTTTACAAAAGTAATCGACCACTCAAACCTTCTAGTAATAGCCGTCTCTAGTAACTTCGCCCATACCGACCCCGTCCCTAGGATGCCCTGCAATGTACTAACCGATCCCGTTGATCCCATAACGGCGGCTATAGCCACAAATCCTTTAAAAAACACACACACTACACAAATATACCGTCGTCGCCACCGGTCTCAACGGTGACGACGTCCTCTATTCCGCCCCCCGCCTAGCGCAGAGCGAAATGCCACTACTCCCCCCCCCCCCCCAATAATTAGTCAAAACAACGCACTAAACTAAGCCGAGGTCCGGTCTCGCAGGAGACAACTCTTAGCGTGGGTGTTTATTGCCCAAATTTAAACTTAACTCTGGCTGAACACTCTGCTCGCAAAAAAAGCCTGGTTACACAGTAACGACCCTTAAGGTCAACTGCAATAGTCATTTTGAAAAAAAAGTTTGAGGGCTAAGTGTGAGTTTTTCTTTTTGCATTCGATCGCGAGCGCGTTTGGAGTTTACTAGGAATTTGTATGTGATTTGTACAGCGCCACCTAGTGGTAAACGTGAGAAACCAGTTTACCACTAAGTGGCGCCACTCGGATCAGAGTGCTAAGTAAAAACTCACACTTAGCACTCTGATCCGAGAATCGAACCTCACCATTTGACTCGAAATAGCTATTAGACCGAACTGACTGGTTACTTGATGACGAGCCAAAAGCAGATTTTATCAATAAACTAGAATTACGTATTAATTAAAACGTTGACCTAGTTTTAAGTTGCGTGTCTAATTCTGCGTTTTTCAATTCATAAAAAAATTGCTTATACATATTAATTAATTGCAAGGTTTCAAATAAATTGTTTATTGAACAGCCATATTCTTTACGCACTTCGTCGTAATGAGAGATTCTCATTCGTGTTAGTCCGGGAATATTTTGAAGAAAAGAAACTGGCAATTGACATTTGCGCCCCGGGGCATATCTTTTTTTTATAGAAGAGGGGGCAAACGAGCAGGGGGTGCACCTGATGGTAAGCGATCACCACCCCCATGAACATCTGCAATACAAGGAACTTTGCAGTTCTTCCCCCGTGTTGGTCCCGGGCTCCTTTGAAGAATAGGCCAACTGCCGTTCTGCCAGGCAGGTCGTAAAAGGCGACTGAATGGTTATGCGCGTCACTACCATCGTGACTACTAGGTGGTAGAGTTTTGCATCGGCTCGACCGGGTCTGGTACCACCGCCTTGCTTATTCAGACAGTCAGTCAGTGCTAGTCACCGTCGTGTTCCGGTTTGGAGCGTAAGGTAGCCGGTAAACTTATGCATGTGGCATAAGACCTCGCCACAAGATAGAAACGCACCATTAATACCTTTGGTGTATATAGGCGATGGTTGACTCTTTCCATCAGGAGACCCATCTGCTTGTTTGCTTATGATTAAAAAAAAAAAGTTGCGTTGCCGGCCTTTTAAAAATAAGTAGGCTCTTTTCTTGAAGGTCCAAGTCGTATCCGTTCGGAAACACAACACCCCCCCCCCCTCCCGGTGATTGATTCCACAAAGGAGTAGTACAAGGCAGAAAGTGCAGAGAAAAGCGCACGGATGTGAATTGCCAAACATCGAGGTGGTGGATGGAATTCTAAATTCCAAAAAAAGAGGCAATGTCCGATGATGGAATTTAGGGGCAGGAATTAATCCAAACAACTCATCGAAACACTCCCCATGATATTCCCCGTGTCCCCATATATGATTTTCCCTGTGTTGTCGCGGGCACCTTTGAAGAATAGGCCAACTGCCGTTCTATTAGGCAGGTGGTAAAGGCAACCGATTGGTTTACGAATCTCATCTCATGATATAAAAAAAATCAAAAGATACAGCCGTTTATGCTGCAAATTTCCGCAAATTTTGGAAACTCGCAAGGGAATCAAAACCTACAAGATACTTCCCGTGAACTCAGAATCTTGAAATTCTATATGAAGCAACTTCTTATAGCACAGATAAAGGAAAAATTACGGAAACCGTAAATTTTTAGTTACATCATGTAATAAAAAAAAGACGTGTGGCACTCGGAGACTGCCGCGGTAAAGCTATTGCATAGCATGTTTTATCAACTTATGCAATTACAATTATATATTTATTTTATTTATGCAGCACCGACCACACAGCCCATAGACACCTAATAATAGGCGAATGACTTGTGTCAACACATCTGACTTATAGTTCCGATGTAAATGTCCACGCGCCAATGAGTAGTGATTGGGTAATCAGTGTCGACCAATCAGATGCTCTGTACATTACTATCTTTCACTGTGGCCTTGAGTTAGCCAATTACGGCGTTGCAACCCCACTTCGTCTTACCTCAGCTAGTTGCCAGAATGTATTCAATACGGAAAATCAAACATTAGCCGTCTATAGGCTGTGTGGTCGGTGTTATGCAGTATTTTTTTTCCTTGTTTATTCATATTTAAAACACTTTGTATACAAATTATACGAGTACAGATATTCACTGTTGTACGTAGATGATAAATACCTATACACCTATATACATTCTCACAAACAGCTGATTACGGTAGTTTTCCAATATAACCAATGCCTCCTAAAGGCGGGTTGCTGAACTAAAGAGACAAGCGTGATATTTCAAAAAGCTATTAAAAGTTCTGGTATTTATCGATAGATGGAAAAACTAAAAAGTATCACCGCTGTGCCGGTCGGAGTGGGGGTGTTAGGGTTTTTCGTTACGGAATTTCTGGATTCGGTCTCCACGCTCAAGGCCCGCGATAGAAGCTATGCAATAGCTTAATATTTGGGAACAAAGTTCCTTATCACGCGTTGCGAACGGGGGCTAGACGGAAAAAATTAAGACTAAAAGTTGTAACGACACTTTTTGCTAGTTGTAAGCCGTGCGGCGTGCGCGTGTTTCTCTCTCTCTCTCTCACACACACATAGAAAGCAAGCCAGTTATTTCCGTTTTTTTTCGCATTGAACAGTGTGGTGTCGCGACGATAATTTTTGTTGAGTGTATACAGGTTTTTTGTACATAATAAATAATTATATTACATGATATTTGTTAATAATAAAAAAATATTATTATAACTTAAAAGAAATAAAATTTCATTACAATTTCTTCACTAATTAATCGAGAGGAACTTCGTTCCATCCGGATGTCCCTTGACACCTCTCAAGATTTTAATAATTTTAAAGTTTCTACCCCTTACCTTACGCGTAGAATTATTAAATTGAAATTCATATCAATTGCTCAGGTCTATAATACCTTTAAGCTGTAACAAAATCAAAGTTTCTACGGAACCCTCGGTGCGCGAGCCCGACTCGCACTTATCTGTTTTTTTATCTGTTTCTAACACATTGAATGACTTACATAAAATTGAAGTTGTATTCATTACGTTAAACATAGCCAATGAAGTCATTAATATACCATTAGGCATTAACCATTGGATTTCAAACTAATTACCATTGCCACCCTTCTGGTGATAAAAACGTTTTGCCCAACCATAACTTACCGCCTTACTGTATAACGTTATATTATTTTTAAGGAAAACGATTTTAACTCCTAATTTGAAATTCAGTCGAATCTTAATAGCGCGATTGACGTTCCCTGTGGTAACCGGGTGTGAGAATATTGTTAACGAATTGAAATTTATTTGAGTTTTTATATAATGTTTAAGAAAACTCCTCATAGTACAAGGTCAAAGCAGAAATAGACATGGCAGATGACATAAAACTAGAATATAGTTGCTATAAAATAACAGGTCATTTAAACAGAGTAAAACTACCACTAGGTCAAAAAATAGAGACAGATAATTTAAAAGCAGTGTGCTAGAAGGTCAAAGAAGGAATAGACTTAATTAAGTTAATTAAAGGTTTAAAATTAATAAAATTGCTACAAGATCAAAAAAAAATATAGTTTAGCAGATAATTTAAAAACTATACATTTAAACAAAGTCAAAGAACAAATTGACATGGCAAATGAAAGGCAAAATTTCTACAAGGTCAAATAAGAAACATACATGGCAGATGATTTAAAAACAGTAAAATCGCTACAACAACAAAGAAGAAGTAGATAAGCCAGATTTTTTAATGACAATAAATTACTACAAAGTCAAAGAAGAACTAGACATGACAAATTATTTAAAAGCAATATTTCTACAAGGTCAAATAAGAAATAGACATGGCAGATGATTTAAAAGCAGTAAAATCGCTACATAAACAAAGGGTAAATAAATAAAAGCCAGCTTTTTTAACGACAATAAATTAATACAAAGTCAAAGAAGAACTAGACATGGCAAATTATTTAAAATCAGTAAAATCGCTACAAGGACAAAGCCGAAGTAGATAAGCCAGATTATTTAACGACAATAAATTACTACAAGGTCAAAGAAGAATTAGACATTGCAAATTATTTAAAAGCGAAATTCCTGCAAGGTCAAATAAGAAATGGACATGGCAGATGATTTAAAAGCAGTAAAATCGCTACAAGAACAAAGTAGACATAGATAAGTCATATTTTAACGACAATAAATTACTACGAGGTCAAAGAAGAACTAGAGATGGCAAATTATTTAAAAGCAACATTCCTACAAGGCAACAGACGAAATTCCTACAATGTCAAAAAAAAAATAACATGATATATGATCAACAGAGAACAAAGCAGAAATAGATGTGCCGAATGATTTTAAAATAATTATCCAGCATGTCTATTGCTGATTTGTTGATTTCCTTCCTTCCTTGAAAGATAAAAATACTAGGCCAGTTCTAATAGTAAAAGACTACATATCTAAATACAAAATTTTGTCCAAATCATTTGACCCGTTTCGGAAATACCGATTACATACAAATATACAAGAATGGTTTGTTTAAAATACAGGATTGGAAAAATTCTCATGTTAAAACATAAATCATTCAAATGTGAACAATGAACCATATAAAATAAAATTGTATACATTTTGTTCTTTAACTTTTTGTCCGGATTAGGTACCAGGTTTACCCCATGTTGGTCCGGGCCCCCTTTGAAGAATAGACCATCTGTAGTTCTGCCAGGCTTACTGTTACAATCCTACCATGGTAGGCGTTTGGCTTAAGCACATCCCTAGCATTTATGAAAAAGAATAAAAATTGTTTTATTTACCACACAGTATCATACATATCCACTAAATAACAATAACACGCATACAGATGAAAAAAAAAACAAAACAAAAAAAACAAAAAAAAACAAAAGAAAAACAAAACAACAAATACAATAAACAAAGAAAATAAAACATATAACATTTTTAGAAGACATAGTTACAATTTATACAGAACCGGCTGACCCACACAGCTTCGCCCGCGAGTAAATTAGCATGTCGTCAAGATAGCTTCTCATACAAATTTCATCCCCTATTTTAATCCTTTGGGTTGAAATTTGAAAAAAAAAATTGCCTATGTTTGACCGCGGCTCTTCAACTACTTCCATGCCAAATTTCAGGGAAATCGGTCCAGCGGTTTAGCCGTGAAAGCGTAACAGATAGACAGACAATCAGACTTTCGCATTTATAATATTAGTTTGGAAATATGGATATTTACTTGTATAGAAAAAAAAGAACATAAAATTTAATAAACTTTATGTATAGCAACATGATGGTAAAATGGTAAGCCACTCAGCAGATTTTCTGGGCTACCTTTGTCTGTCACTTGAAACGGTTATGCAAAAGGCTGATACAATAAAAAATAAAACTAAAACTAATAAAATGATATATATGGAACATAAATGTATTAGTGTTATACAAAATAACATAGTAAATGAAAGAATATATATGTACATATATACAATTAATAAATCGTCCAAAAGCCGAAACACTTAACGGGTACAAAAACAAAAATATTGTAACTGAGGTCCTCCTCGCGTTTCCTCATTGCTTTTCTTTAACAATTTTACGCCATCGTCCACGGTTATCGGCTGCATGTATGGCCTCATAAACTTTGCTACTAAGTGTTGTTTGGATTTTTTTGGGTATTGGGCTTCTTTCCCGCGTTCTTCTCCCCTCGAATTTGCCTGTGACGACGAGCTTTTCAAGATTTCCTCTACCCTTGCGGGCGATATGACCAAAATACTCAAGGACTCTTTGTAGGCAGACGGATGGCAGCCTCCTAGTCACATTAAGTTCATTGAATATCGATGCGTTTGTTCGTTTCGCCGTCCAGGGAATTAAGAGCATTCTCTTCCAGCACCACATCTCGAAAGCATCCACACGTTTTTGGTCCTATTCTTTAAGCGTCCAAGTCTTTGAGTAGTAGAATTAAAATGTATTTAAATGAAAACATACCAAATTAGTTTTGCTTTTGTAGATTTAATAAAAAATATTTTAACTTAAACTTAAAAGATAACGACGATTGTAGATTACGAATAGGCTAAGGCTGTGTTTTTGCTGTTTTGGCTCCTCATCAACCTCAGTCTTAGCTACCCCAATTTACGTCCAGCACCAGAAGTCTCCAAATGCGATATCCGTGTTCCGTCCTATTTCAAATGTGTAAAGTATATTGTATGTTTTTTTTTATTTCAAAAGTGTTACAAACTAATTTTGTGTGAATCAAACCCTTCAATAAAAAGAGTAACGCGCAACCATGTAACAGAAAGATTGGTTTTGTGAGTCATTATCATCGTGGCTGCTAGATGGTAGAGTTCTATATTGTCTCGCCCGGGTCTGGTACCACCACCTTAGCTATTCCTGTCTCAATTGTGTCAGTGCATGTCACCGTCGTGTTCCGGTTATAAAGATTAAGCTACATCTGTCAGTATGGTATCGCCTTTTTCCATCGCTCTATCCTTTTCTATCGTTCAGTACCGCTATTTAGTAAAGTGAGAAAGATAGCGGGAATGCGATAAGTAAGCGGCGGAACCCTCGACAAAATCACAATTTCGTTACCTTCATTGTTCTAGCGAATTATAATACTGAGCGACATGCATACTTATGCCATATGTATAAGTTTACTGACTAACTTACCGTCCTAAGTGGAATAAATTATAGATAAGTGGTACAAGACCCGAGTGAGACATTGCAGAATTCTTCTACCTAATAGCTATGACAGTAGTGACTCGCATTTTTTTTCTCGCATAAACAATTGTTCGCCGCTCATTGAACTGTCTAGCAGAAAAGAAGTAGGCATATTCATCAAAGGGTGAGGGGAGGCAGCGTCCAAACTTAGAAGCAGTTAAAATAAGCAAAGGAAATATTACTATTGCCTTTGAATCTGTTCGTCGCTTCTACGCAGCACAGCACAGCAGCAGGTAGCGCTACTTCTGCACCTTGCTTCACGCTGCTTTTTTTATTTATTTGTAATCAAAAATACACAGTGTATTACAACGAACAAAATTTCGCCAAACTGCGTTACAGTTTATTGGCGAAGCGCTCTGTATCTAACTACACTATATATCTGTCTAGTAGGTACACTATAAATAAACAGTTATTTCGTTCTAAGGTAATTAATAATCTTAGTTATTCTTATCAATTGCTTTCAGGTTAAAAAATAATGAAATTGATTTAAGGAAACACTCTTAAGTTATGCAACCTAAAGCTTTCAACCTAATGTGAAGCTGTTCTTACATTTTTTACTAGGTGGTTGAGTTTTGCATTGTCTCGCCCGGGTCTGGTACCACCGCTTTACCTATTCCTGCCGCAATGTCGTCAGTGCTTGTCACTATCGTGTTCCGGTTTGGAGGGTAAGGTAGCCGGTATACTTATGCATGTGGCATAAGACCTCGCCGCAAGATAGCAACGCACCTTTAACGCCTTTGGTGTCTATAGGCGATGGTTGACTCTTTCCATCAGGAGACCCATCTGCTTGTTTGCTATCTTATAATATAAAAAAAAAAAAAAAACAAAATGTTCATCCGAAGTACGGCTATCTCACTACACCGAACTACATAGTATATGATTAAGATTTCTAAGAAAAACCGCCCCGTTGGTCGAGTGGTTAGCGACTACGCAATTGACGGGTCTCGGATTCGATCCCCGACGGGGACACGCATTTGTGTGATGAGCATAAATGTTTGTATTTCCGGGTGTGAGTGTTTATTATATATATTCCAGTATTTATATATGTATTTCTAAGTAATAGTATCGTTGAAAGCACAAGCAAACAATTTACTTACTTTGAGGTTAGATCAGTAAGAGTAAATTCTCCCGTGAATATCACTACATAGTGTAAAACTGTCTGTCCCTATGTCCATATGTACGCTTAGATCTTTAAAACTATGCAACGGATTTTTATGCAGTTTTTTTAAATAGATACAGTGATTCAAGAGGAAGGTTTATATATAGAATAATTTATTTAGTCAGTTAGTTTATTTATAAAAAAAAGAAAAAGCTTATAAATCTCAATAAATCTTTTGACTAACCAGAGGATTAGAACCTGGGATTTCAGGATGTGATCGAATAGGGTAACCCCTATACTATGAAGCAGTTTTGGTAAAATAAAATTAAGAAATGAGAAATCAAGGTTACAGGAAAAATAAAACCAATTTTCGTACATTGAGGTAAATCAAGTAAAATGTAATTCACATTTCGCCATTTTCTTCGAACTTTCTCGGATTGTTTCTGTTGTTCCAAAAATATTGAATAATGCAGTAAGTTCGGAAATTCGAACAGATTTTACAAATCTACAAGCTTCTTGATTATGATTGGATTTGGAACATAATGTGCATGCCTTCTAGAAACCTTTAGCGCTTAGACCTTTTTAGGGTTTCATACACAAATAAAAACAAACTTCTGTATTAACTAATAATTTATTGCAAAAATAGGATAAGTAACATGTTTAAAAAGCCATTTAAAATGCCATCGCCTCTGTGCCTCTGTGGGCTAGTGGTCCAGGATTGGCGTTGACCACATGAGGTCCAAGGTTCAATTCCCGGATCGGACAATTAAAAAAAAATGGGTTTTTAATTTTCAGGTAAAAAAAATTTTGCCGGGATTGGAAGTGCCCGGTTGGCGATAGGTTTATCACCTATCTCATTTGTGGGACCAAATATCTTCGGCTAATCGTGGGTTCACTTGTACCTCTGCCTACTCCTTCGGGAAGCGGGCGCGAAGATACTTTTTTTAACGTGTTGTCTTCTATCTATGTCAATATTATAAACGTGAAAGTTTGGAAGTTTGCATGTTTGGATGGATGGATGTTTGGATGGATGTATGTCTGTTACTCAATCACGCAAAATCTACTGAACGGATTTGGCACACAGGTAGATGATGGCCTGGCTATGTGCTATAGGCTTTTTATCGTGGAAAAATTAGGTGATCCCGCGGGATTCGCCAAAATCTTTTATACTTGAAGCAAAAACTCTATACCCTTTTTTCCGTTAATAGGTTTGTTTATATAAAATTAATAATGGGTGTAAAACATTGATATAAAAACGGAAGATATGTTACGCTCTAATATCGGAATTGCTAAACCTAAGCTCGGTCAGTCGAACGCAAAGTAATGCGACGAACGTAGCAGACTACGTTTCTCTCCATAGAGTAATGCGTTATTATTCTATGGTTTCTCTCACTTACTTTTGTATTGTACTATCTCACTCTCACAAACATGGCGAATTAAAAAATAATTTAATCTTGTTTTCAAACAAATTGTTTTAGCCGTAGTACGAATGAAAAGTAATCCCGTGTGTCTTATTTTTTTTCCTTGAGTGATTATAATACTGGCTGAATATACAAGAAGATATTTTGACGCATGTTTAATGGTAAAAACAGTCGGAAAATATAAGTATATGTACATGAGGGCCCGCGCGTGATTGATTGTCACTGTGTCCACGGACCTAGTTTTGTAAGACCTGGCGTTGTGTCTAGATAACCTATCTTCCCTTTTTATATCAACGGTGTATGAATGAATGAATGATAACTCTTTATTGTGCACATAATTACAGTAAAAATACATGCTTAGTACGAATAATTTAAAGACAATTTAAAGAAAGTACACAAAGGCGGTCTTATCGCCAAAGAGCGATCTCTACCAGACAACCTTTGTTAATAAGAACAACATTTTAAGGTAGAGTAAGATATCCGTAAAATATGTACTATTACACTTACAATAACTTAAGACTGTACATATATGCTATATCTATACAAAACAATTCTGCTCTCACACATAAACAAAACAAATAACATAATAATACAAACACATTGAAATTAAAATTAAAATATGTATATAAAGAAACGCACAGTAAAATGACCTTGAGAGAAATATAATAATCTAATCTGTAGAACAAGAATTTAAATAATGCATTTTAACTAATTTTTTAAAAATATTTAACGATTTTGCAAGTCTAATGTTAGCAGGGAGTTTATTCCATAGCTTAACAGCTGAAACAGTGAAAGAGTGTTCATAAAAACGTGAATTATGCACAGGCATACGTAAGGAAAGATTTTCACTTGAACGCAGTTTCATACCATCACTTTCGAAAAATTCAAATCTTTCCTTTAAGTAACCTGGAGTCATTGGATCAAAAAGCACACTATATAACAAGAAGAGTATATGAGCATCACGGCGAAGTTTAATAGGAAGCCACTTGAGTTGAGAACGAAACTTGGACACATGATCATATTTGCGTAAACCAAATATGAATCTAATACAAATATTTTGGAGACGCTCAAGTTTATTTAGCTGATCTTTGGTTAGGTCAATAAAGCAAACGTCCGCATAATCTAGTATTGGAAGTAAGAGAGATTCAGCAAGCGTAATTTTAGTAGGTATAGGTAGTAAACTCTTTAAACGTCTTAAAGAACTCCAGGATGCAAATATTTTTTTACTGAGTTCTTTAATGTGAATGGTCCACGAAAAGGTGCTATCAAAAAATACACCTAAATTTTTTACAAAATTAGTATATGGTATATTAATTCCATTTAGTGTAACAGCTGGCAAATTACTCCAATCAACTCTATCAATGAGTTTCGGGCTACCAATTATGATAACTTGGGATTTATTGGGGTTTATATTTAAGCCAAAATTTTTACTCCAATCACAAATGGTAGCCAGATCGACATTGATGTTGTCGATTGCATTATGCAGGTTTTCAAAAACAGTGTGTGTATAAATTTGGAGATCGTCGGCATACATATGGTAGAGAGAAGATAAATGATGAGTAATAGAACTACTAAAGAAGGAAAATAAGAGAGGAGACAACACACCACCTTGAGGTACGCCAGCAGTAATACAAGACATCAGCCCAGCGGATTCTTTGTCGGCGACCATCCAAGTAACTCCTAAACCACCCTATTGCTGTAGGTGACATATTGATAGAGCCTAAAAGAGCTAATAAAATATCATAGTCGACGGAGTTGAAAGCATTGCTGAAATCTAATAAAGCAAGTACAGTTAGTTTTCTATTATCCATCGCTTGCCTTATGTCGTCACTGATTTTTACAAGGGTAGTTGTTGTACTATGACCAGGACGAAAACCAGATTGAAATTTATTAAACAGGTTATTTCTATACAAAAATGATCTGAACTGCTGATGAACAAGTCGTTCAAGAACTTTGGATAAAAATGGTAATATGGAGATTGGGCGATAATCAGAAAAAAGGGACGGATTGGTCTTTTTTGATAAAGGAATTACAAATGCATCCTTCCAAATGCTGGGAAAAGTACAATATGATATAGAATGGTTTAATAAATGGGTTATGGTTGGAATCACAATGTCTATAATAGGTATTATCATATTACGACTGATGTTATCAACACCTACAGCATTAGACGATACAGCCAGAATATTTCTTTTGACGTCACAGTCAGAAAATTCATGGAAAACAAACGGTGGAAAGTCAGGAGTTGGCAATACAGAAAGATTTTGTAATGTAAGTAATTTTTTTGAAACATCGAGGTTAGAAGAAGAGGCAAAGTGTTGATTTAAGGCATTTAAATTTATGTTTGGTGGAAAAGAAGTTTTTGTAGAACTACCAACTCCTAAAGATCTAAGAAATTTCCAGACTTTAGCAGGATCACCGTAAAGCGGTGTAAAATATAATATAAAAATGACGGTCGTTAAAAATGATTATATGTAGGTATTAGATATTTTATTATATGTAGGTATTGCAGAAAAAACAGTATGACGCATCGATATAAAAAACCCAAGATACACAATTGTCTCAAAAACGTCCTTAGGAAATGAGACGCTCATCTATACATATAATAAAATCGTAGAAAGTCAAACCTGTACATTGAATATTTTTTTAAAAGAATAATTGGGGCGTGATCTACAATCGATATAGAAGCCAAAAATATAGTTTTTAGATTTTTTGTCTGTTTGTCTGTATGTCTGTTTGTCTGTGTGTATATCCGAGGTAAACTCAAAAAGTACTGCATGAATTTACTTAAAATTTTGCATGAATATTACTAACAGGTCGGGTCAACATATAGGCTACATATTATCACGCTATCACCTACGGGGGTGGAGCTGTGCGGAGTAAACGAAGTCCGCGCGAACGAAGTCGTGGGCAACAGCTAGTTTCAAATAGAATCGCGTCGCGTCGGTCGCGACACTGTCAGTTTTATTTATTTTTGTACATTGCTTTGTAAAAACAACTTTAAATTTTGCGCTTAAGGTTCGATATGCAAAGACGCATGTTTTTGCCATATCTATAAAGCTGCTTAAATGAAATGAGGGACAGTTTTGAGTGTCAGTTTTGTTCGGGGCTGTGCATCTTGGGTTTTTACGTCTCAAAATTATTTACCACCGTGTTGCTCCTGGGCTCCTTTGAGGAATAGACCAACTGTCGCTCTGCCAGGCAGGTCATAAAAGACGACTGATTGGTTGTAATTCCGTTTGACTGTTTTCTAAATACGATTTAATTAGTTGCTATATATGAGAATACCACCCCCTTAATTTGAATTTCTGATATGTGTTACTACAACGGATTAAATGGACACGGCTTTCAGGACAATTTCTTAGATTGGCAGCATAGCTTGTAATTACATACAGAAATACAGAATTATACTACTTACCAATGAAATAACATCATTTGAAGCATTGATTTAAAAAGGAAAGATATGTTACGCTCTAACATCGGAATTGCTAAGCCTAAGCTCGGTCAGTCGAATGCAAAGTGATGCGACGAACGTGGCAGACTACGTTTCTCTCGCTTACTTTTGAATTGTACTATCTCACTCTCACAAACATGGCGAACTAAACAATAATTTAATCTTATTTTCAAACAAATTGTTTTAGCCATACTTACGAATGGAAAGTAATCCCGTGTGTCTTATTTTTTTTCCTTGAGTGATTATAACGCTGGCTGAATATACAAGAAGATATTTTGACGCGTGTTTAATGGTAAAAACAGTCGGAAAATATAAGTGTATGATATGAGGTCCCGCGCGTGATTGATTGTCACCAATTGTCACTGTGTCCACGGACCTAGTTTTGTAGGAGCAGGCGCTGTGTCTAGGTAATCTTCCCTTTTTATATCAATGAGTTGAAGGGTAATTTTTAAACCTTTTCGTCTCATTCGGTACCGATAAAACCGTACAATATGGTTTGTTTCTACTTTTTCACAATATAATATAACCTACAAATGTATGAAATTTTATGACAGTAACAGTTTTCTTCCCAATGGCGTGTCTATTAGAATTCATGTGGTCTGTGGTTACCACCACCGTGACTTCTAGGTGGTAAAGTTTCGCTACGTCTCGGTATTTGGTACCGCCTAACCTTTTCCTGCCGCAATAGCGTCAATGCTTCTCATTGTCGTGTTCTGGTTTGGAGGGTAAGGTAGTCGGCAGATTTATGTATGTGGCGTTGCCATCCCGCCACACGGATGGCAATGCACCATAAACATCTTTGGTGTCTATAGGTGATGGTTTATCTTTACATCAAGAGGGCGATCTGCTTGTTTGTTATCTAATGATATTAAAAAAATCTGTCAACCGGTTGACCCTACAGGCTATCCCTGAAATATTTAGCTAAATTGAGGTATTTTATGCTCTAAGGAGCAAAACCTATAAACCTTTTCCCTGTGTTGGTCCCGGGCTACTTTGAAGTATAGGCCAACTGCCGTTCTGCCAGGCAGGTCGTAAAAGGCGACCTATTGGGTATACGAGTCACTAACATTGTAGCTACTAGGTGGTAGAGTTCTGCATTGTCCCGCTCGGGTCTGGTACCACCGCCTTACCTATTCCTGCTGCAATAACGTCAGCGCTTGTCACTGTCGTGTTCCGGTTTGGAAAGTAAGGTAACCGGTAAACTTATGCACGTGGCATAAGACCTCGCCACAAGATAGCAACGCATCATTAACACCTTTGGTGTCTATAGGTGATGGTTGACTCTTTCCATCAGGAGACCCATCTGCTTGTTTGCTATCTTATGCCATAAAAAAACCAAGTATAGATTTTTTCAGAGTTCATGATCTCTCTTTTCTCAGAGTTCAGCGATGATTAATTTCGATCTTTCGAATGGCTACAAAATGAATTGTAAAAAAATGTAGAATTAATGTCAGAAAAACTTTTACAGTTTCGTCATTGATAAATCCAGAATAAAGCACCCGATTTTGATCTAATTATAAAATAGTATTCTATGTAGTTTTTAGGGAGAAGTGATATTATCTATACGTATAATAAAATCGTAGGAAAGTTAAAACTGTACATTGATTATTTTTTTAAAAGAATACTTGGGGCGTGATCTACAATCGATATCAAAGCCAAAAATATAGATTTTAGAATTTTTGTCTGTTTGTCTATTTGTCTGTATGTATGTCCGGGGTAAACTCATAAAGTACTGCATGGATTTACTTCAAATTTGGCATGAATATTACTAACAGTTCGGGTCAACATATAGGCTACATATTATCACGCTATCACCTACGGGGGAGGAGCAGTGCGGAGTAAACGAAGTCCGCGCGGACGAAGTCGCTGGCAACAGCTAGTTTAAAAATATTATGTTTCTACAGTCCTCCACAATGTAAACTTTCACTGCACAACATTTCATACTCCACCGTTCGCGCAATATATATATATAATATATATATATATTGCGCGAACGGTGGAGTATGAAATGTTGTGCAGTGAAAGTTTACATTGTGGAGGACTGTAGAAACATAATATTATATATATATATATATATATATATATATATATATATATATATATATATATATATATATATATATATATATATATATATATATATATATATATATATATATATATATATATATATATATATATATGTACTATCTGTTGCCCTAAAATGTACTATTTTTATACTAACTATATACTAGCTACTAAACTAATTATATACTAGCTGACCCGGCAAACGTTATTCTGTCTTTTTAACTACTCTTATTTTCCTTCCCTGATTTCAACAATTAATTCAAAACCAAAATTAGCCAAATCGGTTCAGCCGTTCTCGAGTTTTAGCAAAACTAACGAACAACAATTGATTTTTATATATAAGAAGATATGTGTATATAAATTCTGTTATCATTCATTTTTTACGAACTGCCTGGTATAGTAGCAAACGACCCTTCTTCAAAACCATCAGGGTCCTCGAGCACAAGAACTAAAGGTGACAGCTTCTCTGTAACCTTACATTTTAAGAACTTTGGTGCTAGTTTTGCGCTGAAGTATTTGCCGGCATTGCTCTGAACGTAATTTCTACGCCAGACAATGTCACCAACATTAAATTACTTGAAGCTGTGTCTTGTATTATAGTGCTTAGTGTTTTTGAGGTATGCCTTGTATAGTGCAGACTGGACTTTGTAAAAAGTAGCCGACAATAATCCTACATTGGTGGCATAAATATCACGAGGTAAGAAGATAACCTCGTCAAGGTTAGAGCAGTCCGTGTAGTACGAACCACAAGGTATAGTTTCCCGGCCAAAAACAAGGTAAGACGGAGAAAACCCAGTAGCTATATTAATTGAACTATAGTATTTAACAGGTAGATATGTCTATTTTGTTACACGTTAACGGCCTATTCTTCAAAAGAGACGTAATCACGGTATTTAATACAAAAACATGTCTATTTTGTTGACCTCAAGGCGACTACTGAAAAAATCCCGTTCATTTGTATATACCGTTATATACAAACATACATACACATTATTTCGGGGCTTCCAATTCATGACATATTCATATTGATATTGATGGTTGAACTTTGAATTACTTAACCTGTTTTTGGGTCGTGGTCTTGGAGTATACCAATCCATAATTTTCTAAAGAAGTGAAACGTTTCTTCTGTCACCTAAAATTTTTCGTTCATCTATCGCATGTCGCCAATATGGCGGCGCCTATAGCTTGTGTTGTATTAATTATGTTTTACAAATTGAAATTAAATTTTATAATTGAATATTTTGTCTTCTTTTAATTCCCATTATCATTTCGTAAGATTAAAAATGCACTTTTAATACCCTAAATCGAACAATAATCCGATAATTTTCAGGTAAATGCCTGCAAAGCGAAGAAAAGTTTCACTTGCATCGTGGTTTCGTAAAACCACACAATTATTTTTTTGTTTGTTTGACACGATTTAACTCAAAATCGACGCGACTGATTTTAAAAATTCTTTCACCTTTGGAATATTACGTTATCCAGATTTTTTTTGTGTTTGTTCCGGGCTCCTTTAAAGAATGAGCCAACTGTCGTTCTGCCAGGCAGGTCGTATAAGGCGACCGATTGGCTACATGAGTCACTACCATCGTAGCTACTAGGTGGTAGAGTTATGCATTGTCTCGCCTGGATCTGGTACTACCGCTTTAGTCGCAGCGCCTTAGCGACAATTTAATGACTAAGAAAAAATTTAATGACAAGCACTGCCACAATAGCGTCAGTGCTTGACACTGTGGTGTCCCGGTTTGGAAGGTAAGGTAAACTTATGCATGTGGCATTAGACCTCGCCACAAGATAACAACGCAACATTACCATCTTTGGTGCCTATAGGTGATGATTTCTTTTTCCATTAGGGGGTCTGCTTGCTTGTTATCTTATGATATATAAAAAAATCTATTTTTTTAGCCAGAATGATATAGCTCGGTAGCATGGAACTCTATATACGAGTCCGACACGCACGTACACCACTAATTTTACTCTACGTTCACTCGAAGCTAGTGCCCAGGGCGGCAAAATCCAGAGTTTAAAAAAATCTTCACGCCATCGTAAACGCTTTAGAAAGTTTTATAAGTTAATATTTGCATTTTTTGAAAAATTAATGCTAGCCACACATGAGTCTTCTGCTATTAATTTAGCCATGGCTCTTTACTAAAAAAAATGTGTAAGGCCCTACGGGCCATCCCTGCAACTTCCCACTAAATTAAGGTATTTTAAGCTCAAACGAGTAACAAATATAAGCATAGATTTTTCACTAGAATACAATTTATTTTTTATTCATTAACCAGTTCAGTGAAGGTTGTTCTACGGAGGGATCTTATACTAAAATTCCTTTTGCAAAATGTAAGGTTCGCCTTTGCGCAGCAAGCGTCTGTCGTGTTTAATGATCTTCACAATTGTATACTCTTAGATCCCTATACCGTGAACTCAAGGTACTTATGTTGTATCTGTCACACACACATTTACTTATGGTTGCACAACAGGAAATATATATTTATGATTATTTGTCTTTTTTCCGTGTATATTTGGCAAGTATTTATTCACATTGAGAAATAAAATCGAGATCATTCGTGTGTCAATATGCTTGTAATACTCGGTAATACTTTACACAATCAATAAAGCTATATAGTCTGTTGATAAACGAAACGTAGCAGGGTAAATTTGTAACTATTAGCGATCGCCCTGTGGTAGTTAGACTAAACAAGAAAAATATCCTTTAGACATTAGAAATTAGCTATAATAATTTTGTGTATATGCATATATATATATATATATATATATATATATATATATATACACAAAATTATTATAGCTAAATATATATATAATAATTTTTGGGTATATGTGTATATCTTTCCCGAGTTGGCTCCGGGCTCCTTTGAAGAATAGACCAACTGCCGTTCTGCCAGGCAAGTCGTAAAAGGCGGCCAATTGGCTATGGGAGTCACTACCATCGTGACCACTAGGTGGTAGAGTTCTGCATTGTCTCGCCCGGGTCTGGTACCACCGCCTTACCTATTCCTGCCGCAATAGCGTCAGTGCTTGTCACTGTCGTGTTCCGGTTTGGAACCCATAACATTGCAAACGTTAGATGATACGCCGGCCGTCTCCTAAACAAACCTACGCTTACTAATATTTTATTGAATGTACAGTTATAAAAAAGGGTAGAAATTTAAAGATGTTAAAGATAATAAAGATATTTTGAAGTTCCCTCCTGAAATTTCTGATTACTACAGTCATTCATTCTCTTTGATTTTGAAACACTCTCCCCTCTAACAAACGTATTAGCGAATCGCTCCATATTTTTAAGAAATTTTTAAGACCAGAGTATTTATTACTTGTCCTATTAATTTGAAAGGCATTGATAACTTAGCTTATAACTTAACTAAGGCATAGATTAACTTTCTTCTCTCTTTTTGTTTTATTTTAATTTTTTTTTATATGTATATATTCTATTATTGTAATCACAGTTTTTAAGTATATCTTAAAACTATGATTTCAATAATGTAATAATGTAATCATAGTTTTAAGATATGCTATAAAATATAGATAGCGCGTTATAACTTATAACCTATGCTTATTACGCACTTGTACTATGCGTTCCAAATAAGAATAGGGCTGTCAAGATGACATATTGCTCCGCATTTTTCAAAAACTTCGTAAGTGACGAGTGAGGTGTGCAAAAAAATTCTAACAAAGAAATACTTTAAAAAAATGAATTTCATTCTGATTGGTATATGTTTTCTTTAGATTCCCATCAGATTATATAACCATATAATAAAATAAGGTGTAAATAACTAACACGACTTTTATATATACGTATATTTAGATGAACGGCTAGACTGATATATTTTACTGATTTCTAATGATGAATATTATATTTTAATACTTTTCAGCCTATTCTGGAAAAAGATAACCCAAACCCACAAAAAGCGCAACAAAATTTTTGATTTGGAACTGGCGTAAATGACACGAAATCCTTATATAATTTATAGATGAACAGCTAGACTGATGCCTTTTTTATTGATGAAAATAGTATTATTAAAACGTTGTTATTCAATAAATCAGCAATATTTTTTAACAAATATTTTTTTGCCGATATTACTAATTTCACACTTGTGGTATGAAGTTGATAACAAGCGCGATCCTATTCTTAGTTGGAACGCACAGTACACTGTTTTCTACTGATATTTGTGAATTCTCGCTTCTTGAGTCTGCTGGTAGACATCTGTTTCATAGATAAGTTCGTCCTTTGTACATATTTTATATAATCTGTTTATTTTTAAGAATTTTATTTTGTGTACAATAAATTGTTAAATAAATAAATACAACATTTTTAAGAAGCTATCCAACGATACCCTACATACATTATGAGATGAATGGGAAAAAAATTAACATCCCCACTTTACATGTAGGGGCCAAGGAACTTATATAAGATAACTGGAATTTTACGAAGCAATATTTGAAAAATAAAAATGTACTTTATTTGGTTAGTCATAAAGTTGACATTTGTTTCTTACTTAACAGAGGGGAAAAACGTTCTGAGCAAGACAACGACAAGATTGGATGTTGTCCCTTTCTTGCAATTGCCAGTGTAAATAAAATTATCTGATGGTAGATTTTTATACATTCGGTAATCGTTAAATCCCTTTTATTCATACACGTCGATAAATACATTAGCATAAAATGTGTTGTAATTAACGTAGTGAGTTCTAAAATGAGCTTATTTTAATTTGGCGGTAGCCAGCACTACCGTCAGCTACCACCATCAAGTGTCTAACCACGACGGTTATCTCTCACTAACCGCGTGGGTTATCTCTTTATGACCATGTCGGTCGTCTTAAGTGTCTAACCACGACGGTTATCTCTCACTAACCGCGTGGGTTATCTCTCTATGATCACGTCGGGGTCACCACTGTAGCGGCCTCTGTAGCGGTGGTGTGTGTCGTCGGTACCACTAGGCGCTCATAGCGGCAGGACGGCACGGCCGCTAGCAATAGACTCCTGTAGGCAGTTTTCAGAAGGTATCACCAGCTTGCAGGCGATGCGGAGCGGCAGGAGGCTCGGCGAAGGTTCCACGGCAGCTGGCACGAATGTACTTTTGGTTAAATGAAACTCACTTCATATTTTCTACTGTAAATAAGAACCTGCGTTTCATTTAACCAATAGTACATTCGTGTCAGCTGCCGTGGAACCTTCGCCGAGCCTCCTGCCGCTCCACATCGCCTGCAAGTTGGTGATACCTTCTGAAAACTGCTTACAGGAGTCTATTGCTAGCGGCCGTGCCGTCCTGCCGCTATGAGCGCCTAGTGGTACCGACGACACACACCACCGCTACAGAGGCCGCTACATTAATTATTACGTTATTACTTATGCAATGCAAAAACTGTTTCTCAAATTAGTAGAGTTACTTAGTAGTAATTTGCAAACTACGCGCATGGCCGCACTTATATAATGTGGCGATTAGCGCTTTATTTATTAGAAAGAGACACACTCCACCAATGTCATTGCACTCTTCGGAACGATTTTGAAGCGCGTGTGAACATTCCGGGTAGAATGTAACTTCCTTGGTAGGGGCGCTACCCTAAAAAACTTTTTTTTTACTACTTTGTTGATGTCACTAATATTAATTATATTCGTGCCAAATTACAGATTTCTAGTAATAAGGCTCTGTGAACTTTTTTCCCGTGTTGGTCCCGGGCTCCTTTGAAGAATAGGCCAACTGCTGTTCTGCCAGGCACGTCGTAAAAGGGGACCGATTGGCTATACAAGTTACTAACATCGTGGATACTAGATGGTAGAATTCTGCACTGTCTCGCCGGGTCTGGTACCACCGCCTTACCTATTCCTGCCGCAATACCGTCAGTACTTGTCACTGTCGTGTTTCGGTTTGAAGGTTAAGGTAGCCGGTAAAGTTATGCACGTGGCATAAGACCTCACCACAAGATAGCAACGCACCATTAACATCTTTGGTGTCTATAGGCGATGGTTTACTCTTCTATCAGGAGATCCATCGGCTTGTTTGCTGTCTTATCTATCCATATAATAAAATCGTAGGAAAGTCAAAACTGTACATTGAATTTTTTTTTAAAGAATACTTGGGGCGTGATCTACAATCGATATCGAAGCCAAAAATATAGTTTTTAGAATTTTTGTCTGTTTGTCTGTATGTATGTCCGGGGTAAACTCAAAAAGTACTGCATGGATTTACTTCAAATTTTGCATGAATATTACTAACAGGTCGGGTCAACATACAGGCTACATATTATCACTCTATAACCTACGGGGGAAGAGCAGTGCGGAGTAAACGAAGTCCGCGCGGACGAAGTCGCTGGCAACAGCTAGTACTATATAAAAAAAGAACTATCGTGCGGACGGACGGACATAGGGAAACTATATCTATATAATAGTTTATTTCGGAACCCTAAAAACATAAAGTAGCCGGTGTGATTTTTTCATTTTAACTGTAATGAGTGGCTTTAGCCATTATAGTCCTATAATTAATGCTAAATTTGCTCGAATTTTCGCCTATTAACAAAATCTTCTAAAGAGGCCTAAATCAATACAGGAAAATAAGGCTTCACTCTGCAAGACTACTTTAAAGAACCGGCGTGATGTTTATTTTAACTGTTATGAATGTTTTTGGCCAGTACAGTCTTACACTTATCCAAATGTATTCCATTTACATATTCCGCAAGTTTTTTATAGCCTGGATGACAGAAGGTCGGGGAGTTTAACATATTTTTGTGTCTCGCAGTTTCCGTGTGGAATTAGGGCTGTCAATTCTAGAATTACAACTCTTGAAAACTGCATATGTGCTTTTGCACTGATCATATGCTAAGAATAAACTAAAAAAATTAAGAAATTTTTTTCACGGCTGGGTTTAAACCAATATTTAAAAAAAATATAAGTGGGTTGACCAGGCCAAGCCATCCATGAAATTGTAATATCCTAATTTATATTTGAAAACTTGATTTACGTTCATAAAAATATTTGCTTGCTTAAAAAAATTGTGACGTACACTCACTAAATACAAGGAACAAAAAATATAATTTTTGTAATATTGTAACATTGTATTTTGTAATTGTAATATTGTAATTATTTATGAAAAATATGGAAAAATGTAAATCGGTTGACCTTGCAGGCCATCCCTAAGACTTCCCGCTAAATTAAGGTATTTTAAGCTCAAAGAAACAAAAACTATTTTTTTTTTTCAAAATTATGAACGATTTTGTTCTTTCAAATGGCTTCCAACGCAATTTTCGAGATCTAAGAAAGAGAGATAGAAATATAAAACAATTTTTTTGTTTTTAATTTTCGTCATTGATAAATCTCTAACAAATCAAAAGATTTTAATCAGATTTACTGTATTTGACTTAATTTTTTAATTAGAAGAGCTGACTTGATTTTTAAGTTAATCAGAATATTAGCCTAAAAGTTATTTAAATAATATAACGTAAGTTTACTCCGAACAACGTTATTTTTGATGTTGGAAAAGCTGTATCTTTGGCAAATTTGATTTGATTTTAATTTTGGAAATGGCATTTCAAGTTAGTTTTTTTAGTACTAATATATTGTAGAAGACCAAATACAGTTCTTTAAATAATTTCCAAGTTATATTTAAAACAAACTTTTTCAAAATTTCTTGCCAACGATAACACCCGAACGTATAAACACATTTTGATGCAATTCATGTATTAGACGCAGTTTTTTTGAGGAAAAATAACTGATAAGATTTTCTACGTAATCGGTATATTAATCTGGAAGTTATATTTAAAAAATACAGTTTCTCCAAAAAAATTTGAGGTTATTTCAAAATTTTTCAAAATCTCTAGGACCGAATTTGTTCTAATTTTACAGAAAGTTTATGTTGAGTGGAACCTAATCGAATGTCATCAACCGAGTTTCGATCGGTCAAGCGATTCAAAAGTTATGAGATGTTTACATACAATACATACACATACACACATACATACAAAATAGTCAGCAAAGGTTCCTAGGACCTCAAAACGTGGATATATGGTGAAAATTCAATTTTCGAAAATCGGGGCAAAATCGGTAATTTCCTTATCTACATACGCAGCGGGAAATTAAAAAAACTTCAAGAGCCAGCCCTATTAAAATTTGGCCGTCGAAATTTTGGTTTCAGAATAAATTGGGTCAGCTTCGGTCACGTCGCAAAAAAAACACCAACTTCAACACGTTTTCCGGTCAAAAAAACTGATTCACTCCATTTTTTCGGTGATGGCCGACGAAATTGGGCTGACAATTTTTCATCAGTCTGGAAACTTGTAGAAAACAATAACAAACAATCGCAATAATAGTTGGAAGTGTGTAGAGTTGCAAAAGCGACACTTTATTCTTGTCAGTTGTAATGCCGTAAATTGCGTCTATTAGTATCTATATATATATATATATATATATATATATATATATATATATATATATATATATATATATATATATATATATATATATATATATATATATATATATATATATATATATATATTAATACGTGAAGGGAAAAGTTTGTATCCCTTTTTAAGACAATTGTGCGAACGGTGGAGTATGGATTAGGCACAGTTAAAATTTACATTGCGAGAAAATGCAGAAAACTAATATTTTTAAATAAAATTCAGTGAAAATACATTAAATCATGAGGCATATCTGGCGTGGGCAGATGCTCGACACCGCAAGGCCAAGGCCGTATCGGAAAAGAAGAAAACCTTCAACCGGGCCAAGTCCTGCAAAAAGGCTCTACTGAAAGTTCGATTTGACCACGTCAGCCGTATTGGGAACAAACTGGCTTCATACCCCACAGGTAGTAAAGCTTTTTGGTCCCTGTCGGTCGGTTGAATCATATTTCTGCCGCCCCTCACTTCCTCCACTGCTGAAACCGAATGGGATGCTGACTCACACTGCCGTAGAGAAAGCGAACCTTATCGTTACTTTATTCGCGGAAAACTCGCGTCTAGATTCTACCAACGCGAAACCTCCCTGTTTATTTGGATGCGAGGTGAATATGCCGGAAATTCACATCCCTCAGACTGAGGTTCCTTCTTAAAAGGCTACGGAATCTGGATATGAACAATGCCAGTGGCCCTGATGGGATTATAAAATATTATAATAAATAAATAAATATTCACGGGACAAATTACACTCACTGATCTAACCCCAAAGTAAGCAAATTATTTGCTTGTGTTATGGGTGTTAGTCAACGATACTGATACGTAGAAATACATATATAAATACCAGAATATATATAATAAACACCCAAACCCGGAAATACAAACATTTATGCTCATCACACAAATGCTTGTCCCCGTCGGGGATCGAACCCGAGCCCCGTTGATTGCGTAGTCAGGGTCAGTTAACCATAGTACTTAAAACGCGTGCGCCTGAACTCACTCTTGTGTTAACACATCTTTTTCGCCTTTCGATGACGACTGGAAAAGTACCGAAATCATGGAAGCTTTCCAACGTGCAGCCTGTGCCTAAAAAGGCAGTCGTGCCAACCCCTCCAACTATAGGTCAATTTCAGTCACGTCCATACTCTGCAAGACTATGGAGCGTGTACTGAACAGCAGGCTAATGGCACACCTAGAAGCGAACAATCTACTCAGTGTCAGCCAAATACGGGTTTCGCCGAAATCGGTCCACTGAGGATCCTCTACGTATGCTACCTACATCTTGAGCACATCCATCGAGAATCATGGTGAAGCACTAGCTGTCTCCCTTGATATGTCGAAGGCCTTTGACAGGTTCTGACATGATAGTCTTATTGGCAAGCTTCCATCGTATGATCTGCCTACTGGTCGCCACTACGAAGCTTTCGACACTAGCTCAGTTGGTAGAGCGTTTCGGCTTGAGAGAACGTCGTAGGTTCGAACCATACGTGTCGAAATTTTCCTTTATTGCTTTTAAAGTTTTCTAAGAAGAGAGCTTTTATAGTTTCATACTATGAACATCTAAGCTATTCAACATCAAAGACAAATATACATATATCCGCACCACAGGTTTACCGCCTATAAAAATTTCTCTAACTACATTTTTTAAGTTGGTCGACTATTACTCTTGTAAAGCCTTCTAAGCCGTGATAGTATTCTTTTTAATTTCATTATATTTACTACTACCATGATTTTTTTCACCCTCAAACCCAGCTGTTTATGCGCAGAGGGGGTGGGGGCGACACCGGACTCAAACAAAAATTAGCACTTTAAAGCTTAACATGTTACGAACGAGTCCCTTAATCGAAAACTTGTTTTCCTAACCTACAATATTTTTCAAAAACCTATCCAACAATATCCCACACACTGGGGTACGTGAGAAAAAATTAACAACGGACGGACGGACGGATGGACTTAGCAAAACTATTAAGGTTCCTAGTTTAATTTGCAATCCTGAAAACGTATATAAACTGTTTTTGTTTATATATTATAAGATAGCAATCAAGCAGATGGGTCTCCTGATGGAAAAAGTCAACCATCGCCTATAGACACCAAAGATGTTAATGGTGCGTTGCTGTCTTGTGGCGAGGTCTAATGCCACATTCGATTTTAATTTTCAAATACTATATAATATATGTTAATTTATTAATTCGATTTTAATTTTCAAATATTTTTTTTTTATATCATAAGATAGCAAACAAGCAGATGGGTCTCCTGATGGAAAGAGTCAACCATCGCCTATAGACACCAAAGATGTTAATGGTGCGTTGCTATCTTGTGGCGAGGTCTAATGCCACATGCATAAGTTTACCGGCTACCCTACCCTCCAAACCGGAACACGACAGTGACCAGCACTGACGCTATTGCGGCAGGAATAGATAAGGCGGTGATACCAGACCCGGGCGAGCCGAAGCAGAACTCTACCACTCAGTAAATGTGTGTTATGATAACTAGAATATAAACCAAATTACGTCATACGTCGTGGAAAATTTTCTGAATTAAGTCACGAATAACGTACACAATTTTAATGCACGTGTCAAAAAATATGAGAGGCGTCTTAAAATACTTGGTATAAAAAGTTTCGCTATCTATATAAAAATCAATTGCTGTTCGTTAGTCTCGCTAAAACTCGAGAACGGCTGGACCGATTTGGCTAATTTTGGTTTTAAAATATTTATGGGGGTTCAGATTAGAAAAAATGTAGAAAAAAAAACGAAAAAGTAGACACAAATCTGGCAGAACAACGTTTGCCCGGTCAGCTAGTATATCTTCTATATATATAAAATTCTCGTGTCACAATGTTAGTCTCCATACTCCTCCGAAACGGCTGGACCGATTTTGATGAAATTTCGTATGCATATTCAGTGGGTCTGAGAATCGGCCAACATCTATTTTTCATCCCCCTAAATGTTAAGGGTTGTCCATCCCTAAAATTTTTTTTTTTATTTTATGGAAAAAAATTTTTATTTTTATTTTTTAATGATTCAACATTGAAAAATATATACAACCCTTAATTTTCAACCCTCTACGATCAACCCCTATTTTGTAATTCAATAATTTATGCGGCAAAACAACGTTTGCCGGGTCAGCTAGTTTATATATATTAATAAGTAAAGCAAATATTTGTACCCATTTTTACAACCATAACGCGAACAGACGAACATGAAATATGATATAGTTAAAGCTGACATTGCAGATGACTGAAGAAACCTTTTATATCGTAACATTTATTTTTATTAATATCATGTATTTTAAGTGCTTTTTATACAAAAATATTAGGTTTTTGCAGCCTTCACAATGGAAACTTCAACTGAGCCAAATTTTATACTCCATTATCTAACTTCCCGCCGTGTTGGTCCCGGCCTCCTTTGTAGAATAGGCCACCTGCCGTTCTGCCAGGCAGGTCGTAAAAGGCGACCGATTGGTTATCGAGTCACTACCATCGTGGCTACTAGGTGGTAGAGTTCTGCATTGTCTCGCCCGGGTCTGGTACCACCGCCTTACCTATTCCTGCCGCAATAGCGTCAGTGCTTGTCGCTGTCGTGTTCCGGTTTGGAGGGTAAGGTAGCCGGTAAACTTATGCATGTGGCATTAGACCTCGCCACAAGATAGCAACGCACCATTAACATCTTTGATGTCTATAGGCGATGGTTGACTCTTTCCATCAGGAGACCCATCTGCTTGTTTGCTATCTTATGATATAAAAAAAAAAACTGTATGCAAAATGTCATCCAGATTTGTTCAGTAATTTTCGCGTGATTGAATAACATACATCCATCCATCCAAACATCCAAACTTTCGCATTTATTATTTACTAGCTGCAGCGTGCAGTCTGCTGCATTATAAGAGTTTTTGTTGAATCCCGCGGAATCATTTAATTTTTCTGGGATAAAAAGTAGTCTATGTACTATTCCGGGTCATTATCTACCTGTGTTCTAAATTTCAATCAAATCCGTTCAGTAGTTTTTACATGAATGAGTAACAAACATCCATCCAAACATCCAAATTTTCATCATATATAATATATATATATATATATATATATATATATATATATATATATATATATATATATATATATATATATATATATACTAGCTGACCCGGCAAACGTTGTTTTGCCATTCATATTAGGAACCCATAGCGGACAAACAACGTGACACGTAATTTATATAAGTCTACGCTCTACGGGATTGTCCTTCCACGCAGCCAAAATGGCATTAAACTTTATATGGTGGTTAAGTATTCTTAAATTTTCTATTTTTCCGCGCAATTTTCTTAATATTTTCTTTTATAAGAACCTTCTCCTTACAATTACAAACACAACAAAAAAAATTACCGAAATTAGTCCAGCCATTCAGGCGTGATGTCGTGACCAAGGGAAATAGGTTCTATTAAAAGTATTCTTAAATTTTCTATTATAGAATATAAATGCAGGTTCTACCTAAATATTTTTAAAAAATAAATCAAACTTCTTTGAAAATAAGCTCAGTTTCTGAAAGTGGCACCTAGTACGAGACAGATTCTAAATCAGACTCCCAGCATCTTCCTATCCTACTAATATTATAAATGCAGAAGTACGAGTTTGTCTGGACGCATGTTTGTTCCTCTTTCGCGTGAAAGAGGAACAAACATGCGTCCAGACATACTCGTAAAAACGACCGAACCGATTAATATTTTCTTTTATAAGAACCTTTTCCTTACAATTACAAACACAACAGAAAAAAAATTACCGAAATTGGTCCAGCCATTCAGGCGTGATGTCGTGACCAAGGAAAATAGGGATTGAATTTTATATATATAAGATATATATACTTAAATAAAAACATACCAAATTAGTTTGGCATTGATTTAATAAAAATGATTTTAACTTAAACTAAAAAGATATCGACGATTGTAGATTCCGAATAGACTAAGTTTTTATAATTAATTACGAAGCAAATTTAATTTTTATTTTTTGTAGCTAAACTAAAACAGTAACAAAAAAAATGAAGAGGAACTTTTTGTAAGGAACTTTGTGTGTAATTTTTTTTTTCTCTACAACTTTTACTTGAATTTTTTTTCTATTTCCTACCGTTATTAAGTTATCTAAAAAAAAGGCATTCTACCATTTTTTTATTTTTTTCATCCCTTTCCCCTAAATTTAAATCCAAATTTCTTTCATAATATCATTGTTTAAGTATTAATGAACATATTTTTACTCATTGCGCCAAAAGTGGTCAGATCATGGTTTCATTTAACTTTTTACTGGACTATCTCTGCTTGTCGAAAATCCAAATACCGTTGTAGCAAAAAGAAAAATGATGTGGTGTCGTGGGACACCAGGTAGGAACGAAGTTCCTTCGGCTAAACGGCACTACTCACTTGTGTACGCGACTGTCGCGCCTGCGCACGTCTCATTTAACGGTTTTATTCCACACAATTTTTTTCCACGGATTTTTATTACGGTTTGACTATCACATTTTTTTCAGTTCGGTCGCGCAGCAAAATCCCTATCCCCTCCAAGCCTGCCGTAAGGAAATTCGTTCCAAAAATGTTTTGCAAAATAATACAAAATATGTATTTTAGACAACTGGAAAAATAAGATTGTCAAAAAGACAGATCATTTTGCTGGAACTTTCTACCTGCCAGGCACTGATATAAAAAAACCCAAGATGCACAATCAGTGTCTTAAAAACGTCCTCCAAAAATGAGCGCACAATTTGAAATTGTGCGCTCATTTCAAATAGAATCGCGTCGGTCGTGACACTGTCAATTTTATTTCTTTTTGTACATTGCTTTGTATAAACAACTATAAATCTTACGCTTAAGGTTGGATATGCAAAAACATAATATCTATAACTATTTAAATGAAATTAGGGACACTTTTCAGTGTCAGTTTTGTTCGGGACTGTGCATCTTGGATTTTTTATATCAATGTTGTCAGGTGATCTAACAAATTATGTATAGGTGCAAATTAGTAAATCAGGAATCAGATAACTTTATTCAATAAAACTTTTTAGAAGTAATTTTGACACGTCAACATTTTTTAAAACTGCTACGGATCGGAAACGCGGCCATACACTGAGAAAATCCGCCTGAAGAAACTTAGCGGGCTTGTCATTATTCATTTTTGGAACGAAGTTCCTTACGGCAGGCTTGGAGGGGATAGGGATTTTGCTGCGCGACCGAACTGAAAAAATGTGATAGTAAAACCGTAAGAAAAATGCGTGGAATAAAAGCGTTAAATGAGACGTGCGCAGGCGCGACAGTCGCGTACACAAGCGAGTAGTGCCGTTTAGCCGAAGGAAGTTCGTTCCTACCTGGTGTCCCGCGACACCACATCATTTTTGGAACGAAGTTCCTTACGGCAGGCTTGGAGGGGATAGGGATTTTGCTGCGCGACCGAACTGAAAAAAATGTGATAGTAAAACCGTAAGAAAAATGCGTGGAATAAAAGCGTTAAATGAGACGTGCGCAGGCGCGACAGTCGCGTACACAAGCGAGTAGTGCCGTTTAGCCGAAGGAAGTTCGTTCCTACCTGGTGTCCCGCGACACCACATCATTTTTTTTTTTCATAATATTACAACATTACAAAATTATCTATGTATATATTATATTATATTATAATATTATAAATGCGAAAGTTTGGATGTTTGGATGGATGTATGTTACTCAATCACGCAAAAACTACTGAACGGATTTGAATGAAATTTGGTACACAGGTAGACAATGACCTGAAATAGCACATAGGCTAACTTTTAGTCCGGAAAAATTAAGTGATCCCGCGGGATTGGCCAAAAGCTATTATAAAGCAGCGGGCTGTACGCTGCAACTAGTAAAATATATATATATAAGATTGATATGAGGAGCAATTAATCCCAGGCTTGTCTTCTAAATAATCTGTGATTTTATAATACCATTTTTTACACAGTTTTGGTTTAACACATTTTTTAAATTTATTGACTTGTAGATCTTATATAGTTTCGGGAAGTTTATTGAAAAGCGTATATATTGCCCTATAAAAGAGTTACTTATTCTGTGGAGACAAGATACACAACAAGATTGTTTTTGTTCCTTGTGTTTAGTGAGTGTACGTCACCATTTTTTTTTAAACAAGCAAATATGTTTACGAACATACGTCAAGTTTTCAAATATACCTATACTGGGATATAACAGTTAGGATACACAAGCTAAAGACGATTTTAGTTTTTGTATTTTTGCAAAATATTTTTACACGCGTCTGGCAATGTTAAAACCCCATCTAAATTTACTGACTTATTTTGTTTCTTATTCTTCAAACATTAAATTATAACATATCCAAATTGCATATTGCCTCAAATACATTTTAGGGACAAAATAAATTATTTAAAAAAAATAGGGGTTCATTTAGTCCCGCTAATACTCAGCCAGGTCTCCAGTTCCGTGCTGAGGTATAACCAGAGAGGTATGTGACAAGTTTCCAGCTTGCCTCAAATACCTAACCAAAAATTGGTGCCACCTCTCCCATTATAATACATTTTGCGTATGGAATAAAAGAACCACAGCTTCACATCCAAAGAATCGTATGTGGCTAGCGAGCCGCAAGTTGCCGACCCCTGGGTTAGGCAGTTTATTCGTAAAAGCGCAATAGACGGACAGGCGGAGAGACAGGCATACGTACACTTTTATAATATTAGTATCGATGACTTTTAACCAGTCAACAATTTTTACTACAATATATTTAAAAAAAACCGTCCAAGCACGAACGGACTCGCGCACGAAGGGTTCCGTATCAGTATTTATTAAAAATGACAAAAAAGTCACGTTTCTTGTATGGGAAGAATAAATAATAGAATTGCCGTTTTTTATGAAATAAATGAAGCGTATTTTTTTCTAAATTTTTTATTTCTATTAATCAAAGTATTCACCTATGCAATCAATGCATCTTGCCAACGCATTGGTAGCTTATTGATGCCCTTCTTGAAGAAATCAGCTGGAAGGGAGGCAACAAATTTTTCAAAAGCATATTGTACTGCCTCTCGAGTATTGAATTTTTTTCCCGCCAAGAAGTTATCCAAATTCTGGAAAAAGTAGAAGCATGTAGGCGCAAGGTCTGGTGAGTACGGCGGATGACGGAAAACTTCCAACTCCAGCTCTTGTAGTTTGGAGACCGTCTGCAGTATGAGGTCGCGCGTTGTCGTGTACGAGCTCTGTTACGGCAATACCTGGCAAAGTTAGTTCGCCTTTAAATTAAAGCGAACAAAGACGCAGGTAAAAGTTTATTATATGTCCTTAAGCCCTTAGAATGTGACATACTTTCTTCAATATAGAAGTACGTCCGTCCCACTTAATAATCGGGTCAGATCCGACAACGTTTAGACGTCCATGTTTTATGCAAACATTCTATATTTAGATCAGGTTTTCTTTCGAAAAACAATCCCATTACATACGAAAAATTGTTTTTCAGCGAATTTCTCCGAATCCAGTGGAACAATGTGGCAATTGTCACGTTCAAATGCCGGATTTTCCATGCGTAAATGTTTATTCGACTATAAGTTAAGAATAATTCATTGAGAGTGTTCTTTCTAACAAAATGCGTATAATATCTGATTAATTAAATCAAATTATATAATATCAATATATATAGGGTGTCCCATGAATCGACGTCAAGCCGTAAACCCGTGACAGGCCAAGTTATAATAGTTATCAGAAAAAAAAATCCAAGTAATTATGTTAAAATCCAGCAAACCATTAAATTCGAATCATTGGTTTGGGCAAAACGCCCCATTTCCTTTCAAGTTTACGGGACATCTCTATATCAATATTTTTTATTTTTAAATCTAATATTTATCTAACAAATTCACGTATGTTACGAACTTTACTAATTATATATTCTATACTTTTTATCGTCGGCATTCCTCCCCCCCCGCAAGTAAGCACATCTGATTTCTCCCTACTTGCGGGGAGGTACCCATAGTGCGGACAACCCTACATTGGTATTCCTATAATATTTATTGAGGGTAGGATGTGCATTTGCCTTCAAATTTGTTATTTGTGACATTTAGATTTCGATGTCGAAGTTGATCACATGAGGTCCCGGGTTTGATTCCTTGGTCGGGCAATTCAAAAATGTGTTTTTCAGTTTTCTAATAAAAACAACGTTGCCCGGGATTGGAAAGTTGGCGATAGGCTTGCCACCTATCACATTGTGGGACCAAGTATCTTCGGCTAATCGTGGGTGCACGTGTTGTACCTCTGCCTACCTTTTTGGGGATACGGGCGTGAAGATACTTTAGATTTCGTTGTTAGTTAATATTTATTGTAAATACCCTGAGGATGGAGGAGGAGGATAAAATTAAAAATTTAATTTAGTTAACTAAATTGCATCTGTAAAAATTTTACATGAACTTACACGTACATTGTTATTGTAATTGTATTATGATTTATGAATAAAAATAAAAAAATATATATTTTTCTATTTTTATTTGTTTAAGTTTGTTAAAAGAGACTTTTTTGTAGTTATTTTTTTTATATCAGAAGCAGATGGGTCTTCTGATGGAAAAAGTCAACCATCGCCTATAGACACCAAAGGTGTTAATGGTGCGTTGCTACCTTGTGGCGAGATTTAATACCACGTGCATAAGTTTACCGGCTACCTTATCCTGCAAACTAGAACACGACAGTGACAAGCACTGACGCTATTGCGGCAGGAATAGGTAAGGTGTAGGTACCAGACCCGGGCGAGACAATGCAGAACTCTATCACCTAGTAGCTACGATGGCAGTAACTCGCATAGCTAATCGGTCGTCTTTTACGTCCTGCCTGGCAGAACAGCAGTTGGCTTATTCTTCAAAGGAGCCCAGGACTAACAAGAGGAAGCTTTTGTGCTCATTGTCGACGTAGGTGAAAGTGTGGTGGATGTAGGTGGCTAATTGTGCCTCTAGGGTCATCTTTTTGAAGGGAATATCGCAATCGGTGAGATTTTTCATTAATTGAACCGACGCGGCATCTTTCTTTTCTGTGCCCCTGCGGAGGTGCGGTATTGTAACAATAATATGGACTAAGAACTGGGCTTTTATAATTTCACACTATGAACATTTAAGCTATTCAACGCTATTGAAAAATATATATCCGCAGCACTGGATCACTGCTTATAAAAACTGTTCTAAGTACATTTTATAAGTTGGTTAACTTTGCTTAAAAAACTTGTTAAGTGTTCTGAGCTGTTATAGCTTTTCCTTTTAACTTCATTTTATTTACTACTACCATGATTTTTTTTCCATCCCCTAAAGTAACCGTTTAGCTTGCAGAAGGGGGCTTTAACAAAAATTAGCACTAAGAAGCTTAATAATTTACAAACGAGTCCCTTAATCGAAAAGAAAACATATTTTCACAAACCTACAATATTTTTTAAAAAACCTATCCAATACCCCACATAATGGGGTACGTTAAAAAAATAACATCTCCATTTTACATGTAGGGGAGCTACCCTGAAAACCTTCTTATGTTAATCGCCTCTGTGGTCTAGTGGTCCAGCGTTGGCGTTGACTACATGAGGTCCCGGGTTCAATTTCCGGGTCGGGCACTTAAAAAAAGTGTTTTTTCAGTTTTTATGAGAAACACAAAGTTGCTCGGGATTGGAAAGTGCCCGGTTGGCGATAGGCTTGCCACCTATCACATTTGTGGGACCAAGTATCTTCGGCTAATCGTGGGTGCACTGGTTGTAACTCTGCCTACCCTTTCGGAGATACGGGCGTAAAGATACTTTTTTCTTTATGTTACACTTTGTTGACGTCACTAATACGTATATTCGTGCCAAATTACAGCTTTCTAGTAATAAGGCTCTCTGAGCTATCTTGCAGACGGACGGACGAACGAACGGATGGACGGACAGACGGACATAGCGAAACTTATGGGTTCCTAGTTTACTTCGGAATTAAAAAGGGGATCTAATTCACCTCTTAATACAATAATCAACTCTCATAACGAAATAAAATACACAAACTGATATTCGCACAGTATGCAAAATTTTCAAAATTTGCATATTTTTTAGTGAGTTTGTGATCGTGATTTTTCGCTCACGGCTCAAACAACAAAATCGCGGTTTTAGCAACTAAATTATGCGTAAATTTTTATTGAACTTTGCTGATTTGACACTGCTACCTTGATGGAGCTTTAGATGGCTATTCTACCGACCGAATGGCAATTAATGCCGCGGTACCTCAGGGATCTGTTATCTCTGCAACCTGTTCCTTTTGCACATTAACGACCTTCTAACACCTGACATTTCTGGCTACGCCGATGATTATCTTTAAATAAGAAATAAAACCGACGAAAAGTTATTTATGATCACCATTTAAGTCAATGATGAACATACATTAAAATCATAGAGTCATTATCTATTTTCGTAAAATTAAAATCAGTGAGTATATCCACCTCTGTTTTCGTAAAATTAAAATTAGTGAGTGTTTCAGTCATCCTTTGTTTTTGTAAAATTAAAATCAGTGAGTATATCAGAGTCATGATTTGTTTTCGTAAAATTAAAATCAGTGAGTGTTTCAGAGTCATCATTTTTTTTCGTAAAATTAAAATCAATGAGTGTTTCAGAGATTGTTTTCATAAAATTAAAATCAATGAGTGTTTCAAAGTCATAATTTGTTTTCGTAAAATTAAAATCAATGAGTGTTTCAGAGATTGTTTTCATAAAATTAAAATCAATGACTGTTTCAAAGTCATCATTTGTTTTCGTAAAATTAAAATCAATGAGTGTTTCAGAGATTGTTTTCATAAAATTAAAATCAATGAGTGTTTCAAAGTTATTATTTGTTTTCGTAAAATTAAAATGAGTGAGTGTTTCATAGTCATCATTTCTTTTCGTAAAATTAAAATCAGTGAGTGTTTCAGAGTCATCATTTTTTTTCGTAAAATTAAAATCAATGAGTGTTTCAGAGACATCATTTTTTTTCGTAAAATTAAAATTAATGAGTGTTTCAAAGTCATCCTCTGTTTTCGTAAAATTAAATCAATGAGTGTTTCAGAGTCTTCCTCTGTTTTCGTTCAATTAAAATCAATCAGTGTTTCAGAGTCATCATCTGTTTTCGTAAAATTAAAATCTGTAATCGTTTCAGAGTCATATTCTGTATTCGTAAACTTTTGGGTAGATTTTTTTTTAAAATACGCAACAATACTCGACGTAAATTTCTATCCTATAAAAGAATTATTAAAATCAGATCACTCTGTAAAAAATTATGCGCGGTCATACAATAAAATCAAAGAGTGAATAATCCATCATCCCTTGTTTGCATACCCTTATGGTTGGATTTAAAAAATGGGACCACCATGGGTTTAAAAAAATTATCAAAATCAGACTACTCTGTAAAAAGTTAATGTAGACCACACATACATAAAAAAACATTTAAAAAAAAGAAAATTATGTTGTCTGGAAATCCACAACTGTGCATTTTTCTCGGCATTTTTGCCTCACATTACTCTATCAATTACCGGCAGGGGAGTTTCCAAACGGATACGACCTCAGGGCCTGCAAGAAAAGAGCTCACTCATTCTTAAAAGGCCGGCAACGCAACTGCAAGACCTCTGGTATTGCGGATGTCCATGGGCGGCGGTGATCACTTACCATCAGGTGCACTGCTGCTCGTTTGCCCACTTTTCAAAAAAAAAAAGTTGAGAGGTGTCAAGGGACACCCGGATGGAACGAAGTTCCTTTCGATTAATTTTAATTTATTATGTAAAAAAAACCTGCATACACTCAACAAAAATAATCATCGCGACACCACACTGTTCAATACGAAGTAGAAATGAAAATATCTGGCTTGCTTTCTATAAGAGAGAGAGAGAGAGAGAGAAACATGCGCACAGCTTACAATAGCTTACTATAGCAAAAAGTGTCGTGACAACTTTTCGTGAGAATTTTTTCCGTCTAGCCCCCTGTCACAACGCGCGATAAGGAACTTCGTTCTAAAAAATATACGTGTCTAATTGAGAACCTCCTCCGTTTTTTCGTCAGTTGAAAATGGATAAAAATGAATGTTGGTTCCGAAAACAACAGGTGTATTGACTAAACCATTACGATCTAACATTAAATTTAAGTTATAAAATCCAAAATGGCGATTCGAAATCTGTTTTCTTCCATTGCATTACAAAACATTATTTGTCTATGCTTGTCAAATATTCAGAAGGAGAATCATAAAAGCAAATTCACGGTCAGACATTTCGCAACTGCGTTCTCGAGCCCATAAAGTAATATTAAATTCAAATATTGTTAACCATTATTCAAATGACGCGCTGACGCAGATGGGCCATGCATATTGTATTGAGGAGAATATTTGATTCATTGATTTAAGTGCGTTCGGATATCACAAGTGGAGATTTTGTTTTTTATCTATAGAATTTTGAATGCCGTATTTTTTTGTGTGTTAAGTTTTTTGGCTGAGCAAAATTTTATTAGTTTTAGAAAAAACTTATACGTTTTAGAAATAACTTATGCGCAGCCAAAAAACTGAATAGCCAACAACATAAAACATGGCAGTAAAAATTCATATCATGACATCAACCAGTAGACTAAAAACTTACAAACTTTAATATTGAAAGAACACAGGTCATTTTAATTTTGTACAACCCTTGCGTGTCTTTTGGAGTGACGAATATTAGATAAACTAGAATAATTATCTACGATTTTTAAATCAATTAAATAAAATATATCGCTAGGAACAGTCATTTAAAAATAATTGAGACTATAATGATTGATTGAATTCTATCATCATATTTAAGTGTTACCATTTTATAAAACTTTAATTACATTTTCATTAAAACAGTAATAATTTTATATATCATAATTATCATTATAAGTATCAATTAAAAATTCTCCCTGTTTTTGTATTAAAAAATAGTTAATGCTAATTTATTTTTTGTTCTTTTAAGTACCAATAAAGTGTTTTTGCAAAATCGTAGCTCAGAAGTCTGTCAATCTAACTTAGATTTCCGAGATTAGCAGTTACTGAAGACACCCAATGACAAGATAAATACCTAACCACAGACTACTAAGGAGAGAACTGATTGTTTACGTTAACCTCACCTAAATTCCAACTTTATTTAGCTACTATTCCCCAAGTTAAAAAAATATTTATTAAATGCGGATAAGTTAAGGAGTTGATATAGAATCTTAAGAAATATATTAAACGTTAAGGTATTAACTAATAAAAACGATGTATGAAGTCTTGCCCGTGTTCTTTGGAATTTTATCTGTGCGATGTATGCAAACTTTTTTAATACTTTAAAAACAACAAAGAAAAATATCGACACGCGGGATTTGAACCTGTGACTGTCTCCCTAAAGCCGGGACGCTCTACCACGAAACGAAAACTTGTTCTCATAAACCCAAAAAAATATTTAAAAAACCTATCCAAAGATACCCTACATGATGGGGTATGTGAGAACCACCGACCAAACAACCCATAGACCCCTAATAACAGGCGAATGGTTCTGTCAACACCTCTGACTTATAGTTCCGATGTAAATGTCCATGCACCAATACCCAATCAGTGTCGACCAATCAGATTCTCTGTACATCACTGTGGCCTTGAGTAAGCCAATCACGATGTTGCAGCTCAGCTCAGCTAGTTGCCAGAATGTATTCAATACGGAAAATCGAACATTAGGCGTCTATGGGCTGTGTGGTCGATGGTGAGAAACAAAAATTAACATCTTCATTTTACATGTAAGGGTGGTACCCTGGAATAAAATATTTTCAAGATTTTGTATTACCACTTTGTTGACGTGACTAATATGTATAAAATTACAACTTTCTAGTAATAAGGATCTCAGCAATCGTGCGGATGGACGGACGGACATAGCGAAACTATAAGGGTTCCTAGTTTACTTCAGAACTTCAGTTCGCCTCTTACAAACTGTCTAGCGGAATGGTACCCATATGGTCTATTCTTCAAAGAGACCGACACCTCACTGACCCCTGATTTACACGGAATATCTACAAACTTCTTAGTTACGCCCATTAATATTTTTTCCATTTTCGAAACAATTTTTAATGCAATTACGTAATCAATATCGCCGGTGGCCGAAATTCGAACAAAGTCTACACAATAAAATCTCTTTTATATATTTTGACAACTTACTTTGGCCGTAAAGAAAATAGTATACATATGTGCATATTATCGTGAAGCCACATGAACGTAGTGTGTGTAATATTTATTTTTATTAATTTAATGCATTTTATTTAAAAATATTAGGTTTCTGCAATCCTTCGCAATGTAAACTTTAATTGTGTCAAATTTCATAATCCACCGTTTGTGCAATTGTAGGCCATATACTTTTGACGTAATTCAAAAACCATTAAGCATTCATGAGATTCAGCACCGAATCTACGTCTTTTTCAAAAAACTTCAAAATAGCGTCCCTCACTCCAATACTGGAGATGAATTTTTAAAAATCACAAATATCAAATATGTAATGGTTGATAATAAATATCAACCATTATATATATTTGTGACCAACAAACCAACAGGTAAAATTGCACTATTTAATATTTATTAGCTTTTTCATTTGTCTACACTAATATTACAAAGATGAAAGATTTGATTGTTTGTTTGAATTGAATAGACTCCGAAACTAGTGGACCTATTTAAAAAAAAAAAACCATTAGAATCCTAAAGATCCCTAATGAACATAGGCTATATTTAATACGAGCAAAAATAGGGATCCACATGAAATATGCGCGAGCGAAGCCGCGGGTAACAGCTAGTGTGACTTATAATTAATATAGAAAACAAAAAAACCAGTAAAGATGTCACGATCTAGATGTTTCTTTTCAGTTTCTATAAAAAATATATTTAAAAACCTTTTTTTTTTTCAATAAACTTATTCAGTTCTAGGAAATTTAATTTTTTTTTGAAAAAGTCTTGAAAATTAATTAAAAAACGTGTTTAGTAATTGTATAATTATGTAGAAAATACAGTCCTTATATTTTTTCAACTTCTATTGGAATTAACAGATTTCACCCTGGTTTTCAGAAATTGTTTTTTTTTTATATATCATAAGATAGCAAACAAGCAAATGGGTCTCCTGATGTTAAGAGTCAACCATCGCTTATAGACACCAAAGGTGTTAATGGTGCGTTGCTATCTTGTGGCGAGGTCTAATGCCACATGCATAAGTTAACCGGCTACCTTACCCTCCAAACCGGAACACGATAGTGACAAGCACTGACGCTATTGCGGCAGGAATAGACAAGGCGGTGGTACCAGACCAGGGCGAGACAATACAGAACCCTACCACCTAGTACTCACGACGGTGTTTCGGTTTGGAGGGTAACACGGCAATGACAAGCACTAACGGTATTGCGGCAGGAATAGGTAAGGCGGTGGTACCTGACTGAATTTTATTAATTTTTAATAATATTTTTTACCTGAATTTTCACCAGATCTCCACGTTTTAGTTATTTACCACTTACTATTCACGCTTGCGTTAAAAGTGGATTATGCAAAACGGCGTAAATCGTTATGAGAAACAATTATATTATTTATATTATTAATTAATAATAATATATTTTGTTTGTAAAAATCAAAAATTTAAGACTTGAAATTTTTTGGCTAATTATGTTATGTTTTCACTTTTGGAAGAAATCTCTTTTATTAGAAATAGCTCGCCCATTGTACTTTTGCTTAAATAAGATTTTCTTTGTATTCATTTTTTATCTAAAATAAAGTATTAAGTAATCTATACATATAATAAAATCGTAGGAAAGTCAAAACTGTACATTGAATATTTTTTTAAAAGAATAGTTGGGGCCGTGATCTACAATTGATATCGAAGCCCAAAATATAGTTTTTAGAATTTTTGTCTGTTTGTCTGTTTGTCTGTATGTATGTCCGGGGTAAACTCAAAAAGTACTGCATGGATTTACTTCAAATTTTGCATGAATATTACTAACAGGTCGGGTCAACATATAGGCTACATATTATCATGCTATCACCTGCAGGGGAGGAGCAGTGCGGAGTAAACGAAGTCCGCGCGGACGTAGTCGCTGGCAACAGCAAGTAATAAATAAAGATTTCCCCTTTTCCATCTTCGTGTGACATAATCAACCTTCACGGTAGTGACGTTATTCTATGACCATCAACGTTATAGTAGTTAGCACGCTGGTTCTACTGCTAAGCTCTTCAGTGGTACCACATCTGTGAGTGGTATCGATCAGCGATGCCACATTACGTTCCTGTTGAGGGATTGAAATGCCACATATATTAGTTTACCGGATACCTTACCTTCCAAACCAGAATATGACTGTGACAAGTACATAAGCTATTAGAGCAGAAATAGGTAAGAAGGTGATAGTGTCACCTCCAGTCAAGACATTGCAGAACTCTACCACCTAGCTAGTAGTCATGCTGCTAATGACACTTAATAGACATCTCTCGCCTTTTACGACATGCCTTGTAGTAAGACAGTTAGTCTATTTTTCAAAAATGGGAGTGTTGTAATACTATTTTCTACCGATGAAAATTGGAGGAAGCTCACATAACTTTTTTCATAGCAGTCCGATTTTGATCATTCTTTTTTTATTAGAATAGATATACTCCGATGGTGGGCCCATTTTTTTGATTTTAAAAATTTCAACCATAAGAGTCCATAAACAAGCGATGATTGATTATTCACTGCTGATTGTTATGTATGACCACGCTTAACTTCCTACAACCCCGTGTTGGTCCCGGGCTCCTTTGAAGAATAGGCCAACTACCGTTTTACCAGGCAGGTCATAAAAGGCGACCGAGTGGCTATGCGCGTCACTACCATCCTGACCACTAGGTGGTAGAGTTCTGCATCGACCCGATGCAGAACTCTTCCTTATCTATTCTTGCCGCAATAGCGTCAGTGCTAGTCACTGTCGTATTCCGGTTTGGAGGGTAAAGTAGCCGATAAACTTATGCATGTGGCATTAGACCTTGCGACAAGATAGCAACGCACCATTAACATCTTTGGTGTCTATATGGTGATGGTTGACTTTCCATCAGGAGACCCATCTGCTTGTTTGCTATCTTATGATATATATAAAAAAAATTATTCACTTGCTGATTGTTATGTATGACCAGGCTTAACTTTCTACAAAGTGATCCGATTTTGATAATTCTTCTTTTATTAGGTAGAATATACTCGGTGGGCGATCATGTAATTTATGAAAAAAAACATCCACTCGGAAGGTTACGAAAACCGAGGATGATTGAATTCTCTCATTGAGTATTTATATATGTAATTCTATGTATTAGTATCGTTGACTAACACCCATAACACAAGCAAATAATTTGCTTACTTTGGGGTTAGACCAGTCAGTGTAATTTGTCCCGTGAATATTTATTTATTTATATATTATTTATTTTAATGTATAACCCGGCAGAACTTTTCGTCGGTTATATTTTTTGTTAAAAAGATATAATTTTATAATTTCAATTATTTATTACTAGCTGCAGCGTGCAGCCCGCTGTATTATAAAGGTTTTTCACGAATCCCGCGGGATCATTTAACTTTTCCGGGATAAAAAGTAGCCTATTTGCTATTCTAAGTCATCATCTACCTGTGCGCCAAATTTCATTCAAATCTGTTTAGTAGTTTTAGCGTGATTGAGTAACAAACATCCATCCAAAAAAATATTAATATGGATAATTAATTAATTAATTAATATTAATTAATTAAATGATATTAATTAATATAGATTTCTTGTGCCTTGTTCTTGAAAGAAAGAAAGAAAGAAAGAAAGAAAGAAAATATTTATTTGCAAGAATATGGGTGTTACAAGTTGTTAAAAATAAATTAAGTTACCAACATATTCTACCATTATATGGTGTGCAAATATTTAAAAAAATTATAATTATAAAATATTACATTTAAAAGATTCTATCGAATATTTAGAATTACTACCGGATCGGAACGCGGCCACACACTGAGAAGATCCGGCGGAAGAAACTCAGCGGGCTGGTCTTTTTTCTCTATTTTATGTACTTGTTATAAATGTACAATTTCATATTACAAAAGAATTTTTTATAATTACAAGTTTCATATTTTGTGCAATTAAATTTTTTATAATTTACAAAATGTTCACTATTTACAAAATTTTACTAGGTAAATTGAAATTTTTAAGGACAATTCAACAAACTTATATTTCTATCCATTAATATTTAATTTTATCAGCTAAAAATTCTTTAATATCATAATAAGTTTTATCTAACAGCAAATCAAACAACTTTTTGCGAAATTTATTTATAGGTAATGATTTAAGACTATCAGGAATATGATTGTATATAATAATAGACATACAATACACATTTTTTGTAAAAATATTTAATTTTTGATTAGGCACATATAATTTTTTACTATTCCTAAAATATGAGTTACCAGTGACTTCAGCATTTGTTTTAAATAACTTTTGGTGCTTTTTTACAAATACGCATACCTCTAAAATATACAAACATGGTAAGGGAAGTACCTTAAGAGACTTGAAAAGTGGTTTACAGGAACGTAACTGATTAACACCACATATTGCTCGAATACATTTCTTTTGGACTCTAAAAATTCGTATTAATTCAACAGAATTTCCCCAAATAGGAATTCCATATTGTAAATTAGAAGATACATATCCATGATATGCTAATAGGGAGGCTTTTACGTTTCCTACTTCTCTTAGTCTTCTTAAGACATAGACAAATCTATCAATCTTATTACATAGATATTCAATGTGTGCTTTCCAATTACAATATTTGTCAATAATTATTCCTAAAAAGTTTGTATAATCTACATCATCTATATTTACTTTATTTAAAAATACATTTGTGTTTTTAGTAATATTAATTACTGTGGTAGTTCTGAAATTCAACTAATTTTGTTTTAGTTACATTAACTTTTAAATTATTATTAATTAACCAGTCTGAAACTTGAAGTAAGGTTTCACTTGTTTCGTTTACCAAGTCTTTTTTATTTTTACATTTAATAAGTAGGGTAGTGTCATCAGCAAATAAAAAGCAATCATGTTGTAAACTATCAGGAAGATCATTGATATAAATTAAAAATAGCAAGGGTCCTAAAACACTGCCCTGTGGTATACCACAGTTGTTAACACTGTAGTTTGAAGTAAATATTTTTTTACGGTTTCCGTATATTTTAGATATTTCGACGCATTGTTTCCTATTTTCTAAGTAACTCTTTATCCAATCTAAAGCCTTCCCTCTAATACCATATTTTTCAAGTTTTGATAGTAAAATATCGTGTGAAACAAAATCAAATGCCTTACTCATATCCAAAAATACACAAAGTGGATACATTTTCTTATTGAGACATTCAGTTATTCTCTTCACTAAATCAAAACATGCTAATGTAGTAGACCTACCTTTCCTAAATCCATATTGATTATTTTTTAGTAGGCCAAAATCAAGTAAATAATTATAGAGCTTTTCATACATAATTTTTCAAAGATTTTTGAAATAACTGGAATTAAAGTAATAGGTCTATAATTGTTCATATCGCACATATCTCCTTTTTTAAATAATGGTTTGACAATACACTTTTTTAATCGTTCTGGAAATTTACCTTCCAAAAATGACAAATTAATTATATGGCTAAGAGGTCTTGATATTACACTAGCAACATTTTTCAATAATTCTGTGCTAATATTATCATAGCCAGTAGCATAAGTATTTTTCACTACTTGTTATTTATTACTTTATAATACAGAGCAAATAAAATTGAATTTCTACACGGACTTTTTTTCTTTTCATTGGACGAAGTTCCTTATGGGGAACCTAGCGGGCAAAAAACGTAACGTTAAAAACAGTGTAAGATTTTTATGTATAGTCTTTGTATGATGGCTATACAGTATCTACGTGATGACTGTTATTATTATAGCAGTTTGCTATTATTGTTATATATTTTTATAAATCACTAGCGACCTGCCCGCGGTTTCACCCGCGTAGCTTTTGTTCCTGTGGGAATATCAGAAAGGTTTATATACTAAAACCTTAAGAATCTAATATAGGAATCAATCTATCTAATAAAAAAACCGCATCAAAATCCGTTGCGTATTTTTAAAGAGTTAAGCACACATAGGGACATAGGGACATAGGGACATAATGACATAGGGACAGAGAAAGAAAGTGACTTTGTTTTATACGATGTAGTGATTGAAAATAAAATAAGGGTGTTAAGCTTATTTTATAAAGTAACCAGCTGTTGCCAGCGACTTCATCCGCGCAGACTTCGTTTACTCCGCACAGCACCTGGCCGCTAAGTGATAGCGTGATAATATGTAGCTTATATGTTGACCCGACCTGTTAGTAATATTCATGCAAAATTTGAAGTAAATCCATGTATTACTTTTTGAGTTTACCCCGGACATACATACAGACAAACGGACAAACAGACAAACAGATAAACAGATAAACAGATAAACAGATAAACAGATAAACAGATAAACAGATAAACAGATAAACAGATAAACAGATAAACAGATAAACAGATAAACAGATAAACAGATAAACAGATAAACAGATAAACAGATAAACAGATAAACAGATAAACAGATAAACAGATAAACAGATAAACAGATAAACAGATAAACAGATAAACAGATAAACAGATAAACAGATAAACAGATAAACAGATAAACAGATAAACAGATAAACAGATAAACAGATAAACAGATAAACAGATAAACAGATAAACAGATAAACAGATAAACAGATAAACAGATAAACAGATAAACAGATAAACAGATAAACAGATAAACAGATAAACAGATAAACAGATAAACAGATAAACAGATAAACAGATAAACAGATAAACAGATAAACAGATAAACAGATAAACAGATAAACAGATAAACAGATAAACAGATAAACAGATAAACAGATAAACAGATAAACAGATAAACAGATAAACAGATAAACAGATAAACAGATAAACAGATAAACAGATAAACAGATAAACAGATAAACAGATAAACAGATAAACAGATAAACAGATAAACAGATAAACAGATAAACAGATAAACAGATAAACAGATAAACAGATAAACAGATAAACAGATAAACAGATAAACAGATAAACAGATAAACAGATAAACAGATAAACAGATAAACAGAAAAACATATAAACAGATAAACAGATAAACAGATAAACAGATAAACAGATAAACAGATAAACAGATAAACAGATAAACAGATAAACAGATAAACAGATAAACAGATAAACAGATAAACAGATAAACAGATAAACAGATAAACAGATAAACAGATAAACAGATAAACAGATAAACAGATAAACAGATAAACAGATAAACAGATAAACAGATAAACAGATAAACAGATAAACAGATAAACAGATAAACAGATAAACAGATAAACAGATAAACAGATAAACAGATAAACAGATAAACAGATAAACAGATAAACAGATAAACAGATAAACAGAAAAACAGACAAACAGACAAACAGACAAACAGACAAACAGACAAACAGACAAACAGACAAACAGACAAACAGACAAACAGACAAACAGACAAACAGACAAACAGACAAACAGACAAACAGACAAACAGACAAACAGACAAACAGACAAACAGACAAACAGACAAACAGACAAACAGACAAACAGACAAACAGACAAACAGACAAACAGACAAACAGACAAACAGACAAACAGACAAACAGACAAACAGACAAACAGACAAACAGACAAACAGACAAACAGACAAACAGACAAACAGACAAACAGACAAACAGACAAACAGACAAACAGACAAACAGACAAACAGACAAACAGACAAACAGACAAACAGACAAACAGACAAACAGACAAACAGACAAACAGACAAACAGACAAACAGACAAACAGACAAACAGACAAACAGACAAACAGACAAACAGACAAACAGACAAACAGACAAAAAGACAAACAGACAAAAATTATAAAAACTATATTTTTGGCTTCGATATCGATTGTAGATCACGCCCCAAGTATTCTTTTAAAAAAATATTCAATGTACAGTTTTGACTTTCCTACGATTTTATTATATGTATAGATGTATACTTTTAAGCCTTGCTCGGCTTTTTTCAAATGAATTATTAAAAACCAACCAAAATTCAATGAAGATTTTATAAAATAGTTTTTTATATTAATTTTTAATCAATAAAAAAACCATAAAATTCATAATAAAAGCGTATACCCGAATAATTATTTCTTTATACCTTGAATAGCCCTTGAAATTAATACTTTTATAATAAGAAACTTCGATCCTGTCTGGTGTCCCAAGACGTCATACGGTTTTTTTATTACATTTTTGAATGCTAGTACGCGTATCCGATTTATCAAACATGGCGTCCCTCTAGTAACGGTCACAACTAAAAATAGTGTCAAACGCTAACAATACATATATTATACAGGATAAGACTTACAGTTAGCTTTATAAAGCAAATTCAGGTTATCCAATAAGCTAACCAACTTAACGGATTTCAAATTCAACGAATGATAAATATGTACCATCGATATTAACTGAATGAAAGAGACGGTGCTATATTTTTCCATACGAAGTATAAATAAATATATTAGTATCAACGAATGAATTATACAAAATGGCGATATCTCTCTAACCGAAACTCGATCTTAAATATATTATTGTTAAAGCACAAATATCTGTTAGACAATTATATGATAAATAAACTATAATATTTCGCCGTGTTGGTTCAAGCTTCTTTGAAGAATAGACCAACTGTCGTTCTATCAGGCAGGTCATAAAAGGCGACCGATTGGCTATACAAGTCACTACCATCGTAACTATTAGGTGGTAGAGTTCCTTAACGTCTCGCTCAAGTATTTGTTACCACCGCCTTACCTTTTCCTGTCCCATTAGCATCAATGTTTGTCATTGTCGTGTTCCAGTTTAAAGTAGTAGCCGGTAGACTTATGCAAGTGGCATTGCCATCCCGCCACACGGATAGCAACGCACCATTAACATTTTTCGTGTCTATAGACGATGGATTTTCTTTCCACGGGTGAGCCATCTGCTTGTTTGCTATCTTATGATGTAAAAAAAAATTACTCCGTTTGACCATAGATTAAATAATAAGACTTCTATTCTGACAACAGACTCTAACCATAAACAGAATATGGGTCAAACCATGAAGCTGCATTATATCTGGAGGCTCCAATACCTACTTAAAAACAAATTTTAATTACTGCTGTCATCTTCTGAGGTCTTATCCTCTCTTTCTAACACAGCTGTATAAAAAGAGATGGCGAGACGTCATAGACTGAGATATAATGTAAATGTTTGTCTCAGTTGATTAATGCGAGTGCTTGCTTGTCATCTTTACCTAATACTTCATGGATTAAACATGGTAGTGTCACTTAGTAATTATTTAGTAATTTGTGGTAGTGTATTTAATATTTTTTTAATTCATTTAATTTCTATCTACGCGTAATATTATATCAAAAAAAACTGTAAATCTGTTGACCCTGCAGGCCATCCCTGAAACTGCCCGCTAAATTGAGGTATTTTAAGCTCAAAGGAGAAAAAACTATAACTAAATATATATTATTTAGAGCTAAAATCTAAAGTTTGTTAAAAATAACATTGTTTTGATTTTTGAAAATTTGAATATTTTATAGCTCTACACTGTAGCCTTATTCATAGCTACAATATTTAAATTCGTTGAAAAATGTCAAAATAATATAAAATAATTTTTTTTTCAAAAATTTTCGTCATTAATAAATCCAGAATAAATATTAAATTTAATATAAATAAATTTGTATTATTATTACGGTAATAATAAATTTTAAATAAAATTAACGTAGTTTTTTGGGAGCAGCTGAATGGATTTTTAAATCAATCGAAAATTAAAAATCAAAAAGATCAATACACTGATCTGAAAATTATATTAAAAACTAGCCGCGCCCCCGACTTCGTCCGTGTTGAAAATTTTCAAAAAAAAGTAGCCTAAGTTACTCCCTCCCTGTCACATCAGCTATCTGCCAGTGAAAGTCCCGTCAAAATCGGTCCAGCCGTTCCAGAGATTAGACGGCACAAACAGACAGACAGACAGACAGACGGACAGAGAGGCAAAAATTGTAAAAAATGTTATTTTGGTATATGTACATTGTACCATGTATACATTCATATGAATTTAGTAAAACGCGGTTATTTTAATATTACAAACAGACAATCCAATTTTATTGGAACGAAGTTCCTTACGGCAGGCTTGGAGGGGATAGGGATTTTGCTGCGCGACCGAACTGAAAAAATGTGATAGTAAAACCGTAAGAAAAATGCGTGGAATAAAAGCGTTAAATGAGACGTGCGCAGGCGCGACAGTCGCGTACACAAGCGAGTAGTGCCGTTTAGCCGAAGGAAGTTCGTTCCTACCTGGTGTCCCGCGACACCACATCATTTTTTTATTTGTATATTTGTATAGATATTAAGTAGGTAAGTAAACAACATATATAGATATTCGGAAAGCTGTAACTTTTGAAAACCTAATTTGATTTTAATTTTTGTAACGGCATTTATCGCCGTTTTTTATATTCTAAAGTATTGTAGAAAGTTACGAATCGATTGATTGACAATTCTCAAAATTTCGTCAAAACAACACTTACATAATTTTTTAACAAGCTTTGATGCAGTTTATGGCTTGGTACACTAATCTGTAAGTTATTAAAAAAATTGTTTTGCCAATTTTACTTTTAGGGTTTTTTCAAAATTTCTCAAAATTTTCTGGGCCGAATAGGTCCAAATTTTCAGGAAGTCTAAGTTTGGAGAACCCAGTCGAATGCCATCAACCGTGTTTCGTTCCTCAATCGGTTAAGCCGTTCAAAAGTTATGAGATGTTTACATACATACATACACGTACACACACGATGACGTCTGTATGTCTGTGAGTATGTATGTACATATTTACAGACATACTGACGTTATTTGTCGGAATAACTTCCTAGGATTTAAAAACGTGAATATCTGGTAAAAACTCGATTTTTGGAAATCAGGGCAAAAAAATAATCTTTTTATTAACTACGGGAACATTAACGGGAAGTTAAAAATTAGCTTTTTTATATCATAAGATAGCAAACAAGCAGATGGGTCTCCCTCTCACCAAAGATGTTAATGGTGCGTTGCTATCTTGTGGCGAGGTCTAATGCCACATGCATAAGTTTACCGGCTACCTTACCCTTCAAACCGGAACACGACGACGGTGACCAGCACTGACGCTATTGCGGCAGGAATAGGTAAGGCGGTGGTACCAGACCCGGTCGAGCCGATGCAAAATCTACCACCTAGTAATCACGATGGTAGTGACGCGCATAGCCACTCGGTCGCCTTTTACGACCTGCCTGGCAGAACAGCCTATTCTTCAAAGGAGCCCGGGACCAACTTGGGGTTAACTTTGTACTTTTGCGCTCCATATAAACCTAATAGACCGTGGTCCCAGGGAACTAATTTTTTTTGATTTCCTTGACCGAAAAATGTTCGTAGCCCCTAACTATTAGTTACCCGAGATGCGCATCTTTTCTATCTTCGTAGAATCTCGAATCGGGTAATTAATAAAAATAGATAAAAAGAAAACTTTAGAGTATGGGACTAAGAAAAGTTTCCATTTTACGTGTAGGACAAATTAACCCTTAAATTATAATAACAATTAACAAGCTTTTGTGAGAAAATTAGGTTGTTTTTAAATTAATTAGTATCCATTTAAAAATCTCACAATTCCGACTCTTTATAGTCGAGGACTCGTCAGAAAATCCATCGAATATGTAGGACTAAAGCTTTTTCATATTTTTTATAAAATAAGCGATTAAAATAAAAATAAATTATTATTTTTATTAATCAATATTTTTCTTTTACCGAATTCAAATGTTCAAAACCCCTAAGTCACCCGATTCGAGATTTTTCAAAGATAGAAAAGATATGCGTCTCATCAAAACAAAGCTCAGAAGTTCAGAAAAATTTAGCTGGTTATTAATCAAAAAAAGTTTGTTCCTAAGACCGCGGTCTTTAATGTCTGTGTCTAAATACGTACTTCTCAGTCCACGCAATTCACGGAAAAAGGAGTACGAAGGCTTTGTTTTACTTAAGTATTTAAACATAATAATTAAGCATATCCCAAATAAACCCTAAATTCCCAAAATGACAACCTCCGTTTTTTCGTCAGTTGAAAATATATTAAAAACTTATAAATTATACTAACAATCTATTAACGACTCTATGTATCTGTTTGTTTGCTGGTCGTTAGGTGTAAAATAAGCGCGAATTGCTCCCGGAGGGGGCGATTTTTTTACTAAATAATTTGACCTAGAGTCTAGTAATTACAACGCTGCTGTTGCTCTTGACCTTCGTAAAAACTTTCAATGGAATGATTAGCAGTAATTTTAAGAAGACTAATTTGACTATTATTATATATAACTAGCAGTTTCTCGTGACTTCGTTCGCGTGACCCAAAATCATAGCTTTCTTTTTCCCAGTCGGTAAAAAATTGTAGCCTTGTCACTCCTGGGTAGTGAAGCTTACTAATGGTAAAGGAATTTTTAAAATCGGTTGAGTAGTTTTTGAATTAAATCGTAACAAACAAACAAACAATCAATCAATAATGCTTCGTCTTTATAATATTAGTATAGATAATAACGCCTCTGTGGTCTAGTGGTCCGGTGTAGGAGTTGACCATATGAGGTCCCGGGTTCGATTCCTGGGTCAGGCAATTCAAAAAATGTGTTCAGTTTTCTGATAAAAACAACGTTGCCCGGGATTGGAAAATGCCCGGTTGGCGATAGGCTTGCCACCTATCACATTGTGGGTATTACACCAAGTATCTTCGGCTAATCGTGGGTGCACTTGTTGTACCTCTGCCTACCTCTTCCGGGATACGGACGTGAAGATACTTCTTTTCTTTTTTTTTAGATAATAACGGTATACTTCAGCCTGCTGCATTATGAAAGTTTTTTTACAAAAATTCTACAAGAATAACTAATAGATCGTGGCCCCACAAACAAACTTTTTTTATTAATAACAAGCTAAATTATTGTGCTAAATAAGCAGCTTCGTTTTGACAAGACGACCATCTTTTCTAACTTCGAAAAATCTCGAATCGGGTAACTATAATAATATTAGGGGGTTTTGAACATTTTAATTCGGTAAAGGAAAAATATTGATTAATAACAATAATTATTTTTTACTTTAATCGCTTGAGTATTTTATGAAAAACATGAAAAAACTTTTGTCTTACACATTCGATGGTTTTTCTGACGAATCCTCCAATCTAAAGATTCGGAATTATGAGATTTTTAAATTGATATTAATCAATTTAAAAACAGACTAACTTTCTCGCAACAACTGTTAGATCACTACATAGTATAAAGCAAAGTCGCTTTCTCTGTCTGTCCCTATGTCCCCATGTCCCTATGTATGCTTAATCTTTAAAACTACGCAACGGATTTTGATGCGGTTTTTTTACTAGATAGATTGATTCTTGAGGAAGGTTTTAGTATATAAACCTTTCCGATATTCTCACGGGAACAAAAGATACGCGGGTGAAACCGCTGGCAGGTCGCTAGTATTATTATATTTCAAAGGTAAAACCAGCCATTTAGCTGGCAGAAGGGTGGGGGGAGCGCTTGACGCTAACAAAGTTGGTAATTTAAAGGTTTATATCTCAAAAACGAGTCTCTTGATCGAAAAATTGGTTTTCGATTAAGAGACTCGATATAAACCTGCAATATTTTTTAAAAAACTAACATTAGCTTCTCTCTGGTCGACTATCACTCAAAAATTGCAAAGCCTCCTAGGCCATGCCTGCCTGCCTGCCTGCAGGGGGACACGACTCTAATAAAAAAAAGTTGAGAGGTGTCAAGGGACACCCGGATGGAACGAAGTTCCTTTCGAGTAATTAGTGAAGGAATTGTAATAAAATTTTAAATTGTAATAAAATGTAAATCTGGCTTGCTTTCTATAAGAGAGAGAGAGAGAGAAACATACAGAGAAACATGCGCACGCCGCACAGCTTACAATAGCTTACTATAGCAAAAAGTGTCGTTACCACGTTTCGTGAGAATTTTTTCCGTCTAGCCCCCTTTCACAACGTGCGATAAGGAACTTCGTTCCAATTAGCACTTAAAATCTTAATATTTTACAAACGAGTCCCTTAATCGAAAACTTGTTTTTACAAAAATATAGTCAAGTGTCTCCCCCTCCCCCCTTCTCCGCAGGCTAAATGGTTGATTTTGGGGGTGGGAAAAATCATGGCAGTAGTAAATATAAAGGAAAACTATCACGGCTTAGAACACTTCACAAATTTTTGAGTAATAGTCGACCCACTTATAAAATGTACTTAGAGAATTTTTTATAGGCGGTCAACCTGTGGTGCGGATATATATTTGTCTTTGATGTTGAATAGCTTAGATGTTCATATTATGAAACTAAATGCCCTCATCTTAATCCGCATTATTGTGATCGAAAACTTCAGAACCTTACATTGCGCGTGCACAAACACGTACTTTACCAATTTTTGGAGGAATATTTTACTTTTTTGTGCGATTAAAAAAATACCACGTAAAGCTCGGTAAACTAAATACTTTCGTATACAACTGACGCTCTTATACATAATGACGAATGTCAAATATCCCTTTATTTGCATTGAACGCAAAGATAGGTAATAAATTCAAACATTAGTTCGTTGTTTTATGCCATAAAATAAAAAAATATATGTTTCCATTTGAATTAATGGCCAGGAATCAATTTAACACAGCATATATTCAGATACTGTCGTATAATTTGTTCAGTTTTGTTTCGATCTCGCTAGATGTGGTGGTTTTTTCCTTAGTTTTTTTGGATACGTACTTCCTTCCCTATATCGGTGAGTGATTTAATGTCAAATTATTAATATTTCATGTGATATAATTATTTCTTTCTTCATTAATATCTATACAAATAAATAAAATTGGAGTGTCAGTTTGTATATTGCAATAACCGTTTTTTACTAAATTTACAGGGTACATATAGTAAAATCACATCAATCAACAGACAACATTGTAAATTTTGTCTGTTTGTTTTGCTTAATCTGTGAAACGGCCGATTTTTATGGGACTTTTACTGGCAAATAGCAGATGTAATAAAGGGTAAACTAAGGTTACTTTTAATTTAGAATTTTTTCAACGCGAGTTAAGTCGCGGCCGTAGCTAGTTTTATTATAAAACTAGCTGTTGCCAGCGACTTCGTCCGCGCGGACTTCGTTTACTCCGCACAGCACCTCCTCGCTAGGTGATAGCGTGATATGTAGCCTATATGTTGACCCGACCTGTTTGTAATATTCATGCAAAATTTGAAGTAAATCCGTGCAGTACTTTTTGAGTTTACCCCGGACATACATACAGACAATCAGACAAACAGACAAACAGATAAACAGACAAAAATTCTAAAAACTATATTTTTGGCTTCGATATTGATTGTAGATCACGATCCAAGTATTCTTTTAGAAAAATATTCAGTGTACAGTTTTGAGTTTCCTTCGATTTTATTATATGTATAGATAAATTCACCCCGAGTCACCCCAAGCCCCTTTGAAGAATAGATCATCTTCTGATCTGTCAGGCAAATTGTAAGAGGCGAACGATTCAATGAAATAATTACGATAAACAATAATAATAATAACAAATTATAATTTATCGGCATACATATATTTAGATAATTTCATCTACAAGCCGTATTTTGATACTGACCTAATGTATCGATGTATCCTATTTTATTTTGTTCCATGGTAGAAAAAAAATAAGATACGACGATATGACTTTCATGTTTATAAAGCTGTATCCACCGACCACAAACCCAAAGACCCCTAATATCAGGCGAATGGCTTCTGTCAACACATCTGACTTATAGTTCCGATGTAAATGTCCATGCACCAATACCCAGTCAGTGTCGACCAATCAGATTCTCTGTACATCACTATCTTTCACTGTGGCCTTGAGTAAGCCAATCACGATGTTGCAGCTCAGCTCAGCTAGTTGCCAGAATGCATTCAATACAGAAAATCGAACATTAGGCGTATATGGGCTGTGTGGTCGATGGCTGTATCATAGGTTCGTAATCTTTGGGCGAATGAAATACAATACACAGTAGCATAAAATTAAAGAATTTAAGAAACGAATGTTCATGATTAAGAATTTGAGAAGAAAAGATTTTAAAGAATGTTACAATATTCTTGTTTGCTTTGTCGTGTGCCGCACAAATATCATCAGCAGGCCGCACAAATATAACCTGCCGGCCGCCGTTTGATGACCAGTGATAATACGACGTCATTATGACGTAAGCAGGTGTCGCGATGTAGTTCGTGCTAGCGCGAACATTCGCCGTAGCCCGATATATGTGAACGCGGTATTAGTAACTGATGACATATATAAGAAAAATTGGCCCAGTGTGAATCGGACTCACGCACAAAGGGTTCCGTATCATCTATACTATAATATTATAAAACTATAATATTATACTCGCTAATCTCTGGATGTACCAATCAGACTTAAAAAATCTTTTTGTGTATGATAGCCACATTCACAAGGAAGGCTATACGCTAACTTTTTACTCGACTGAGCAATATAAGTAATAATTTTGTGTCACGCGAACGAAGTCGCGGGAAACAGCTAGTTTTATTTTTTTTATTTTATAAGATAGCAAACAAACAGATGGGTCTCCTGATGGAAAGAGTCAACCTATAGACACCAAAGATATTAATGGTGCGTTGCTATCTTGTGGCGAGGTCTAATGCCACACGCATAAGTTTATCGGCTACCTTACCCTCCAAACCGGAACACGAATGACTAGCACTGACGCTATTGCGACAGGAATAGGTAAGGCGGTGGTACCAGACCCGGTCGAGCCGATGCAGAACTCTACCACCTAGTAGCCACGATGGTAGTGACGCGCATAGCCACTCAGTCGCCTTTTACGACCTGCCTGGTAGAACGGCAGTTGGCCTATTCTTGAAAGGAGCCCGGGACCAACACGGGGAAAAAACACGTCTATAAAAGCGGCAAAAAAACACGTTTATTTTACGGGAACTCCCCTTTAATTTGTTTTATTTTAAGTATTTTTTTAAAGTGAAAATATTACTAAACATTCTGGGAATATTCCAAACTTCAACGTGTTGTAAATTTTAGTTTTTACGACTAAGAAAAATATTGCAAAAATCACGATTGCTGTTAAATATTTATTTTATTCTGTTTTTATTGTTTGTTGTTATGGCAGCAACAAAAAATACATCATTTGCGAAAATTTCAACTGCCTATCACTATTACAGCCTGATGACAGACAGACAGACGGACGAACAGCGGAGTATTAGTAATAGGGTCCCGTTTTACCCTTTGGGTACGGAACCCTTTAAAGGTAAGCATTCAGGTAAGCATAATGAAAACCCCTCCTTCAAAGTCGATTCAAAACGGCTAAACTTATGTTCAGATCGGTGAAGATCGATGTATGAGGTTCTTCATCAAATTGTATTGCACGATTTGATCGTTGTTCGTCGTTGCAAGGAGAGTTTCTGAACGGTAATTATTGAATTGATTTAACGTTTTTAATAATAATAGATATTAATAATAATTTTAATAACAATAAAATATATTATTAATAATAAATTATAATAATTTAATTACAATTTTGCCCTTAAATAAACTTATATACAAAGGGTATTAAATCTAATATGCACATTGAGTTAGGATTTTTTTTGAATTACCAGGGGTTCCCGAAGTACACTAGGTTTTTTTTTTTTTTCTGAATGTCTCAATTGCTGTTAGCCTTATGGGCTGTTACAGCTTCACCGGTCGCGGGGGCGAGCAGAGTGCTCAGCCAGAATTTAAAGGTGTAGGGCTGTACGCCCTCCGCCCTAAGGGTGTCTCCTGTGAGACCGAACCTCGGCTTAGGGTGGGGTCGTGATTTGCGATGAGAGGGCTAGTGGCATTGTTTTGTCCGTCCGCCGAACCTTGCCCTTGGGCTCGGTGCGCCGAAGGGCGAAACAGGGGTCCGCGTCGCCGCCAGCGGCGACGGTGTCGCGAATGTAGGTGTGTAGTGTTATCGTGTAAACCGTTGGCCAGTGTTATCGGGTCATCGGGATCGGTAAGTACGTGGCGGGGCCTACGTGATTTGGGATCTGGATTAGGATCTGGGATGTAGTCAGCCGCGGCTACCACCAGTGGGTTCGGATGCGAGATGGCACGATCGAAGTATCTTTCGGAGATGTCTTTGAAATGCTTTGCTAAGCTCGGCAATTCAAGATCGTTATGGAGGTCTACGTTGCGCATATACCACGGTGCTCCCGTGGCAATACGCAGGAATTTATTTTGTACCACTTGCAACGGATGCAAGTCCGTACGGGGGAGATGGGCAAACGCTACGCAAGCGTATGAAAGGATGGGGCGTACGCACGACTTGTAAAGTGACACTAGGTCTGTCTCTCGGGAAACTAGTTATATTTTAATCTATTATTATTTATTTATACTGTGTCTGAATTTCGACCATAGACTAAATAAAAAATCTCTTAAGTTTGGCAAGTGACTTTAGCCGTATCTAAAAATAGTTTAGTATACATATGTACGTTTAGAATACATAGGTTTTCAATTAGCAAGATAAGCAGTCAAGGGATTTTTTACTTTTTTATCATCAAACTACAAGGAAATACGTGAAAAAATTTTTTGGAACGAAGTTCCTTACGGCAGGCTTGGAGGGGATAGGGATTTTGCTGCGCGACCGAACTGAAAAAAATGTGATAGTAAAACCGTAAGAAAAATGCGTGAAATAAAAGCGTTAAATGAGACGTGCGCAGGCGCGACAGTCGCGTACACAAGCGAGTAGTGCCGTTTAGCCGAAGGAAGTTCGTTCCTACCTGGTGTCCCGCGACACCACATCATTTTATTCTCACAAATAAAGGAAAGTTAATCTTTTGTTACTTTTTACTAAGTTATCTTTGGTTACTTTTTGTCTAATGTTCTTTTGCAAGATTTCTTCCTGGACTGAAGTTATGCACGATCGTATTTTCTACTTAACAATTTTTCTAAATGGTAACCCATATTGTTGGAACGAAGTTCCTTACGGCAGGCTTGGAGGGGATAGGGATTTTGCTGCGCGACCGACCTGAAAAAAATGTGATAGTAAAACCGTAAGAAAAATCGGTTGTCTGTAAAGTTGGTTTACAGACGATAGTTGAACGTGACAACGTCTTAAGCTCTCGCTTGTACTCCAAGTCTTAAACGGAACGCCTCAGAGCGAGGTAACGCCGCATGAGTCATGTTTTTTCGTGCGTGCAGCCAGCTCTATCGAATTATAAGACGTTGTCACGTCAAAAATGCGTGGAATAAAAGCGTTAAATGAGACGTGCGCAGGCGCGACAGTCGCGTACACAAGCGAGTAGTGCCGTTTAGCCGAAGGAACTTCGTTCCTACCTGGTGTCCCGCGACACCACATCATTTTTTTTTTGGAGTCTGACTTTAGTGCATATACTAAGTAGTTTAGGCACTCCAACATCTAGACTTTGCAAAAGAAAACTGGTTGATTTATCTAATTTTAAAAGTTTTCCAATAGGCTATCCTTTAATTTTATAAAGAACAAATTCCATTTGAATACTTATTAGATATTGGCAAAAAACTGAAAAATGTCTTGTTTTATCACTACATAGTATAAAACAAAGTCGCTTTCTCTATCTGTCCCTATGTTTTTTTATATCATAAGATAGCAAACAAGCAGATGGGTCTTCTAATGGAAAGAGTCAACCATCTCCTATAGACACCAAAAGTGTTAATGGTGCGTTGCTATCTTGTGGCGAGGTCTAATGCCACATGCATAAGTTTACCAGCTACCTTACCCTCCAAACCGGAACACAACAGCGACAAGCACTGACGCTATTGCGGCAGGAATAGGTAAGGCGGCGGTACCAGACCCGGGCGAGACAATGCAGAACTCTACCATCTAGTAGCCACGATGGTAGTGACTCGATAGCCAATCGGTCGCCTTTTACGACCTGCCTGGCAGAACGGCAGGCCTATTCTTCAAAGGAGGCCGGGACCAACACGGCGTATGTATGCTTAAATCTTTAAAACTACGCAACAGATTTTGATGCGGTTTCTTTTAATAGATAGATTGATTCTTGAGGAAGATTTTAGTATATAAACCTTTCCGATTATCCCTCGGGGACAAAAGCTACGCGGGTGAAACCGCGGGCAGGTCGCTAGTTTTCTTATAAATAAAATGTTCTCGGCCTCCTAAAAGGTCAAGATTTTAGGCTTACGTTGTACACATATTTTACTAATTTTTAAAATAGTGAAATGGCAGTTAATTTTCACAAGCAATTTATTTGTTAAACACAGATTAATTGGTTGTGAAAATTAATTTTGGTTGCGGAAACTGTCCGTGACTGTAACACGTCCATCGTTCTGTGACTATACTATATGAATATCACTGCACTTAGTTGAAGTTTATTATGCAGTTAAGGCGCGGTGTAAGCTCAACATTCACAAAACTGGGTTTCTTTGACGCTCGAGTACGAGGAAACCCAAGGAAAATATCCCACGCAAAAAATACAGAGTATAGAATAAGGTCTAAAGAAAAATGTTAACCGAATAGAATATTAAATATTTGTTTCATAAAAAATCGTAATTTGGTTCACAAAAAAAAACGTAGGCGTCGAAATTCTCTGTATTTTCAGTGGTAACAACAAGTTTTTTTAAAAGAATATAATAGAAATAAAGTTTTATTAAAACTTTAAACAGACAAATATTGAATTTAATGCGTATATTCTGAGTTATCTAAGGAAATCCTGCAAATTAAACGTTTATTTGCAGTCTAGTTACAGTTTAGCAAAATATTCTTGTTTGCTTCGCTTTGCAATTTTTAACCTTATTTAACGTGGTGTAAATGTCAAATTAGATTACGCGCTAATCTGCGTTGTGTGAGTGAATTCGACGTTTTTAATCATAGTCATTCCGCGCCTTAAGCAATATCGACCGTCAGACAGACATTCAAATTTCAAAAAGTATAGTCATAGAACGATGGACGTATTATAGTCAGAAAGACATTCAAAAGGTATAGTCACAGAACGATAATCGCTGCGCTGTTTGTATCCATTTAATTGTTATTGGAATATTAGGGCAAAATTGAACGTAGTTAAACGAAAAGGATCCAATCCACAATATGGTCAAAAATGAGTTAAGTGCACCAAACTGACGCTAAACATCAATACAATTGGCCAGTAAAAACATCTAAGCAAAAATATCTCTCTATTACTTTATTCAACGTCAGAACTAGTCCCCATGTATGGCACGTTTAAAAATTAAAAAATATCCAACTTCAAACTTTAATATTTCCAAACTGATTTTATGTGGATTGGTTCCTTTTCGTGTAACTACGTCCAATTTAAGTACCTATTTTTTTTAAATGTTAAAAAATGCTGTACAATTAAAAAATCATATAGTCTATAAAAAATCTGTAAACGGCTGGCCCCGCAGGCCAACCCTAAAACTTCCCGCTAAAATAAGGTATTTTAAGCTCAAAGTAGTAAAAACTATAAGCATAGATATTTTCAGTTCAAACATCTATTTTGTTAAAAATGGCAGTGTACTGATTTTTGAAAAGTTGTATATTTTGGAAACGATAATCGATTTCGATCTTTCGAATAGCATTCAACTCAATTTTTGAGATCTAAAATATTGTTTTCGTAATCTACTACGTAATCGATAGGTTGAAAAATTTCGAAGCAATGGTAAAAAATATTTTTTTTAAAAATATTTTTTGTTATTGATAAATCCCAAACAAATTGACGGCTTTTGATCCAATTGACGATATTTTACGCAGTGTTTTAAGAAGAAAAGTTAATACGTTTTTTTAAGTCACTCGGTGTATTAGGCTGAAAGTTATTTCAGAAATATTAATTAATAATAATTAAAAACAACGTATTTTTAATATTTAAAAAGCTGTAGCTTTTGAAAATTAGATTCGATTTTGATTTTTTAAATGGCATTTGACGAAGTTTTTTCAGCACTAAAATATTGTAGATTATCAAAAAAATGATTCGTTGAAAATTTTCTAAGCTATGTCGAAAAAACACGTTTTTTAAAGAATATAGCTGATTAGATTTTGTACCCAAATGGTACATTAATCTGGAAGTTATATTTAAAAAACACTGTTCCGCCAAACATGTTTTTAAGGTTTTTTTCAAAATTTCGCATAATTTCCAGGTCCGACTTAGTTTAAATTTTCAGGAAGTCTGCGTGCGTTGCGTTTCGATCGTTCAAGCAATTTAAAAGTTATGAGACACACACATACATACATACATACATACATACATACATACATACAGATATACTGACGTTATCGTAAAAATAGTCGGAAAAGGTTCATAGGACCTCAAAACGTGGAGATCTGATGGAAACTCAATTTTTGAAAATCGGAGCAAAATCAATAAATTCCTTATTTAAAAGTAGGTAGGTAGGTAAGAGGTAGAACCAGTGGACTCGCGGTTACCCGAAAATACTTAACCCCACAATGTGATATACCTATATATATCACCCAATACTGATTCGTATTCATGACAAGTCATTTTAATATCTGCAAGTAAAGTTTCATTTGAGAACTAGGCAATGTTTTGATGGAATTATAACACCAGTGCATTAAATATAATCAAGGTTATTCGTTATTTGAGAAATTAGAGTATCACTTTGCTTAAACCGAGAGCTGATGACTATTTTTATAACTGTTATTGGTCAAGTAGCACGTAGGTATTTCGTTGTTTTAAAACTTAGTTTACGTCATGGAATAATCGGGCCAATTTTGAAGACCATACCATCTGTCATTTTTTTATATTTTCAGACAGCAAACAAGTAGTTGGCCATCCTGATGGAAAGAGACAAACATCGCTTATAGACATCAAAGATGTTAATGATGCGTTGCGGTCCTTGTGGTAGTCTTAATGCCGCATGTTTACCAGATAATATCTTATATTTATATATAATATCTTATAATATCTTATCAGGGCGAGCGAAGCGAGCCCTACACTAGCCCACTTTCTATGCACTTTTGTGGTACATTTTACAGAAACAATATCGTATTTTTAGGTTTGAGCTTCGACGTGGTAATTTATATTCATGTCTAGATTTGTTATCTACCATAAAAATACCATTTTATAAAAATAAAAAATAGAAGGTACAATTTGTATTAGAATCTTATTACTACTAACGCCATCTCTTATTAAATTAACGAGTTAAAATTGATTGAGAAGATACATTTTGTATTAGAATTTTTGAACTTATTAAGAGACTACCTACTTCATGAATTGTTTCTTCATATTTGACTGGCGGCGCGCGGTTATCGTGCCCTCGTATAAAGGTGAGGTTCAAGTATAAACTGCAATACTATAGGGCCATCAGTCTGATCTGTTTGGCATCGAAGGTGTATGATAAAATCATTGAAAGGAGAATGCAAGGGAAGTTCGAAGTAATATTGTGGGAGGCACAAGGAGAATTTAGGTCTAGAGCAGGGATGTTTGCTGGGAACAGAGTAAATAGAGCGTTAGAGAGTTTCACAATATGCTTATTGAGAAACAGTACAGATGTATTAATTGATTTATATTGTATTGAGATTAATTCCAATTAAGGGTAAAAAGCTAAAAAAAGGTATATTTACGCCCGTATCCCCGAAGAGGTAGGCAGAAGTACAACGTGTGCATCCACGGTTAGCTGAAGATACTTAAGTCCCACAATGGCCAGCCTATCGCCAGTAGGGCACTTTTCCAATCCCGGGCAAAGTTATTTTATCAGAAAACTGAAAAAACACATTTTTTCATTTTTCTGACTCTGGAATCGAACTCCGAGGGTTTCTCTGAGAGAAAAATTCGAAAAATGTATTCGCTGAGTGTCTACCGTCAATTCTTCGTGCCTGCATAGGCCAAAAATATTCCAAATATTAATATTTATTATTAATTAAAACCAAATATTCTTAGTTCAAAGCCTGACGACGCGGGCCTTTGATGCAAATGTAATGTTTAGGTGAAAATACGCTGAGTTTTTTAGGTTAGATAATTATAAATAAAGTCCATACATTAAAAAAAAAGTATCTTCACGCCCATATCCCCGAAGGGGTAGGCAGAGGTACAACAAGTGCACCCACGATTAGCCGAAGATACTTGGTCCCACAAATGTGATAGGTGGCAAGCCTATCGCCAACCGGGCACTTTCCAATCCCGGGCAACTTTATGTTTCTCAGAAAACTGAAAAAACACTTTTTTTTTTTAATGTGCCCGACCCGGGAATCGAACCCGGGACCTCATGTGGTCAACGCCAACGCTGGACCACTAGACCACAGAGGCGACAGTCCATACATTAAAAGATGTAATTCTCATAAAAATACTTTTATAACAATATTACTAGATAGTATAACTTTGCGAGCCCTTACAAAGCTCTGCTTTTTGCTAGTTATATCTTATATTTGAAACATGATAGTGATAGCACTGACGCTTTTGCGGCAGGAACAGGTAAGGTGATGATACCAGACCCGGGCGAGACAATGCAGAACTGTACCACCAAGTAGTCACGATGATAGTCACTTGCATAGCCAATCGGTCGTCTTTTACGACCTGCCTGGTAGAACGGCAGTTGTTCTATTCTTTTTCATCTAGTAGATGGTAGTGTTTCGTATAGCCCATCATTCTTACAAACTGCCTAGCAAAATGGCAAAGGGTCTATTAACCTAATTTAAACAGATAATTACGATAATTATAGAGTAGGTACATAGAATTATTGGATAAATTAACATTATCAGAGAAACTAACATTAAGTAGTTAGATAAGGTAAAAAAGTTGTAAATTAGGGATTATTCTTATAACAAAGATTGTTATTACGATCTATACTAATATAATTAATTCGAAAATTTGTATGTTTGGATAGATGGATGTTTGTTTCTCAATCACGCAAAAACTACAAAAAGGATTTGGATGAAATTTGACACACAGGTAGATGATGACCTGGAATAGTAAGTACATAAGCTACTTTTTGTCTCTAAAAAAGTAGTGTTCCGGTTTGGAGGGTAAAATAGCCGGTAAACTTATGCATGTGGCATTAGACCTCGTCACAAAATAGCATTGCACCATTAACACCTTTGGTGCCTATAGGCGATGGTTGACTTTCCATTAGGAGATATATAAAAAAAGCTAGTAAATATACACGTACAAAAACACATGCTCTCTTATTAATTATTTTTTTAATAGATACAAGATGAGGCAGAAGGAGAAATAAAAACACTAGCAAAAATTGTCTTACATAATAAATGAATGGCACCTATCACATTTACTTAAAACATTCTGTATTTAAGTAGCAGAAACTGCATTATTATTTAAGTCCTAAAATCGGAGTTACTCTCAAGTCACTCCTCAAGTTTTAATTTAAAAAAATGGTAAAGTGCGTATCGGGCCACGCGAAATTTAGCAATATACAGTATGTAAATAAAACCCTGTTCGATCCGAAAGAGGCATATAGATTAGTTAAAGGCATTACTGAAAAAAATATAAAAATGACTTTGTTTCTGAAAACGAAAAGATATCGCTTTTTTAATATTCGTATTTTTACTTATATTTCCGTAGAGTTAAGCAAATATTTTAAAAATGACAACACCTTGTCGCTGTTGGTTTCATTGTTTCGCTTTGGCGGTTTGCGCACAAACACTCGCGAAGGCGCGCTAGTTGTTTTTCGGCTTTTTACAAAGGAACTTTGAAACATGCCGCGTGTCTTGGTAACATCCGACTAGCGCGGCATACTTTGATAATAGAATTTTCTTATTTGTAGGTGTTGTCATACTTAATGTATGAAAATACCATTTAAGATATTTTTTTATCGGACAAACTAATTAACTAATATCCATAAAATAATTACACATATGTAACCGTATTGCGGTACCAAATAACACCTTTAATTATCCGACGGAATTTTCTTTACACACTGTATATCCGCACCACAGGTTTACCGCCTGTAAAATTTTCTCTAACCACATTTTATAAGTTGGTCGACTAATACTCAAAAATTTGTCAAGCCTTTTAAGCCGTGATAGTATTCCTTTTAACTACATTATATTTACTACTATCATGCTTTTTTTACACCCCCTAAACTAACCCAGCCAACAGAGGGGGCGCTTGACTTTAACGAAAATTAGCACTTAAAAGCTTAATCCATACTTCCATACTAATATTATAAATGCGAAAGTAACTCTGTCTGTCTGTCTGTCTTACTATCTGTCTGTCTGTCTGTTACGCTTTCACGGCTAAACCGCTTAACCGATTTGGATAAAATTTGATACAAATATAGTTTGAGACCCGAGAAAGGACATAGGATAGTTCTTATCCCGGAAATCCCACGGGAACGGGAACTATGCGAGTTTTTATTTTAGAAATTTTTCCACGCGAACGAAGTCGCGGGCACAGCTAGTATTTTATAAACGAATCCCTTAATCGAAAACTTAATTTCAAAATCCTACAATATTTTTTAGAAACCTATACAACGATACCCCACTCGGTGAAGTACGTGAGAAAAAATTAACATCATAAAACTACATGTAACATGTAGGGGAGCTACCCTGAAAAAAATATTTTTCAGGATTTTATGTTACCACTTTGTTGACGTGACTGATGGGTTTATTCGTGCCAAATTACAGCTTTATAGTAATAAGGATCTGTGAACTATCGTGTGGACGGACGGACGGACATAGCGAAAATATGATCCTAGTTTACTTCGGAACCCTAACTAATAAATCGTGGTGACCTTGAGCATGTGTTGACGTTAAATTTACTCTACCTATCCTGCAGAGCAACCGGGGTGATGTTATTCTTACTTATGCATGCAGCATTCGAATCTCACCACGCGAGTTACACACCACTAACATCATGGCAGGATTTTTCCATCAGGAAAACCAACTGCATTAATAACGTTAGATAACTATGAAATGAAATAAAAGTAAATAAAAAAAGACGTGTGGCACTCGGAGGCTGCCGCGGTAAAGCTATTGCCTAGCATTTTTTTATCAACTTATGCAATTACAATTATATATATGATTACGGTAGTTTTCCAATACAACTAATGCCACCTAAAGGCGGGTTGCTGAACTAAAGAGACAAGCGTGATATTTCAAAAAGTCATTAAAAGTTCTGGTATTTATCGATAGATGGAATGGATGCCGGTCGGAGTGGGGGGTGTTAGGTTTTTTCGTTACGGAATTTCTGGATTCGTCCCCACGCTCAAGGCCCGCGATAGAAGCTATACAATAGCTTAAAATAAACCGACTTTGTCTGTCAATTTTATCCTTAGCTCAAAAAAACTAATATACCAATTTTAATGAAACTTGGAATTAAATGAAAAGAATTTTCTCAATATGGTTTTTACTTCCCAATAAATTTGTGGACATACATACAAACAAACATACATTTACGGAATTTAGTACACGTGCTTGAACGCTTAAATAGGTTGTAATACTTGAATATTACTGAATTTCAACAATATTATATACATGAATGAAAAAAATGAAAACTTCCGTTCTTTCGCATGTAGAAAACAAAATCAATAAGTTAATGGTTACGCCCATTGATATAAAAAGCCCAAGATGCCAAACAAAAATGACATTCAAAACTGTCGCTAATTTCATATAAATAGTTATCATTAAGTATTAGGTATAGGTGGAGCTAGCACTCGTATTAATCAATTGAAAGAAATATTTACGTTATATCTATGAGGTCTCCCCATCTCGTTCTATACAGCTGTGTTAGAAAGAGAGAGTAAGACCTCAGAAGATGACAGCAGTATTTAAAGTTGTGTTTCAAGTAGATTTTAGAAGTGCTGCCTCCAGATATAATACAGCTTCATAGTAATTAGTAAGACTTAAGCGCAAGATTTATAGTTGTTTTTACAAAAAAATGTACAAAACGTAATAAAATTGAGTATCGAGACCGACGCAATACTATTTGAAATGAGTGCACAATCCAAAATTGTGCGCTCATTTTTAAAGGACGTTGAGACACCGTGTATATTGGGTTTTTTTTATCAATGATTCCGCCATAAACCCCCAATCAATAGAGTTCTGTAACGTCTAACCTGGGTTTTACTGTAACTTTTCCTTCCGCAATAATGTCGGCTTAAGTCGCTGGCGTATTCGGCTTAGAGAATAAACGGTTAACTGACGCATATGGCATTAAATATATGAAAATTAACCAAAAAGGATATTATATATATATTATATATTATATATATATATATATATATATATATATATATATATATATATATATATATATATATATAATATATTATTTTTCATTCATTTTCATTTCATTTCATTGCAATACAACATTAAAATCGTTATTTTCTGGACGGTGGCCATCTTATTTTATTAGGAGAACCAGCTCCTATTTTTCTATCCTATATTATATAAAATTATATAAAATAACCTAATTTTTAGGTAAGGCTTTTTCCTTGTATTACTCTTGGACTACAAGAAACTTGATTCTATGGTTCATAATGTTTATCATAATTTCTACGAATTTGATACGAAATTCCGAGAAAATACGAATTCGATGACACAGCTGTCCGCCATTATTGCCCAGTACTGACATAAACAAGGACTTCTTGGCGCCATTATAATTATAAAACCTATTTGGATTTCAGGTAAGAAAGAATAAATTGTAGAATATATTGTACACACACATAAACAGATTCACGCCATTAATGTTATATATATATATATATATATATATATATATATATATATATATATATATATATATATATATATATATATATATATATATATATATATATATATATATATATATATATATATGTGTGTGTGTGAGAGTGTGTGTGTGTGTGTGTAATATACTAACTGTCGCGTGCAGCAGTGGTGAATCCCGCAGCCCGCCGGAAATATAGTTTGTTTTAGTTACTTTTAATCTCAAATGTACACCATGCCTGCTGTTTATAACAAGTGATATTTTTTAACAACCTGTATGGTTGGTTTTGCTGGAAGAAATCTCTTAAAGAGATAAGCACGCCATTGTTCATATATTTTCTTTTTAAGTAATTATTGTTTTGTATTTCTGTGTGTACAAAGAATAAATAAATAAATATAGTTTTTAGAATTTTTGTCTGTTTGTCTTTATGTATGTCCGGGGTAAACTCAAAAAGTACGCATGGATTTACTTCAAATTTTGCATGAATATTACTAATAGGTCGGGTCAACATATAGGCTACATATTATCACGCTATCACCTACCGGGGAGGAGCTGTGCGGAGCAAACGAAGTTCGTGCGGACGAAGTCGTGGGCAACAGCTAGTATAAAATAAATCTGTAAACGGTCTGTAAACCCTGCGGGCCATCCCTGAAACTTCCCGCTAAATTAAGAGTTTTATGCTCAAAGGAGTAAAAGCTATAATCATAGATTTTTTTCAGTTCAAACATATATTTTATTAGAAATGGCAGTATATTGATTTTTGAAAAGCTGTATATTTTGGAAACGATAATCGATTTTGATCTTTCGTTAGACATTCTACTCAATTTTTGAGATCTAAAATAATGCTTCAGCTAAATCATTAGGTTGAAAAATTTCGAAGCAATGTCAAAATAAAAAATTTTCGTCATTGTTATACCCAAACAAATTGACCGATTTTGATCCAATCAACGGTATCTAACACAGTTTTTAAAGGAGATAAGCTGATAAGATTTAAGAAAAAGGAGCCAATTGGTCTATTAGCCTGAAAGACGAAAGTTATTTCCAAAATATTGAGTTTGCTAAAAACAACGCAATTTTAATATTTAAAAAATCTGTAACTTACTAAAATTACCCATCTGCTTGTGATTTAAAAAAAATGCAAAATGGCGTGGCATTACGCGTAACTATCAAAGAAATGGTGCAGTAAAACAACAAGCAGCACTATGTCATGTTATAAAGGTTGGGTAAAAAAATCGTGGATAGAACGAAACAGGTCGATAGCTCTGAGTGCTAAGTGTGAGTTTTTCTTTTCGTATTCGATCGTAAGCGCGTTTGGTGTTTACTAGGAATTTGTATGTGATTTGTACAGCGACACCTAGTGGTAAACGTGAGAAACCAGTTTACCACTAGGTGGCGCTGTACAAATCACATACAAATTCCTAGTAAACTCGAAACGCGCTCACGATCGAATGCCGAAAGAAAAACTCACACTTAGCACTCAGATTATTATAGGCAAGATTTTTTAATACAAGTTCACTTTTTGGTAGTTATTTTTTTTACAGTAAGGTTCTAAGGTTACAAATAGTTTTTAATGAGACTTAAAAGCAATTGAAAAAGGTGTCAATACTCATAAATCATGGTACACGCTATCATAAAAGCACTTTGGTAGTGTTCATACATTCCCTAGAAGCAACTAAACGCCATTTATTGTTGTCGTCAAAAATACTAAAATAGTTTTAACTTCTAAGAAGATCAAGATTGAGCTTTGCCGTAGAGATATTTTTATTGCAAATAATCCATCACGTTTGATCCACGATTTTTTGCCCACCTGAGTGCTAAGTGTGAGTTTTTCTTTTCGCATTCGATCGTGAGCGCGTTTGGAGTTTACTAGGAATTGGTATGTGATTTGTACAGCGCCACCTAGTGGTAAACGTGAGAAACCAGTTTACCACTAGGTGGCGCTGTACAAATCGCATACTAATTCCTAGTAAACTCGAAACGCGCTCACGATCCAATGCGAAAAGAAAAACTCACACTTAGCACTCTGTATAACATTACTTTAAAAACCGGCCAAGTGCGAGCCTGACTCACACACGAAGGGTTCCGTACCATCATCTATAAAAAAACAGCAATAACAACCCCTTTGTTGTATGCCTTTATATTTATTTTTATGTAACTAAATATTCTGTGAATATTTCAAGCATCTGCCAGTTGTTATTATGATCAAGCAAAAAAAAAGCAAAAAAATGATGTGGTGTCGCGGGACACCAGGTAGGAACGAACTTCCTTCGGCTAAACGGCACTACTCGCTTGTGTACGCGACTGTCGCGCCTGCGCACGTCTCATTTAACGCTTTTATTCCACGTAACCGTAAGAAAAATTTCTTACGGTTTTACTATCAAATGAAAAAAATGTTTCAGTTCGGTCGCGCAGCAAAATCCCTATCCCCTCCAAGCCTGCCGTAAGGAACTTCGTTCCAAAAATCACGTTAATATATGAGAGTCCCCTTAAATATTAATTTCATTCTGCTTTTAGTATTTGTTGTTGTAGCCGCAACAGAAATACATCATCTGTGAAAATTTCAACTATCTATCACAGTTCATGAGATACAGCCTGGTGACAAACAGACGGACGGACAGCGAAATCTTAGTAATAGGGTCCCGTTTTACACTCTGGATACGGAACTTTAAAAAGTAATCGCGTATCTATACATATAATAAAATCGTAGGAAAATCATTGTATGTCCGGGGTAAACTCAAAAAGTACTGCATGGATTTACTTCAAATTTTGCATGAATATTACTGACAGGTCGGCTCAACATATAGGCTACATATTATCACGCTAGCACCTACGGGGAAGGAGCTGTGCGGAGTAAACAAAATTCGCGCTAACGAAGTCGCTGGCAACAGCTAGTGTATAAATAATTTAGCACACCACCACCAAAATTGGAATAATTCATGCCCGTATCCCCGAAGAGGTAGGCAGAGTTATAACAAGTGCACCCACGATTAACCGAAGATAATTGGCCCCACCATGTGATATTAATAATAATAATAATAAATCTTTGTTACACCATACTCAAATAAAAACAATACACTTATAATAAGCTAACACGAAAGACCGCCTATCGCCTCTGTGGTTTAGTGATCCAGCGTTGGCGTTGACCACATGAGGTCCCGGGTTCGATTCCCGGGTCGGGCACTTACAAAAAGTGTTTTTTCAGTTTTCTGATAAACACAAAGTTGCCCGGGATTGGAAAGTGCCCGGTTGGCGATAGGCTTGCCACCTATCACATTTGTGGGACCAAGTATCTTCGGCTAATCGTGGGTGCACTTGTTGTACCCCTGCCTAACCTTTCGGGGATACGGGCGTGAAGATACTTACTTACTTAACACGAAAGATATACAAAATGGCGATCTTAACGCTTATAAGTGATTTCTGCCAAAAAACCAGCAAGGCTAAGGCAATTTTGCAACGTAGTAACACTGGTGCACGATTGTTGTTTAAATTGAAATCTAATCTATATATATAAAAGAAAGTCGTGTTAGTTACTCCACTTATAACTCAAGAACGGCTGAACCGATTTAGCTGAAAATTGGCAGGGAGGTAGTTTAGAGCCAGGAGAAGGACCTATATATATATATATATATATATATATATATATATATATATATATATATATATATATATATATATATATATATATATATATATATATATATATATATATATATATATATATATATATATATATATATATATATATATATATATATATATATTCCTCATATCAATCTCATATATATGTTTTATAATTTTGTAATATTGTGATATTGCAAAAAAAAATATATGAAAAAAAGACAAACCCGCTGAGTTTCTTCCGCCGGATCTTCTCAGTGTGTGACCGGTTTTCCGATCCGGTAGTAGTTTTAAAAAATGTTGACGCGTCAAAATAACTTTTAAAAAGTTTTATTGAATAAAGTTCTTCTGATTTCTGATTTCTATGGGTCCCGTTTTAATACTATATAAAGTGGGCGGCGCGGTATGTTCTGAAACCGCTGCGAAACGGTTTAGTTTTCGGTTAAATAAATATAGGTCTTAAGCTGGAAACCAAAATTTAGTACATTCTTTTTTGTATTTAAAAATTAAACATCATCATATAAAAATCGTGTGGAAATTTAGAAATATTATGAACAAATTACTTGTTTTAGAGATTTATTTTGGCCTGTTTTCGGAGTTTTATATGATCGAGTAAAGTACATCTATCATGTAATAAGATAGCACATTCCTTAGATAATATCTTCAGGTATATCGTGTAATTTTTGTAAAACCGTTATTTAACAATCAATACACAAAAATGTGATTAAGCAAACCATTTTTTTTTTCGTTTGTCTTCGGTGCCCTGCCTTAAATTGACATTTGAAGCTTTTGGTGCGAGACAACTTTCTTTGAATTTAAAAGTAAATTGACACATAATATTAATTAATGAGAATTACATCTTTTAATGTATGGACTTTATTTATAATTATCTAACCTAAAAAACTCAGCGTATTTTCACCTAAACATTACATTTGCATCAATGGCCCGTGTCGTCAGGTTTTGGACTAGGAATATTTGGTTTTTGTTTGTTGGTATTTTCAAGGAAAAATATGTATTAAAAATGAAGGTTGATCTTATAAAAAACACATTTTTGACATTTTGCTGAAATAATTGTTTTTTTTTTCTAAAATCAGGAAGTTCCTGGTTTTACGCCGATTTACGAACTCAAAATCAAAAAAATATTTTATTTAAATAAACCTTCAAAATTTTTGGACTACGCAAGCACGAAGAATTGACGGTAGACATTTAATACATTTTTCGAATTTTTCTCTCAGAGAAACTCTCGGAGTTCGATTTCAGAGTCAGGTAAATGAAAAAATGTGTTTTTTCAGTTTTCTGATAAAACAACTTTGCCCGGGATTGGAAAAGTGCCCTACTGGCGATAGGCTGGCCACCTATCACATTGTTGCACTTAAGTATCTTCAGCTAACCGTGGATGCACACGTTGTATTTCTGCCTACCTCTTCGGGGATACGGGCGTAAATATACCTTTCTTTAGCTTTTTACCCTCGCCCTCGGGCTAAGATTGGGAATTGATCTCAATACAATATAAATCAATTAATACATCTGTACTGTTTCTCAATAAACATATTGTGAAACTCTCTAACGCTCTATTTACTCTGTTCCCAGCAAACATCCCTGCTCTAGACCTAAATTCTCCTTATGCCTCCCACAATATTACTTCGAACTTCCCTTGCATTCTCCTTTCAATGATTTTATCATACACCTTCGATGCCAAACTGATCAAACTGATGGCCCTATAGCTATTGCAGTTTATACTTGAACCTCGCCTTTATACGAGGGCACGATGACCGCGCGCCGCCAGTCAAATATGAAGAAACAATTCATGAAGTAGGTAGTCTTAATAAGTTCAAAAATTCTAATAGAAAATGTATCTTCTATCAATTTTAACTCGTTAATTTAATAAGAGATGGCGTTAGTAGTAACAAAATTCTAATACAAATTGTACCTTCTATTTTTTTAATTTTATAAAATGATATTTTTATGGTAGATAACAAATCTGGACATGAATATAAACTACCACGTCGAAGCTCAAACCTAAAAATACTATATTTTTTCAGTAAAATGTACCACAAAAGTGCATAGAAAGTGGCCTAGTATAGGGCTCGCTTCGCTCGCCCTGATTATTTCTAAAAGATGTTTTTTACTGAAGTGGCTTGATCTCTTTACCTTCTTCACCAAAAAAAATACTCAGTTAAAGCTTATGTTTTCTACTTTGAGCGAAAAATATGAACAAATTCGAAAAAAATATTTTGTTAATAAAAAAATTTATTAAATATAATTTTTATAACAATCGACCGGAGCGTCATCTGTGAGTGATATATCAAACATCTTAATAGAGTTTTATACTTGGAAATCGCCAAATGGCGTCATGCGTAATCTTCGCACGGGTCAGCTAGTATTTTGCACATGCAAAACAGGATGCAGAGCATCTTGTGGGTGCAGGAAAAGTGGATTAAACTGCACTGCTGCTTGCTTAGAGTGTAGTGGTGACAGCAGGACTAATAATAAACAACGTTATTTTAAATATTTGAAAAGCTGTATCTTTTGAAAATTTAATTAAAAAAAGAAAGTCTGACTAAATTTTGTACTCAATTGGTACTTCCATTAGGAAGTAATGTTAGAAAAATACTGTTTTGGCAAAACTTTTTTTGAGATTTTTTCAAAGTAGCGGGAACATAAAAAATATATAATAAATAGTCAATTAAAAATCTAATAAATTAACATTAAAGTTACTATTCAAATATAATTTATTAAATATAAAATTGATATCTTTACAATCACTAAACTTTGTACTCAATTGGTACTTACATTAGGAAGTAATGTTAAAAAAATACTGTTTTGGCAAAACATTTTTTGAGATTTTTTCAAAATAGCGGGAACATAAAAAATATATAATAAATAGTCAATTAAAAATCTAATAAATTAACATTAAAGTTACTATTCAAATATAATTTATTAAATATAAAATTGATATCGTTACAATCAACATTTTGTTCCCCCTTCCACCTCTCACTTTCCAGAAAATTGTTTAAAAAAATTTCGTTATCGAGATCGGTCAATTATTTTTTTTAACTTTTTTATTTGAGCCTTTAATAATGCTTAATATGCAGAAGGAACAGTGTCGGTAATAGCACACAGCATTGGGGAATACCAGCATTGACAGGCTTATGATCGCAGCATACACTGTTAACTACGACCTTGATGCTCCGATCAGCCAAAAAACTGGTGATCCATTTGCATAATTTCCCGGGAAGCCCATAGTAAGACAGCTTCGCGGGAAGCGCTTTGTGCCATACCCGATCAAAGGCTTTCGCTATGTCCAAACTGCCGTTTTATATAACAGGAATGCTCCGGGGACCTTAAAAGAATAGAGCAACTGTCGTTCTGCCAGGCAGGTCATAAACGGCGATTAATTTATTAATTTAATTAATTTATTAATTTAATTTATTTAATTAATTAATTAATTGGCTATACGTGTCACCACCGTGACTACCAGGTTTTAGAGTTCTACAACGTCTCGCCGGGGTTAATGGTACTGTGACGATCCTCGTTCGTCACGGGATTTACTCTGCTTGGCTGCTATTCGGAGTAGCTTTTCAGGTACCGGGGCTCGTCTTTACTTTGTAGGAAGTTATTAAATTAAAGAATTGTTGAAAAATTTATTTGGACCATCCGTCCAGAACCAATTCTAGAATATCTCTCTGTACATTCCTTTCATTTTTATGACAATTCGAATATAATTCAAATATCTAAAGTGCGCGCCAGATAAGCATTGACGTGTATGATAAATATTACCACATTATACACGTCAATGCAGATAAGTCTGCGCGCGGCAGAAATCTGAACTAAATGTCCGCCATATTGTTGGTGTAGATTGTGTAGTGTTTTCCGTGTTGATAATTCGTATTTCTACTACGTAAGGTACTTCCCTTACCATGTTTGTATATTTTAGAGGTATGCGTATTTGTAAAAAAACACCAAAAGTTATTTAAAACAAATGCTGAAGTCACTGGTAACTTATATTTTAGGAATAGTAAGAAATTATATGTGCCTAACCAAAAATTAAGTATTTTTACAAAAAATGTGTATTGTATGTCTATTACTATATACAATCATACTCCTGATAGTCTTAAATCATTGCCTATAAATAAATTTCGCAAAAAGTTGTTTGATTTGCTGTTAGATAAAACTTATTATGATATTAAAGAATTTTTAGCCGATAAAATTAAATGTTAATGCATAGAAATATAAGTCTGTTGATTGCCTTAAAAAAAATTCAATGTAGTAAAATTTTGTAAATGGTGAAAACTTTGTAAATTACAAAAATCTTAATCATACAAAAAATGAAACTTGTAATTATAAAAATAATTTTGTAATATGAAATCCTTCTTGTACATTAGTAATAAGTACATAAAATAGGGGGAAAAAAAAGACCAGCCCGCTGAGTTTCTTCCGCCGGATCTTCTCAGTGTGTGGCCGCGTTCCGATCCGGTAGTCATTCTAAAAAATCGATACAGTATTTTAAATATTATATTATACAATGATATTTTTTTAAATATTTGCACACCATATAATGGTAGAATATGTTGGTAACTTAATTAATTTTTAACAACTTGTAACACCCATGTTCTTGCAAATAAATATTTTCTTTCTTTCTTTCTTCTTTCCCTTAAATACCTATTTACATCATACCGAACGTCATTAAACTTATATATTTTCCATTTACCATTACAAGACTATAGCTATATAAATAAATAATAAACAATGTAAATTGTTTCAATGTTATTACTTGCTAGAAATGGTTTCAGAATAAATTATTACCGTTATTATTTTTTCATTGTAAGTAACTGGATAGTGAATAAATATTTGACCAACATTAGATAGGAAACGGTCAAAATATAACTGTTTTTGTCATGGTACGAATTTATTATACAAACATTCGCTTCGTACTGGATCACAGTATTGAACTTTATTTCTTTGAGAAAGTCATTAAAACTAAAGTGGTTAGCCAGCGAGCAAATATTTTGCTCTGTGTGGTTAGCAAACTACAAAATTGAGGTATGATTTTGCTTCAATACTCTTTCAGTTTACTTTATAATATGTAATCGAAAATATTACGTTACCCCTTGAAGTGGAAATTTATGCTTTTGTTAATATGGCAACATTTTGGACGCTATCAGTCGCGCGCAGATTTATTTGGTGCGCACTATAGTTATATGTTTTAAAAGTCGACAAGTAGCCAGCATTTGCTGTAACACTTCTCAACTCTATGTATGGAGTATGGTATTAGAGTACCATGGATTTACGTGTTCCAACCGCAACAGCGTTAATTTTTTCATTGTCGTGTTCCGGTTTGGAAGGTAAGTAACCGGTAGTCATATGCATATGACATTGCCGATCATTGCCATCCCGCCACACGAATAGCAACGCACCAGTAACATCTTGGAGTCAAAAGTAAAGAAGTGTAACTTCTAACGTGCGTTAATAAGTACACCCGTTTTTGCCCAATTTTATTAAAATCTGTAAAATGGTTTTGCTGTGCGAGTGACAGACAGACTTTCGTGTTTATAATATTAGTATACGTATTGATTCATAGTTCTGGCAATCTAAATCGTGTTGAAGATAAGACGTGATAACTATTGAAAAACAAATTATTACATATTCATCGAAGTATTTATTATTTCCGGTTTTGAGATTTATTTTTATTGATATGTTATTTCATTTTCTCCAATAGCCTGCAATCTGCGTAAGTGATTTGAGTGTGTGAGAAGCTTGCGCTATTGGAGTTGACCAATGAACGCTCGCTTTTTAAATGGACCAATAAGCGTGCGCTATTTAAAAGCAATTGGAAATGACCAATAAACGCGCGATATTTGAATTGAACAATATGCGCGTGCTATTTAAATTCACCAATGAGCGCTGGCTATTTGAAGTAACTAATGAGCGCTCGCTATTTAAATTGATCAATAAACGTGCGCTATTCGAATTGATCAGTGAGCGCTCGCTATTAAAATTGATCAATAAGAGTGCACTATTCAAATTAACCAATGAGCGCTCGCTGTTTATTGTAATCAATAAACGTGTGCTATTTAAATTGACCAATGAATGCTGGCTACTTGAATTAACCAATGAGCGCTTGCTATTAGAATTGACAAAAAGAGCGTGGCTAGCGCTATTAAAATTGAGCAATAAACGCGCGATATTTGAATTGACCAATAAGAGCTCCCAATTTGAATTAATCAATAGCCGTGCGCTATTTAAATTGACCAATAAACGCGCGATTTGAATTGACTAATTAGAGCTCGCTTTTTTACCTTGATACCTCTAAGCATTCTTGAGAAAAAGCGTCTTGTCAAAAGGACAATGGACAACGAAGTCACAGTAGAATAATAAGGCAGTAGATCAACTCCATTCAAGGCGCCCGAATCGCCGCACGCACAAAGACGTGTCGTTTACACGGCCGCTAACCTATCTTGGCCGGACAAGGCTTTGAATTTTTGAACCGAAGTCTGGATCCGCCCTTGCAGCTATGTCTACCGGCAATAGGGGATATCGGTCCTCTCTACTTTCGTCAACTAACAAACCAGTGACTCCCGTTGAACCAATAAGTCATTAAAGATCTGTTCACTCTGATTACCTGGCCAAAAAAAATTGTGTGTGTCAGCTCCGACGTACGACTGGAGTTTACTCCTTAAGTACGATTATCAAAACAAATGCAAAAAAAAACGCACGATCTAGCTGCGCTGCTCACACCAAATTAGAAAGTTGCACACCAAAAACGTAACGAGGTCATTCGTTCAGTAGATTTTACTCCTCACATTTTTCTCATACCCTAGGCGCCTTATATCAAAAAACCGATTCTTAAGGAGTAAACTCCAAAAATACGTGATAATATTATCGTATCATTGATTTATTGATGAAGAACCTTTATCATAGATAAAGCTTTGGCCACAGATAATGTATAATCTTATCCACATGTTAGTAATGAATACATCATTGGAATATTGGTTTGAATCATGTTTCTGATTTATACGATATTTACATAACAGTGCCTTTTTAGGGTTCCGTACCTAAAGGTAAAAACGGGACGCTATTACTAAGTCTCCAGTCTGTCTGTCCGTCTGTCTGCCTGTCACCAGGCTGTACGTCATAAACCGTAATAGCTAGAAAGCTGAAATTTTCACAACATATGTATTTTTGTTACCGCTATAACAACAATTACCAAAAATTAAAAATTAAAATATTAAGGGAGTCCGCATACAACAAACGTGTTTTTTAATTTTTAATATAGATAGAGAAGCGTTTGACCACGCCTGATAGTAAGCTAAGATGTGGCCTATTGTTATCAATAAATATTTTTCCTTCACCAAATCAAAATTTTCAAAGCCCCATAACATTAATGAACTCTTCAAAGTCAAAAATTTATACTGAAGTATAATTTTTCTTCTTTGAGCTTAAAATGCCTCAATTTAGCGAAATGTTTCTGGGATGGCCAGCTTGCAGATTTTTTAAATTAATTTTATTTTATTTATTAATTCCCCGTGTTGGTCTCGGGCTCCATTGTAGAATAGGCCAACTGCCGTTCTGCCAGGCAGGTCGTAAAAGGCGACCGATTGGCTATCGAGTCACTACCATCGTGGCTACTAGGTGGTAGAGTTCTGCATTGTCTCGCCCGGGTCTGGTACCACCGCCTTACGTATTCCTGCCGTAATAGTGTCAGTGTTTGTCACTGCCGTGTTCGGGTTTGGAGAGTAAGGTAGCTGGTAAACTTCTGCATGTGGCTTTAGACCTTGCTATAAGACAGCAACATACCATTAACATCTTTGGTGTCTATAGGTGATGATTGACTTTTTCCATCGGGAGACCTATCTGCTTGTTTGTTATGATAGATATAAAAAAAGACGCGTGGCACTCGGAGACTGCCGCGGTAAAGCTATTGCATAGCATTTTTTATCAACTTATGCAATTACAATTATATATTTATTTTATTTATGCATTATTTTTTTTCTTTGTTTATTCATATTTAAAACACTTTGTACACAAATTATACGAGTACAGATATTCACTGTTGTACGTAGACGATAAATACCTATACACCTATATACTTTGTCACAAACAGCTGATTACGATAGTTTTCCAATACAACCAATGCCACCTAAAGGCGGATTGCTGAACTAAAGAGACAAGCGTGGTATTTCATAAAGTCATTAAGAGTTTTTATCGGTACATGGAAAAACTAAAAAGTATCACGCTGTGCCGGTCGGAGTGGAGGGTGTTAGGTTTTTCGTTACGGAATTTCTGGATTCGGTCTCCACGCTCAAGGCCCGCGATAGAAGCTATGCGCTTAAAATATATTATGTATAATGGATATCGTTTAAAAGCATTAGATTTCTGCAACCTCCCGGTGCGGTAGGTTTGTGAAAACAACTTTTCGATTAAGGACTCGTTTGTGAAATATTAAGGTTTAAAGTGCTAATTTTTATTAAAGTCAATTGCCCCCCCCCCCCCCCTCCCTCTTCCAGCTAAACGATTGGTTTTGGGGGTAAAAACAATTCACGGTAGTAGAAAATATAATGAAACTAGCTGACCCGACAAACGTTGTTTTGCCTTAGATATTAGGAATCCATAGCGGACAAACAACGTGACACGTAATTTATATAAGTCTACGGGATTGTCCTTCCACGCAGCCAAAGTGGCATTAAACTTTATATGGTGGTTAAGTATTCTTAAATTTTCTAATTTTCCGCGCAATTTTCTTAATATTTTCTTTTATAAGAACCTTCTCCTTACAATTACAAACACAACAAAAAAAAATTACCGAAATTGGTCCAGCCATTCAGGCGTGATGTCGTGACCAAGGAAAATAGGGATTGATTGTTAAATATATAGAGATTAAAAGGAAATCTATCACGGCTTAGAAGGATTTACAAATTTTCGAGTAATAGTAGGTCAACTTATAAAATGTAGTTTGAGAAGTTTTTACCGGCGTTGTGCGGCTATATTCGTCACTAGCTGACCCGCGCAGCTTCGCCCGCGAGTCATCCCCTATTTCAGCCTATCAAGGGCTAATTTTTGAAAAAAACTTATGTTTGGCCCCGGATCTTCAACTATTTCCATGCCAAATTTCGTGTAAATCGGTCCAGCGGTTTAGCTGTGAAAGCGTAACAGACAGACAGACAGACTTTCGCATTTATAATATTAGTATGAATATGGACTGTATTCGTCATTGACGTTAAATAGGTTAAATATTCATAGTGTGATACTTAAAAGCCCTCTTCTTAGTCCGCATTATTGTGATGGGCAACTTCGGAATCCTACATTGCGCGTGGCCAGACACGCACTTTACTATTTATCTATACATATAATAAAATCGTAGGAAAGTCAAAACTGTACATTAAATATTTTTTTAAAAGAATACTTGGGGCTTGTAACATAGAACAAGGGAATTGGCAAGTACAAACATTTGTATCAGGACCGCGATCGCCACACTCACACATAAAATAAGCATTATTGCATATAAACTACTAATGCAAACATTGTTTCATTGGTCGTTTTCATTTTAAACAACAATAATCCGAAACACACAAACAGAACATTTAAAAATATACCAAACTGCGTTACAATAAATTTTATTTTGCTACAAAAAAAAGAGTATTTACGTCCTTTTGTAGTCTATTCAAAATAGACTCATCTATTTGTACAATAGTGAAACTTAAGATCGTAATAGTTTCGCTATTCTACAATAGATGGCAGCATTGATTTTTCCGTAGTTTTCAGTTGATCATATTTGAGTAGAGAACTTTCTAGAACGATATACGTTATGACTGTCATTACGTATATCTTTCTAGAAAAATTAGGTCTACCTAAAATGAACTTTATGTGTAAGGTGTACGGCTGATTTTAGCTTGACTTTCTATTATATCATTAGAGATTATATTAAATCAGGAATTTAATTAAAATAAAATGAAAATTGTACTTTCGGATGATATGAAATATCTCCATTCTTAATCATCTGTATTCTACTATCATTTCTGCATTCAAGGATGGCACAATACGGCATAATTCAGTGTATAATAGATTTTCGCACGACGACTATCTCCTAATGATATGGTAAGTATCACTAAGGCAATTTAGAGTAAAAGCGCATAATAGTGACGCACGCGGCACGCCCACTCTTCACTTCCCTTGTTCTATGTTCCATGACTTGGGGCGTGATCTACAATCGATATCGAAGCAAAAAATATAGTTTTTGGAATTTTTGTCTGTTTGTGTGCATGTCCGGGGTAAACTCAAAAGTACTGCATGAATTTACTTCAAATTTTGCATGAATATTACTAGCAGGTCGGGTCAACATATAGGCTACATATTATTACGCTATCATCTACGGAGGAGGAGCTGTGCGGAGAAAATGAAGTCCGCGCGGACGAAGTCGCGGGCAACAGCTAGTTATGTATATTGTTCTAAAATCCACTCTGAGTTACTGCCCAAGTAGCACGTTAAGCTGTATATAGGCTGCATTTCGATTCATTTTTAAACTTAAAGCTGTATACTAAGCCGTACAAAGGCTATAGAAGCGCTTCTACAGCCGATATAACACCAAAACGGGCCCCAAGTTATACAGCTTATTGCGTTATGTAGGCTGCACAATCGCTATATAAGCTGTATAAAAACTCGTAAAGGTCTCTTATTCCGATAAAAGCGTCTTTTTACACCATTGTACAGCTGCAATAGAACTTTAAGTTCTAATATCTGGTTGACCGAGCTATGCTCGGTTTTTCACATATTTTTGAAACCAATCTTTTCTTGGACCTTGAAACTTGATAAATCGATTCCTATAGAATATATAAATTTTTTTTTCTGTACCTGGTTGACCGAGCTTTGCTCGGTTTTTCACATACCCATATCTTGGGAACCGAGCCCTTCTTGGACCTGGAACTTTGATAAATCGATTCCTTGACCTGAAAAACCCGTAATTTGTGACATTCATGAAAATCGTTGGAGCCTATTCCTAGATTCCAATTATATATATATATATATATATATATATATATATATATATATATATATATATATATATATATATATATATATATATATATATATATATATATATATATATATATATATATATATATATATATATATATATATATATATTTTATTACAAGAATTGCTCGTTTAAAGGTATTAGATTAGATATGAGCTGCTTTATGGGTATTAAACATGCTTGATTGCTATTTGGGTGGGCATGTCCCTTAGCTCTCGTCATATCAAGAACAATTTTACACATCCGATAAAAACAGCGAAATCGGTTTATTGATCTACTGATAAATGTGTAGTCCCAGTTCTTGATTACGACTGATAAGTCATCAGGGTTGTCACAATAATGTATTATATCACAGAATTACAAACAAGCAAGCGAGCTTATTCCGTTTTCTATCCTGTAGGGCTACTCTTGAAAACCAATTTCAATTTTAAATGAATATTTAATGAATTTTGAAGTATGGACAACTATATTCAATTATTGGATTCGGCGACAGCGCCACATGGATTTCGAATTTTTTTGGAACTACTCATTATTGCTTTTATTCGTTATTTTGTTTAAAACGGTACTTAAAATTTGCACTTTTAACACTAGCTTGACGTGTAACGATGACATCTATTTCCAATAATTAGGTCGTTACTATACTGATTCAATGTGGGCAATATTGGTTTCAAGAGTACCGTTTTTTGACGATATTCGAAACTTATTGTTCTTATCAGTATTGGTTTAAGATTTATATTGTTTTCAAGAGTAGGTCTGCTGATGACCCCATTACCACCACAAACAATAACAACACAAATTCAGATTTAGGTACGCACGCTACACCCCCGCCTTTTCTTTACCGCCCCGCACCTAACGCGGGGTGCAATGCCACGACTCCACCCACCACTACTAGTCCGAACGTCGCACTAAGCCGAGGTCCAGTCTCACAGGAGACAGCCATTAGCGCGGGCGTTTATAGGCCCAATATTAAAGTTTTGGCTGAGCACTCTGCTCGCCCAAAAAGCCCGGTGACGCAATAACGACCCATAAGGACAACTGTATTCTGTAATAACCATTAAAAAAAAAGTTTCGTTTTTAGGGTTCCGAAGTAAACTAGGGACCCTTATAGTTTCGCTATGTCCGTCCGTCCGTATCGCAGTCTACTTAAGAGATTCTTTTTACTAGAAAGAAATAAAGCTGTAATTTGGCATGAAGTCACGGCAAACAGTGGTAACATAAAAACTTGAAAAATATTGGAACGAAGTTCCTTATCACGCGTTGTGAAAGGGGGCTAGACGGAAAAAATTCTTACGAAAAGTTGTCACGACACTTTTTGCTATAGTAAGGTATTGTAAGCACAGAAATGTCCAGCCACTTCCCTTTAGCTCGTGCATTGAAAGTCTACTATTTGATTGAGTTTACTGTTGATTGTTGATTGAGTGTCGAATTGTCGGTTGCCGAGTTTCGACCGCCGGTCGAATTTCGACCGGGTGCCGAAATTCGACCGGGTGCCGAAATTCGACCGGGTGCCGAAATTCGACAGCAGGTCAAAATTCGACCGGGTGCGGAAATTCGACCGGGTGCCGAAATTCGACCGGGTTCCGAAATTCGACCGGGTGCCGTAATTCTATTACGCATTTAACAGTGTGGTGTCGCGACGATTATTTTTGTTGAGTGTATACAGGTTTTTTGTAAATAATAATAAAAGAAACTTCGTTCCATCCGGGGGTTGACAAGTTTTTATTTTTTAAGGTAGCTCTTCTACATGTAAAGTGGAGACGTTAATTTTTTTTTCTCGTGTACTCTATGGTGAGGTTAATGTTAAAAATAGTAAATTATTGTAGGTTTTCGAAAGCAATTGTTTGGATTAAGGGACTCGTGTGTAAAATATTAAGATTAAAAACGCTAATTTTTCTCCCCCTCTGCCAGCTAAGCGTTTAGTTTTGGCGGTGGAAAAATCTTCACCGTAGTAGTAAATATAATGAAGTTTATAGGAAAACTATCACGGCTTAAAAGACTTTACAAGTTCTTGATTAATAATCGACCATTTTATAAAATGTACTTAGAGAAGTTTTGATAGGCAGTGAACTTGTAGTGCGGATAAATCCGTCATTGATGTTAAATATGATAAATGTTCTTATTATGAAACAATAAAGCCCACTTCTTAGTCCGCATTATTGCAATGGGCAACTTGGTAGCCCTGCATTGCGCGTGTCTCGAGTCCGGACAATTTTGCGGTAGTACTGTAGAAACCTCGACCACTTCAGGTCAGTCTAACTCTGCTTGCTGCAATTTATTGGATGTATCGGAAATCTTCTCCTAATGTATTTCTTGGCAATTAATACTTTAATCATATTCCTGATACTAGACACTTTTACTATTCCACTTGTACATCAATTTCACTTTTACACAATTTTTATTATACTACTCGACCAGTTTCACTTTTTAAAGCATCTGGATGTAATATACATCCTGAAGATGCTTTAAAAAGTGAAACCGGTCGAGTAGTATAATAAAAATTGTGTAAAAGTGAAATTGATGTACAAGTGGAATAGTAAAAGTGTCTAGTAACAATGGAATTTCACCAAGTGCCGACGATGGAAACTATAGAATATATATTCCTGATAGTCTTAAATCATTGTATTTCATTGATATAAAAAACTTAAGTTACACAATCAGTGTCTCAAAAACGTCCTCTAAAAATGAGCGCACAATTTCAAAGTTTGCGCTCACTTCAAATAGAATAGCGTCGGTCGCAATACTGTCAATTTTATTACTTTTTGTACATTGTTTTATATAAAATCAATCATGCGCTTGAGGTTGAATATGAAAAAACATATATTTTTCCCATATATATAACTACTAACATGAAATTAGCGACAGGTTTGAGTGTCAGTTTTGTTCGGGAATTTGCTTCTTGGGTTTTTTATATCAATGTTGCCTTTATATAAATTTCACAAAAAGTTTGATTTGCTAATAGAAAAGAACATATTCTGATGTAAATGAATTTGTGCTGATAATTTAAAATCTTAAACTTAGAAATCAGTGATTATGTAATTCAAAAATATTGTAAAGTAGCTGTTGCCCGCGACTTCGTTCGCGCGGACTTCGTTTACTCCGCACTGCTCCTCCCCCGTAGATGATAGCGTGATAATATGTAGCCTATATGTTGACCCGACCTGTCAGTAATATTCATGCAAAATTTGAAGTAAATCCATGCAGTACTTTTTGAGTTTACCCCGGACATACATACAGACAAACAGACAAAAATTCTAAAAACTATATTTTTGGCTTCGATATCGATTGTAGATCACGCCCCAATTATTCTTTTAAAAAATATTCAATGTACAGTTTTGGTTTCCTACGATTTTATGATATGTATAGATGGATAATATGATATAGACTAGCTAACCCGGCAAACATTATTTTGCCTTACAAATTACTTGTATTGAATATTTTGGTGGGATACTCAAGTGGAAGTGGAGGGGGTTAATTGAGATAAAAACTATTCTATCTTTCAAATTGGACCAAACAGTAGATATCTACTAAATATAATTGAAATCGGTTCAGTATATTACTATTTAATATTATATAATATATTAAAATAGAATATGCTGATAACTTTTTTTATTGTAATATCTTGTAACATTCATATTCTTGCAAATAAATATCTTTCATTTTATTTCATTTATAAGTACTAGCTATCTGCTTGTTTGCTATCTTATGTTAAAGAAAAAAAAGTCGTGTGGCACTCGGAGACTGCCGCGGTAAAGCTATTGCATAGCATTTTTATCTACTTATGCAATTACAATTATATATTTATTTTATTTATGCAGTATTTTTTTTCTTTGTTTATTCATGTTTAAAACACTTTGTACACAAATTATACGAGTACAGATATTCACTGTTGCAAAATGGCCGCACTTTCAAATTTACCGCTTTTGACAACCCTCCCGCACTGAGTATTATCGAAGATAATCTTATATTACCTTGAATTTTGAAGACTAACCCTTAGTATAGTGTCATGGCTTGAACTGTAAAATCGTAATTTCAGTTATAATTTAAAAAAATATTACCTTATCTGCTTAATTAATGTATTTCACGCTCCAGTCAAAGTTATTACAAGGTAAAAAATAATATTGTATCTTCTGTTTCATCGCACGTGACGTTTAAAATAACATCAAGCAAGGATTTAAAACGTTATGATTTCGATATATTTGCGTCGTTGTGGTTGGTTATGGCATATGATATTATGACGTTGTCTTCTAGCACTAGTTGGCGAACCAATCAAGAAACAGCATGCAACGCAGGGAACCAATCACGAAACAGCAAAATATCGAAATTATAACGTTATAAATCCTTGACATCAAGGTCATTAGTATCTCGATAATTCAAACCCCACTAATATTCTAATTAAGTCTAATATTAATTCACATTTCATACTATAAATAAATTTAATATCGTTTCAGTTTAAGATATAGGATATTTTTTATCTCAATTACCCCCCCCCCCCCCCCCCTCTCCCCCTATCAAGCAGCCCATCATAATATTCATTCAAGTAATTTGTATGGCAAAACAACTAATATGTAAAATGTTGAAATGAACCATTATTAATGTATGTTAATAGGAAGTTAAAAAAATCTTATTTTCAGTTAAATTGTACTTCACGTTTAATATAACATCGCATCCTTACCATTTTTAAAATTCAAACCCCACTAATATTTCCTTCTAGGGAAGCACTTTCCATCTTAGGCCGCATCTTAGCTTACCATCAGGCGAGATCGTGGTCAAGCGTTTCCTTATCGATACTAAAAAATAAATATTACATTCATATATGTATAAGTCTTATATAAATATTAGATTTTTTTGACTTTGTACATTATAAATACATTTAATATTATAAATCAATCTGATATTAGATACATTAAATTTTGAAAACGAACCATTAATAATATGTCTAGGTATATACAGTAAAAAAAAATATATATCGTCATTACCGTTACACTTGTACTTCACGCTTAAAATACTCGTAGCAACGCATAATTAACAACTCAATATTAATTCCAGTCTACTAATATTCAAAATAAATCTAATATTATAAATAAATCTAATATTATTAAATATTCAAAATAAATCTGATCTATTTTAATATTTATATTTATATTATTATTATAAAAGCGAAAGTTTGGATGTTTGGATGGATGGATATTTGTTACTCAATCACGCAAAAACTACAAAACGGATTTTAATGAAATTAGGCACACAGGTAGATGAAGACCTGAAATAACAAATAGGTTGTATCCCGGAAAAAATAGGTGATCTCGTGGGATTCGCCATTAACTTTACAATGCAACGGGCTACACCTTGCAGCAAATTAAACACAAATCTAATATACATATGTAATGATTTAACTTGTTTGTAATGATTTTATTCATCAAAAGAATGTTTCAATTGTGTTATATTAGAATAAGTGACAAAATATGGCAACACTAGGCGTCATCTTCCTATTCGTCAAAGTTGTAAAAGCTAAACGGCGGGACAGAACGCGGCAAGATGGCGCGTAGTGGGGCTTACGATATGAGAGACCTCATTTTCAGCGACAGACGGTTCTGAGCCATGAGCTCGACAACTTGTGAACACTCAAGTCTATAATTGTAATGTTAAAATAGTCTGCAAGAAGTACATTAAAGAAATATCAAGCTTGTATTATATTTTATTCACGAAACATATTAGATTATCAAACATTTAATGCTTCATAATTTAAGAAAAGATGTTGATGCTCCTACTGTGTAACTACTGACTTTATAATGGGAATATGTCTAAGGAGCTATTTAGTTTGATGTCAGCTACATATTTCCACCGCTATAACACCACCGAGTCGAACAGTCGAACATCGACTCGAGCAAATAATATCCATTTAGCATCTTGGGCCTCCCTACTTTAATTCGTTCAATTTTTTCAGTTTTACATCATGTTTATTTACTTCAATCAATTATTTTTAGTTTTACATTATAATTATTTACTTTGATAAATTGTTTTTAGTTTCATATTAAACTTATTTATTTATTTCAATCAGTTGCTTTTAGTTTTTTGTCATACTTATTTACTTCAATCAAATATTTTTAGTTTTATACCTTACTCAGTGTAATGTCGTACTTGTTTACTTCAATTAATTGTTTTTAGTTATACATCATACTTATTTATTTCGATCAAATGCTTTTACCATCATCTTTATTTACTCCAATCAACTATTTTAGTTTTACTTCGATCATTCACTTCGATCAAGTGTTCTACATTATTACCATCAAAAATATATAAAACTTATTGGAAGTGGTCTCCATTGGCTGCAATACATAAATCTTGAGGCCAGTTATGAATAGATGCACGCACTCTTTCCACGGGAAAATTCTTGACTGCCAATCGTATGGATTGTTTTAGGGACTCCAAATTATCAAGGCATTTAAAACAATCTATAGTATAGATTATTTATGGTCACTTTCAGAGGGTATAGATTCTATACCCCCTGAATATGACCATAAATAATAATCCAGCGGATTAAGATCAGGACTAGATGACGGCCAGTTTTTAGCTCTGATGAAGTTCGAACGTTGGTTTCTAACCAAGAATGAGTAGATCGAGCTTTACAACCTGGTTCCGAGTCTTGCTTAAGGGACCATTCTTGGTTATTGAACATGGTATTGTTAAGGGCTTAACTACCTCCCAAGAATGGTATCTTGATACATTTTTGCTGATGTTTTTAAACCTTTTTCTCAAAAATATGCCGCAGTCACTCTTTCATGGCTAACAATAATACAGTGGCTAACAATAATACATGGCTAATAATAATAACAGTAATACAATTGTAATCAATGTTTGAGAAACATTTATTTAATTTATATGTGAAAAAAATGTTATTACAGTACCATTGACTAATTGAAGTATAAAATTATATATTAAGACAATGACAAAAATATTATTATAATACGAATTGATAGAACATAATTTTTATTTCATTTTGACATTTTTTTTAAATAAACATTTTTGTACTTTCTTGACATTAAATACAATTATATATTTTTTTTCAATACAATTTATATTGAAATTTGTTACTGTCTACTGTTTAATAATTTATTTAGGTATAAATGTAAAAAATATGAGTTTTTCTTAAATAGTACATAACAATAATCTGAACTCATAAATTTGCATGCCATTTATCTGGCAAAATACCATCACTGAAGTCGAATAATTCCCATGTTGTACATTGTTATCTAATTGGAAAACCTCCTTAGAGTTTTGAGCATAAATACGGTCATTATGTTTGTTAAAATATTACTCATTCGTTAAAAAAAATCTCATCCGTAAATATAAATTTTCTTCCCTTTGCGTGCCGCATAAATAGTTGTTTTGATTTTACCACCCTATTCTTATTTAAATTATCAGTTAAGAAATGACGCGTATTTTGAAAGTAGCATCTTTCAAAATACGCGACAGAATTCTAGGTGCAATTCTCATCTCTCGAGATAATTTTGTTTTGCTTTCCGACTAGATTTGTTCGAATTCTTTCCCTTACTGCTTTGATCGCCTTTTTCGTACGAATACAAGGTGGACGGTAGATCTCTCGGTCACAAACACAGGAGATTTCATTATACCTATCAATAGCCACGGTAGACATAAATTTAACTAATACCAAGCGTATCGAGAGTTTTAAAAATTGTATTCGGCTCCATATATATATACAGAGTGTTTATTTAGCCGTGGGACGGAATCAAACCCGTGAAAATTCACTCTTATACATATCGAATAAACATATTAAACAAATATGTTAACCAAGAAAACAGTAATTGCAATATTGTCAAAAGTTTCATAACTCATGGTTATCCATACCGCCACAATTCACGATTCATGAATCATCATAATAGTATCGGTAAATAGATAAAGTAAATGTAATCTAGCTCCCTGTTTAAACTAGTGTGAATTGTGATTCATTTTTTCTTTTACAATTTGTTCCTGGTTAAGTTAGATTAGGAGGAACATGCAAAAATACCTAGGCACTAAAAATATGAAATGTTTTAAGCGTGTTGTAATTTTAAAATGAAACCCGGCACGAATAAAAGTGTTAAACACAGCTCGTATTTATCTTAGTATTTCTGGTGTAAATAGAATCATCATCTGGTGTAAATATAACTCGATTAATTAATTATTAACAATATTTTACAATAATCTCATTTGTTATTTTCTTCTGTATTTGGCAATTCGGACACATAATCATTACGTAATGCATAGGCACGTACCAAATTCCAATATTTTCATTGAAATACTGATAAGATGACATTGTTATTATTAGTCAAACACTGTCACAAAAATGCGCGAGATGATTAATTTACACGGAAACACATTTGAATGCTACGACGCACTGACACAATTGAGGGCGCGGGGGGCCCCTGGCCGGGGCTAGCGCTCGTCACAATAACTATTATGTAATTTACGCTGCGTAGCGTAACGTATTTCATTGTCCCACGGCGCGCTTATTTAGGTATCTGTATGAATATGATTTCAATAATTTATGGGATAATTAAGTCAAAAACTAAGGTCATATATTTTATAGATATTTGGACTTAGAATCGAATACTAAGTACACTCCTTCAATAGGTCCTACGGCTAAAAAAAACAGCCAACAACACGAAAACGGTTTCGGGCGAGATTGAAAACGGCGTTTTTACCAAAACAAATTATGAGCAAAGCATCTAGGTACAACGATCATCCACGTACTTAGCATTGATAAGTAATAGTATATGGATAATAAGTACAGAGATTATTAAAGATAATCAATATTTGGAATACTGATATATATTCAAAGGGGATTACCCAATGCACTAAAATTAATCATAACGTAAGTCCATGTTTGTGTAAAAATATTTCGGGTCATCATATATTATCCTAATATAGTAGCTATTACCCGCGAACTTGTTCACGTGAACGAGCCACCGTTTTTGACTATATAAGTGCTTTTGCACTTATCCCGTACAATCCCGTAAAAGTTTAAAAACTTAATACAGAAAATTTTCCTTTCTGTTGTTTAAAACTTCCCGCTAAATTGTGGTATTTAAAACTTAAAGAATACACACACATATAGACATACTGATGTCATCGTGAAAATAGTCGGAAGCAGTTCCTAGGACCTCAAAACGTGGAGATCTGGTGAATTCTCAAAAATCGGAAAAGAATCAGTAACTTATATTTAGCCATGAAAGTGTAAAAAACAGACAAAAAGAACTTTCGCATTTATGAAATTAAGGTCCACTTACATTAAACCATTTAAATCAGGGATGCATCGACACGAACTTTATCGTATCGATACCTTTAAATAGTATCGCCGATACCGTTACGGGCCGCGAAGATTTAAAAATTCTCTAAGCCGGTTTACCCTGCAGGGCATGCCTGAAACTTTCCACTAAATTGAGGTATTTTAAGCTCAGTGAAGCTAAGAATGAATTTTTGAACTTCAAAGAGTTCAAAAATAAAAGTTTGTAATAATTATAGTATATTATGTTCAAAAAGAGGTATATTTAAAAATGATGATCGGTGTTGATCTTTGGAAAGGCGTTCAAAGATTTTGGGAGGTCTCGTTTTTACCTTTTAGGTACGGAACCCTAAAAATCGGCATTCACCAGATAATTTAAGAATGTGTTTCCTGAATGAAAATCTCATAACTGTGAATTTCAATTATCAATTTTTGGCTTGATTTTTAATCTGTTATCAATTTTATGTCCTAAATAAATATTATTACTATATATGGGTTTTATATAGTAGTAATATTTATATATGTGTTACTGGGTCAACTAGTTAACCATAAAAATAAATACCTAATAACTAAAATAAATATTTAAGCATACATACAACAAACGTTATTTTATTTTATAGATGATGGTACGGAACCCTTTGTGCGCGAGTCCGACTCGCATTTGGCCGGGTTTTTTACATCATAAGATAGCAAACAAGCAGATGGCTCTCTTGATGAAAAGAGAATAGCAATTTCGACACCAAATGAAATTAAATGAAAAATATTTATTTGCAAGAATATAGGTTTTACAAGTTATTAAAATAATTTAAAAAAAAGTTACCAGCATATTCTACGATGGTATGGTGTGCAAATATTTAAAAATTATCATACTACGCAATGTGGTTTAAGAATTTTAACACTACTTATTTACACATTTCTAGATATTATTTACATTAATAATAATTACACAAGGATTTAAAATGTTATATATAATATCAATATGTTTGCGCGTTTCATGTGATTGGTTCGCCGCCTTTCATGTTGTTTCGTGATTGGATTACCAACTAGTGCTACGACAACGACAATGCAACGCAACGTCATAATATCAATACCCAAGGAACTTATAAACGATAACTGGAATTATTATGAAGCAATATTTGAAAAATAAAAATGTACTTTATTTCGTTAATCATATAGTTGACATTTGTTTCTTACTTAACAAAGGGGAAAAACGTTCTGAGCAAGACAACGACAAGAGCGGATGTTGCCCCTTTCTTGCAATTGCCAGTGTAAATAAAACTATCTGATGGTAGATTTTTATATATTCGGTAATCATTAAATCTTTTTTATTCATAACGTCGATAAATACATTAGCATAAAATGTATTGTAATTAACACAGTGAGTTCTAAAATTTGCTTATTTTAATTATTACGTAATTACTTATGCAATGCAGAAACTGTTTCTCAAATTAGTAGAATTACTTAGTAGATTGGCGCTTTATTAAGTAGAAAGAGACACACTCCACCCATGTCGTGGTACTCTTCGGAACGATTTTAGAGCGCGTGTGAACATTCCGGGTAGAATGTAACTTCCTTGCATATACCATAACGTTAATTTATTACGAATTAACCAATCACGAAACAGCATGAACCGCGCAAACACTTCGATATATAACGTTTTAAATCCTTGTAATTATATGCATTGGAATCAAATTTTATCAAATTATTTTTATTTACATTTAAATATTGACATACATTTTATTAACCAATTCAAGAAATATTTTTTTTTTGCAATTTTTACATACAATGATTAAATACAATGAATGAAAATTATTTTACATACAATGATTCTTTGGCATTACGTAGGATGTGGCTTCGCCTTGCATCTTCTATCCGATCTATCATGGGGAGTGTTCCGAGGAACTGTTTGGATTAATTCCTGCCGCAGAATTTCACCATCGGACATCGCGACAAAATTTAAAATTTCATCCTCACCATCTCGATGTCTGGAAATCCACAACTGTGCGATTCTCGAGGCACTTTTTTCCCCGCACTATTTCTCTGTGGAAACAATTGCCGGCAGGGGTTTTTCCGAGCGGATACGACTTAGAAACGACTAAGAAAAGAGCCTACTCTTTCTTAAAAGGGCGGCAACGCAACTGCAAATCTTGTAATAGTGTAGTTGTTCTCTCACCATCAGGTCATCACTTACCATCAGGTGAGCCTCCTGTCCGTTTGTCCCCTTTTCTATGAAAAAAAAACATGCACTTTCGATTTTTTTTAGAATTACCACCGGATCGAAACGCGGCCGCACACTGAGATCCGGTGAAATAAACTTCGGCGGGTTTGTCTTGGTTTTCTTATAGCTTACAAATTGCATTTTTTGTTCAATTAAAATGGTTTATTTTTACAATTATTTTTAAGCTATTGCATAGCTTTTATCGCGGGCCTTGAGCGTGGAGACCGAATCCAGAAATTCCGTATCGAAAAAAACCTAACACCCTCCACTCCGACCGGCACAGCGGTGATACTTTTTATTTTTTCCATCTATCGATAAATACCAGAACTTTTAATGACTTTTTGAAATATCACGCTTGTCTCTTTAGTTCAGCAACCCGCCTTTAGGTGGCATTGGTTGTATTGGAAAACTACCGTAATCAGCTGTTTGTGAGAAAGTATATAGGTGTATATGTATTTATCATCTACGTACAACAGTGAATATCTGTACTCGTATAATTTGTGTACAAAGTGTTTTAAATATGAATAAACAAAGAAAAAAAATACTGCATAAATAAAATAAATATATAATTGTAATTGCATAAGTTGATAAAAATGCTATGCAATAGCTTTACCGCGGCAGTCTCCGAGTGCCACACGTCTTTTTTTATGTATTAAACTTAAATTATATTTGTCGATTTCATATAAATTTTTGACTTATTTTATAATTTTAATAATTTTCTTATTTAGTAAACAATAAAGTCACTTTTCATATTATGTAACTAAAGCTTAAAAACTTAAAAAATACATCCTCTTAAAATAAATGCATTTGTTTCAGAGTCCCATGAATTGGTCGTCCCAGCAAAACAAAATGGAGTCAATTGAATTTCAAATTTCGAATGGACAAGAAACGTGTAACGACAAAACAAAGATGGACGTCAACGACATGTTGTTATTCCTACAAAACATGTCTTTGACGTTAATGTATACTGCCTTTGAATTTATTTTTAAATATTACAAAAACATGTTGGTAGCTGTGATATTAGTGATAACATTATACCTATTATATAAGTCATATTGGAGTCCTGTATTATACAAAAAGGTAAGCTTACATTTTATTATTATTAACGATTTTTTAAATAGTGTATAAACTAACAATATTGGTTAATAATTGGTTCAGTTATCCGAGCCTCACGATAGAAAGAATCATTTAATACTTACATAGGTACATTGTTGTACATATTTAGATTTAAAGAACGTTTATTTCATTTATTAGTTTTGTGAAATTTTAGTCAATAGTGGTTAATATTTCTCAGTGATGTTCTAAGTATCAAACTACTTTCAAATATAAATGTCCACAAATTTCTGTGTGTCTATTACACAGATTTTGTATTTGCTAATTTTGTTTTATCTAAATCTTTTTAAGTCGAATAGCGAAATGAAATAAAAAAATTGTGTGTGTCAGCTCCGACGCACGACTGGAGTTTACTCCTTAAGTACGATTGTCAAAACAGACGCACAACTAACGCACGATTTAGCTGCACTGCTCACACCAAATTAGAAAGTTGTACACGATAGGTTGCGCACCAAAAACGTAACGAGGTCATTCGTTCAGTAGATTTTACTCCTCACAGTTTTCTCATACCGGGCGCCTTATATCAAAAAGCGAATTTTAAGGAGTAAACTCCAAAACTTTGCAATACGTGTGCGTGACATTATTGCGCTAGGCCAGCAGATCCCGTATCCATTTCAATATCAAAAATCGATTAACGGTTCTCGAATTATCACTATTTTTAGGAACTCGCAGACATTGGATTCAACCATATCAATAAAAGCAATAAAGACCTCAACATACAAAGAGCACAAATGGCAAGGAAGCAGGGTAATAAACTACCCCCACCATATCCCAACGGGTGGTACGTCTTGGTAGAAAGCAGGGACCTACATGTAGGGGGTGTGTTACCTGTAGATGCTCTAGGTAAGATTTTTATAGATTATTAGTTGACCCGGCAAACATTGTTCTACCTTTTTAACTACTCTCATTTTTTTTCTACATTTTCTCACCTTTTAAACCTTCCCTGGACTTCAACAATTAATTTAAAACCAAACTTAGTCAAATCGGTTCAGCCGTTCTCGAGTTTTCGCGAGACTAACGAACAGCAATTGATTTTTGTATATAAGATTATTTATAACACAGCATTGCGGAACATCAGTTTAGCGTCAACTGAATTTAACATCACTTAAGAGGCCATTCATAAATTAGGTTTTAAGGGCTAATTTGACCCCTCTTCCCCTAATGTAAAACATCATAAGATTACGACTAGTCCCCCCTACCCCTTGATAAGAAATTTTCGTAAGAAAAGGATATATTGATAAATTTTTACTCCATTTATTCTGAAAATAGACTTCATTGCAATCATACTAGCAGAGTCCGCAGAGTCTCGTTCTTGGACACACAAGTTGCGCGCCTTGAAGAGATTGAGGCGAAGAGGGTGGATACGGAGATGGTGCTATTCTATAAAACCATTTTTAGCGCGAAAGTGGTAGACTTTTCAATTTCAAATCTTACGTAATTTTAGAGTCTCTACCCCCACTACCCATAGTAAGAAGTTAAAATATTCAATCAACACCCCTCCCCCTCCCCCCGAAACGCCTTACATAATTTATGAACGGCCCCAAGTCCAAATAGTATTTATGCAATGAAATTTTCTCATTATAACAATGTTTAAAGATTGCAGAAAAAAATCTGACGAAAAGTTGTCACGACACTTTTTGCTATAGTAAGCTATTGTGCGACGTGCGCATGTTACTCTATCTCTCTCTCTCTCTCTCTCTCTCTTATAGAAAGCAAGCCAGATATTTTCAATTCTATTTCGCATTGAACAGTGTGGTGTCGCGACGATTATTTTTGTAGAGTGTATACAGGTTTTTTGTATCGAAAGTAACTTCGTTCCATCCGGGTGTCCCTTGACACCTCTCAAGTTTTTTTTCCTATTTAGTTAAAAAAAGACAAAACTAATAAGTGTTTAAGCATTACAGGATATAATTTAAGCGCAAATAGTATTTCTAATCTGGTTAACTAGTGCTTTTTAGGTCAAAACTTTTTCTAATTCTCTATAAATTATGATTTAGGTGTCATTCGATTCGGAATGGCATGTAGAAACTTTTTGAGAAAATTGAAAGACCGCTGACAAAAATTGCAAAATTTATAAACAATTAAGTGAAAAAAAAATGTGGGGTTTGGTTTTTCACAAATATCTCAAAAACTATCTGAGATTTTTTAAATTTGAAAAAAGATTCAAACAGAGAAGGAAATTTCCCAAAAAAAATTTACACTTCTGGAACTGTAGGATAAAGATTTATAATTTTCCCAGAGGGTTGAAAATATGCTCGAAAACGGATACTCCGGCTTGCGCAAGCCACGCCAACATTAGACTTTCAATGAATAAATATTATTTTAACTTATTAAATACTAGCTGCAGCGTGCAGCCCGCTGCATTATAAAAGTTATTGGCAAATCCCACGGGACCACTTAATTTTTCCGGGATAAGAAGTAGCCTATGTGCTATTCCAGGTCACCATCTACCTGTGTGCCAAATTTCATTCAAATCCATTCAACAAACCAACAAACATCCATCCAAACATCCATCCATACATCCAAACTCTCGCATTTATAATATTAATATAGATATAGATAAAAATTAATATAATATAATATTAATATAGATAAAAATTAATATAATATAATATTAATATAGATATAGATAAAAATTAATATAATATAATATTAATATAGATATAGATAAAAATTAAGAAGTAAAAAAATTAATGCGCCGATAGATCAATAAAAAATAATCCGTCGAAAATAATTAATTTTTTTTATATTACTATTGTTTCATTTTTTAATGATCAAAAGCTATCTAAAAATGATTTTTATCTCCTATTGTTTAAAAAATTCTTATAAACAAATACATTGTTTATAATTCAATTTTTTTTCAGAAACATGATCTTTGATAAAAATTATGATCTAAAAAAAAGATTTTTCAAAAAAATTATTGCATAAAGACGGATTTGATAATTAACAATTATTTTCCATTGCTTCTAGTTAATATTAAGGAATCATTTTTTTAATCATTTAGTTTTTTATATTACAAGATAGCAAACGCGCTGCCTCCTACCATCTCTTTAACCTAAGATTTGCTTAATCCGATGGGACTGACATAATCGCCATAGCGACACAAGTCCCTAATAAAAAACAGTAGCAGTCGTGGGACTGCCGATAGAAGTGAAAACGGAACTATTAAGTTGAGAGTAATTAAAACTATATGCAAAACATAGCTATAGATATACTATTATCATTAGCATGTCGGTGACGCGAACCGAGGATTTTACCCTCTACCAAAACGCTCAACGCGCCTAAAGAAGTTTTCACTTCAAAAAAAGAATTAAAAAAAGATAGCAAACAAGCATCTGCTTGTTTGCTATCTTGTAATATAAAAAAACTGAATTCTCTGAAATTATTTACAGGATTAAACTTAGGGACTGACATAATCGCCATAGCGACATAAGTCCCTAATAAAAAAAAGAATTAAAAAAAGAATTAAAACAAGCATCTGCTTGTTTGCTATCTTGTAATATAAAAAAACAGTAGCAGTCGTGGGACTGCCGATAGAAGTGAAAACGGGACTATTAAGTTGAGAGTAATTAAAACTATATGCAAAACATAGCTATAGATATACTATTATCATTAGCATGTCGGTGACGCGAACCGAGGATTTTACCCTCTACCAAAACGCTCAACGCGCCTAAAGAAGTTTTCACTTCAAAAAACTGAATTCTCTGAAATTATTTACAGGATTAAACTTATGCGTTTATCGTGGAGAAGACGGGGTTGCCAGGGTCGTGGACGCGTATTGTCCTCATTTGGGTGCTAATTTAGGGGTGGGTGGAATAGTCTGCGGGAATTGCATAGAGTGTCCCTTCCATTTGTGGCGATTTGGCGAAAATGGCGATCTAGTGAAAATTCCTGGAGTTGAAAATGGTAAGATAGTTATCTATATATCTATATATTTACATATAATAAAATCGTAGGAAAGTCAAAACTGTACATTGAATATTTTTTTAAAAGAATACTTGGGGAGTGATCTACAATCAATATCGAAGCCAAAAATATAGTTTTTAGAACTTTTGTCTGTTTGTCTGTATGTATGTCCGGAGTAAACTCAATAAGTACTGCATGGATATACTTCAAAATTTGCATAAATATTACTAACAGGTCGCGTCAACATATAGGCTACATATTATCACGCTATCACCTACGGGGGAGGAGCAGTGCGGAGTGAACAAAGTCCGAACGGACGAAGTCGCTGGCAACAGCTAGTTTATAATAAATCCCATAATAATATTCATTTGAACGTTTATATATTTATTACAAGCGACCTGCCCGCGGTTTCACCCGCGTAGCTTTTGTTCCCGTGGAAATATCGAAAAGGTTTATATACCAAAACCTTCCTCGAGAATTAATCTATCTATTAAAAAAACCGCATCAAAACCCGTTGCGTAGTTTTAAAGATTTAAGCATACATAGGGACAGACAGAGAAAGCGACTTTGTTTTATACTATGTAGTGACTAAAACAGCTGGACCGATTTGGATGAAATTTGATTACAATACAATTAGATTATGACTTAGAATATGATATAAAATACATCCTATTCCCGCGGGATTCATCAAATACTTTTATAATGCAAAGGGCTGATGCAGCTACTTAATAAATATGCATTTAATAGGTGACAATTTTAATTGAATGAACAAATTAAGAAACCCGATTCTTCTAGAACAATCTGTCGTTTATTAACATGTATGTGTATTTATGTACACATACACATACATGCATTCATAATATAAATGTATGTATGTATGTATAAATCTTTGTTAAAGAATAATTAAAGAATAAAAATAAAAATTCACGGGACAAATTACACTTACTGATCTAACCCCAAAGTAAGCAAATTATTTGCTTGTGTTATGGGTGTTAGTCAACGATACTAATACTTAGAAATACATATATAAATACTGGAATGTATATAATAAACACCCAAACCCGGAAATACAATCATTTATGTTCATCTCACAAATGCTTGTCCCCGTCGGGGATCGAACCCGAGCCACATTGATTGCGTAGTCAGGGTCGCTAACCACTCGACCCCGCGATAAAGAAAAATGCCATTGTGAGTGCGGGACGAACAATTAATCGTATATACAATATGGCATACACATATATGTGTTTTTTTATATCTAGCAAACAAGCAGATGGGTCTCCTGATAGAAAGAATCAACCATTGTCTATAGACACCATAGGTGTTAATGCTGCGTAGCTATCTTGTGGCGAGGTCTAATGCCACATGCGTAAGTTTACCGGCTACCTTACCCTCCAAACCGGAACACCACAGTGACAAGCACTGACGCTATTACGGCAGGAATAGGTAAGGCGGTGGCACCAGACCCGGGCGCGTCAATGCCGAATTCTACCACCTAGTATTCTTTGTTCTATCTATTCTATACTAGCTGACCCGGCAAACGTTTTTCTGCCTTTTTAACTACTCTAATTTTTTCTATATTTTCTCACCTTTTAAACCTTCCCTGGACTTCAGCAATTAATCCAAAACCAAAATTAGCCAAATCGGTTCAGCCGTTCTCGAATTTTAGCGAGACTAACGAACAGCAATTGATTTTTATATATATAGATGTAGATATAAATTTATTTTGCAGTTCCCAGAGGTATATCAATAAAAACATGGCCGAGTAGGGAGATAGATGGCGCTGTATGGATCTGGTATGACGCAGAGAAGCGGGACCCGCTCTGGACGACGGAGGAATGCTACGAGACAAAACATTGGGGATACCGGGGAAGGAATGAATTCATAATTAGTTCACACATACAGGTAATTTTTTTATTGTAGGATAGCTTACAAGCAGGTGGCCAAGGGTGGATCCAGGGGGGGGGGGGGGGGGTCATTGGGTCATGAACCCCTGCCCTCCCCCTATTCAGGGGGTCTTGGTATGGATTTACCATCGCAAACAAATAAGGAATCGAGCTTATCTTGACTGAACCTCAAATATGTGATCCCCCTAACCTAAGTCTAGATTTGCCCTTGTAGGTGGCTCTCCTGATTGAAAGAGACAACTATCACCTATAGATAACAAAGGCACAAAAGAAATAGTTGCAAAAGTTAATCTATATACAAAGGCGCTCATAGACACCTCTCACGGACGCGATATCTCGGAATGGTTCGGTACAGCTTGTTCCGCACCAGTCTGAGATATCGCGTCCGTGAGAGGTGTCTATGTGTGCTGTGCTCGAATATTACTTGTATGTAACATTGACTTCTGTTAGTCTCTAAGTATTCTGTGGTAATACGAACCCATAAGTTATGTCCCTTTCTAAAATCGCTCAAAGTAGTGTATTAATAATATACAAGCAGTCGCCTTTTAGTCGAAATTCGACCATAAATTATACTATAAAATCTCTTTAAAGTTTGTCAACAGTTTGAGCTATAAAGAAAATAGTATACAGGTGTGTTTATTATCATGTATTTTTTTATATCATAAGATAGCAAACAAGCAGATGGGTCTCCTGATGGAAAGAGTCAACCATCGCCTATAGACACCAAAGGTGTTAATGGTGCGTTGCTATCTTGTGGCGAGATCTAATGCCACATGCATAAGTTTACCGGCTACCTTACCCTCCAAACCGGAAATACTATACTACATTTATGTGATATACGTTATTTACGTATGTGATATGTGATATATGTATTTTTCCCCGTGTTGGTCCCGGCCTCCTTTGTAGAATAGGCCAACTGCCGTTCTGCCAGGCAGGTCGTAAAAGGCGACCGATTGGCTATCGAGTCACTACCATCGTGGCTACTAGGTGGTAGAGTTCTGCATTGTCTCGCCCGGGTCTGGTACCACCGTCTTACCTATTTCTGCCGCAATAGTGTCAGTGCTTGTTGCTGTCGTGTTCCGGTTTGGAGGGTAAGGTAGCCGGTAAACTTATGCATGTGGCATTATACCTCGCCACAAGATAGCAACGCACCATTAACATCTTTGGTGTCTATAGGCGATGGTTGACTCTTTCCATCAGGAGACCCATCTGCTTGTTTGCTATCTTATGACATAAAAAAAAGGGTAATATTTATTCCGTTTTAATGTATTCCTAATGTGTATTGTTTAAAAACATTAAGTTTCTACATTCCTCCGCAATGTAAACTTTAACCTTTGTAAATTCCATACTCCACCGTTTGCTTGATTGTCTTAAAAAGAAAAGGGGTAAAAAATTTTTGCTCCTCATATTAAATATAGAACTTAATACCATTGTATGTTTTTTACAGGAGATTCCTGAGAACGGCGCTGATGTGGCCCATTTGAACGCTGTTCATATAAACAGCACAGTGTCTGATATAGGATCGAAGTATCCCTTTATGCATGATGTCATAGGTAAATATGTAATACCCTCAATTTGGACCTTCGATCATCTGACAATCTCACTCTATCCGTCCCTTTACACCGTTCCAATTTTGTCTCAACCTCATACACCGTTTTTCGCCGTGTTGGTCCCGGCCTCCTTTGTAGAATAGGCCAACTGCCGTTCTGCCAGGCAGGTCGTAAAAGGCGACCGATTGGCTATCGAGTCACTACCATCGTGGCTACTAGGTGGTAGAGTTCTGCACTTCTGTTCTGTCTCGCCCGGGTCTGGTACCACCGCCTTACCTATTCCTGCCGCAATAGCGTCAGTGCTTGTCGCTGTCGTGTTCCGGTTTGGAGGGTAAGGTAGCCGGTAAACTTATGCATGTGGCATTAGAACTCGCCACAAGATAGCAACGCACCATTAACATCTTTGGTGTCTATAGGCGATGATTGACTCTTTCCATCAGGAGACCCATTTGCTTGTTTGCTATCTTATGATATAAAAAAAAAATACACAGTGCATGCTACTCGAATGTGGAATGAGCTGCCCTTAAACGTTTGTGTCAAGCGAATACTAAAATCTCGTTTAAAATCTGAAAATGCATTTACTAATTTGTAGGTAAGCATTAGCATATTTTTACATCATCTCATACTTCATAGAACAATATCTAATATGTATATTTTTTTTAAGTACTAGCTGATGCCAGCAACTTCGTCCGCGCGGACTTGGTTTACTCCGCACAGCACCTCCCCCGTAGGTGATAGCGTGATAATATGTAGCCTATATGTTGACCCGACCTATTAGTAATATTCATGCAAAATTTGAAGCAAATCCATGCAGTACTTTTTGATTTTACCCCGGACATACATACGGACAAACAGACATACAGACAAAAAATCTAAAAACTATATTTTTGTCTTCGATATCGATTGTAGATCACGCCTACTTGGGGTGTGTATCTACAATCGATATCGATTCTTTTAAAAAAATATTCAATGTACAGTTTTGACTTTCCTACGATTTTATTATATGTATAGATTTGTATGTCTGTATGTTTTATGTAAGTATGTATTTATAAGTATTTGAGTAAGTTTAAGTTATGTGTATGTATTATAAATTACAATATTAGTTTACATAGTGTATGCAGTATATTTTAAGATTTGCTTAGGGCTACATAATATATCATTACAATTTAGAGGCACCGCATACCTCCTTTCTGTTGGCTTAAAGGTTTACTGGAGGAGACTGCCACTAGGCATTAAGTTCGCCTTTTGTACAAATTATTTTAAGGTGTACAATTAAGTTAAATAAATAAATAAATATTAATAACATTTTCAGCCGATGAAAAAACGGACGCGGTTCTTTATTCCATGTTGGTTCGGACTCCATTGACATATGGACCAACTGCCGATCTGTCAGGCAGGTCGTAAAAGGCAACTGATTGGCTATACATGTCACTACCATCGTGATTATTAAGTGGCAGAGCTTCACAACGCCTCGCCCGGATATTTGGTACCACCGCCTTACATATTCCTACCGCAATAGCGTCAATACTTGTCATTGTCGTGTTTCGATTTTGAGGGTAAGGTAGCCGGTAAACTTATGCACGTGGCATAAGACCTCGCCACAAGATAGCAACGCACTATTAACATCTTTGGTGTCAATAGGCGGTGGTTGACTCTTTCCATCAGGAGACCCATCTACTTGTTTGCTATCTTATGATATAAAAAAAAATCCAGGACAGCATGTTCTAACAATAAATATGCTATATATATGCTATAAATATGCTAATAAATAGGCTATTTTTACTCGACTCAGCAAGAGGAAGAAATGGTTTAAGCCATGCGAACGAAGTCTCAAGTAACATTTAGTGTTAAATAATATGTAATATAAAAAATATTATAAAGCGGAAGAGCTTGTTTGTTTGGTCGAACGCGCTAATCTCAGGAACTACTATTTCGAATTGAAAAAACATTAAAGTATTAGATGGCCCAATTATCGAGGAAGGCTATAGGCTTTATACTATCTCTCTACGTATAGTAGGAGCGGCGAAAAATAAAGTCCACGCAGAAGAAGTCGCGGGCAACAGTTAGTGCTAAATAAACGAAGCATCTTAGAAGAGTAAATAACGTATCCATATTTTCAGGCTATCACGTTTGGAACGCTGATTGGGTGAAAGGCTCTGAAGGTGAAGAACATATGGCCTACATGAAGCTCAAACACCAATACTTACTCCTAAAGAAGGATATTCTTCCCATTGATGTCAAAATTCAGCAAGTAAGTTTTTATTTATAACTAGAGATCGCTTGTGGCCGAAATTCGACCAGACTAAACAATAAAATCTCTTTATAGTTTGACAACTGACGTTAGCTGTAAAGAAAATAGTAAAAATAATAAATAAATAAATATTCACGGGACAAATTACACTTATTGATCTAACCCCAAAGTAAGCAAATTATTTGCTTGTGTTATGGGTGCTAATTAACGATACTAATTCATAGAAATACATATATAAATACTAGAATATATTTAATAAACACCCAAACCCGGAAACACAAACATTTATTCTCATCACACAAATGCTTGTCGGGGATCGAAACCGAGCCCCGTCGATTGCGTAATCAGAGTCACTAACCACTGACTAACGGGGCGGTCTTACCGCCTTAATACCTGCGAATTAAAAGCTATGACCAAGCGTAACGTATGGTCAACAATACATGAGGGTTTTCATTTTTTTATACTATAAAAATTTTGGCGGTGAACCTGTGGATCCGGTCATTGACTTTAAATAGGTTATTTAACGTCAATGATGAATTCATAGGTTCACCGCCCATAAAACTTCTCCAAATATATTTTACTAGCTGTTGGCTGCGACTTCGTCCGCGTGCATGGATTTACTTCAAATTTTGCATGAATATTACTAACAGGTCGAGTCAACATATAGGCTACATATTATCACGCTATCACCTACGGGGGAGGAGCTATGCGGAGTAAACGAAGTCCGCGCGGACGAAGTCGTGGGCAACAGCTAGTAGATAATAAATGCTACCCCATGTTGTTGGTCCGGACTCCATTTGAAGAATTAACCATCTGCCGTTCTGCCAGGCGGTTTGTAAAAGGCGAATGATTGGATATACGAGTTACTACCATTGTGACTATTAGGTGGTAGATTTCTGGTACTGTCGTATTCGGTATGGTATTGACTCGCATAGAAAATGGGTCGCCTTATATGACCCGCCTGGCAGAACAGTCGTTGGCTTATTCTTTAAAGATTCCCGGACCAACATGAGGAAAATATAGACTATCTTATATGCAGCATGCATCAATGCAAAAGTTTTCAATGAATCCCGCGGGATCACTGATATTTTCAGGGATAAAAAGTAACCTATGTGCTATTCCAAGTTATTATCTAGCTGTGTGCCAAATTTCATTTAAATCCGTTTAGTAGTTTTGGTGTGATTGAGAAACAAACATCCATCCATTCAAACATTTATAATACTACTTTGATAACCCACTTTTACCATAAACAATATAGTATGAGATATAGCGTAAGTATGTAGATTGACTGGTTGTAATATCGAAACAAGAAAGAAAGATAGAAACCATTTATTCTGACCATAATCTGACAGTTGTACACAGCATATTTAGACGCTATTACTTATTTGAAAAGACACGATTACCAAAGAGTATATATAAAATACTACGTAAGAACAATTACAATCTTAAAAGCTAACACAGGTATACATTAACTATGTTATCAGATCGCTGCCGAGTACAATGTAGTCAGAAAAGGTCTAGGTTCAGTCTATTGCTGCAGACGACTGCAAGACGAAACGTTGGAGACCTCTACCGCCTAGTAATCTCACTACATCAGCAGAATAAGTATTATGGGACAGTGAAATAACTTGTTTAATTCCTATTACAGATAGGACCGGCCCACGTTCGGTTAAGTTTCACATCGCCGCTTGGACCCATGCTCGTCGTCCAGTCCATCACACCTATAGGTCCTCTGCTACAAAAAGTCGTTCATAGGATCTATACGCCATCTTACAATGCTCCCTTTGGTGTGATATCAGTGTACTTGGAAGCATTTCAGGTATTTTATTGTTTGTATATGTATGTACCGATTAAGTATATCAGGTTTTTGTAAATCACTAGCTGACCCAGCAAACGTTGTTCTGCCTTTTTAACAACTCTTATTTTTTCCTATATTTTCTCACCTTTTAAACCTTCCCTGGACTTCAGCAATTAATTAAAACCAAAATTAGCCAAATCGGTTTAGCCGTTCTCGAGTTTCAGCGAGACTAACGAACAGCAATTGATTTTAATATATACATATATAGATTAGATAGCAAACAAGCAGAAGGTTCTCCTGATGGAAAGAGAAACTATTGCCTATAGGCACCAAAGATGTTAATGGTGCGTTGCTATCAGTGTTGCGAGATGGTAATGCCAAATACATAAGTCTACCAGCTACCTTATCAGAGGCGGATCTACTTAAAAGCTTTTTTGGGTTGCAGCCCAGGGCCCTGAAAATAAAAGGCCTCTGAATTCAACTAAAAAAGGTAAAAGATATTGTGGAAAAAAATTAAAATAAAATAAAATCCGATCATTGACTAGGCGATGAATTGAATTTGGTGGCGGGCTACAAATAAACCCGTGTAAACGACTGTTGGATATAAATAAAAAAATAATGCCTTATTTTTTTGGAATTTAAATGTAACATTACTATGCGTTCCAACTGACAATAGGACTGTCAGGATGACATATTGCTCCACATTTTGCAAAAACTTCATAGGTAAGTGATGAGTAAGGTCTGCAAAAAATATGCAATTGTAACAAAGAAATACTTAAATATATTTTCATTCTAGTTGGTATATTTTTATATATATATATATATATATATATATATATATATATATATATATATATATATATATATATATATATATATATATATATATATATATAGCTGAACGGCTAGATTGATATATTTTACTATTTTTTTTATTGATAATACTTTTTAGCCTATTCTGCACAAATACAACCCAAATCCACAAAAATCGCAACAAAATTGCAAAAAAATATAAGTGGTGTATTGGTGTAACTATGTACAGATGCACCGATCACACAGCCTATAGACGGCTAATGTTTGATTTTCCGTATTGAATGCATTCTGGCAACTAGCTGAGGTAAGACGAAGTGGGGTTGCAACGCCGTAATTGGCTAACTCAAGGCCACAGTGAAAGATAGTAATTTACAGAACATCTGATTGGTCGACACTGATTACCCAATCACTACTCATTGGCGCGTGGACATTTACATCGGAACTATAAGTCAGATGTGTTGACACAAGTTATTCGCCTATTATTAGGTGTCTATGGGTTGTGTGGTCGGTGTACAGATGATACGATTCTATTCTTAGTTGGAACGCATAGTACTATGGAAAACAATGTTTTGCCTTCATGGGATTAAGTAAAGAAACCAGGACGGCCTTTTTCAAAATTTTAAATGGCACAACATTTTTTACTTAACTCCTTCCTTTCGACTGTATTATTCCTACTTTTCTAGCAATTATATTTATAACAATATTTGTTTTCAGTTCCAAAGAGATGTCGTCATTTGGAATAGCAAGACGTTCGTTAGTAACCCAACATACGCAAAGACGGACAAAGCGATTCGAGCCTTCAGGACGTGGTATTCGCAGTTTTATTCAGAAAATAGCATATCATTTAGAGATGCATCACAAAAACCATACGATTGGTAAATCAATTGGACTGTACAAATAGGAAAAAATCAAACCAAACAACAAAAAAAACTGAAGAATTAGTATTATAGAACAGATCTTTATGTCATATGTTAAGTATCCCCCGCGCTTAGGGTTACCATATAGAAATTTCGAAAGCCCGGACAAAAAGATTTTCTTTAAATGTCCGGCAGTATTTGTTTTACAGCAAAGCCTGTTCACCAGTTAATTTTCAAACCTAATTAAAAAAGGTTTTCGCTCTACCGTCTTAAAATACAGGTTTTTTATAGAGCAAAGTTCTAAGGTCTAAATTATTATCAATTTGTCTAATACCCACCTACAATGAATATTTAAATAATGTAGCTTGTAACTGTATAAAATCTGTTAAAATATTGTAAATGTGCAAACCATCCCTGATGATGCTGCAACAAGCGAAACCGGTTGGGTGTGAACAATAAAATAAATGATAACTGGAGTACAAGTGAGTTTATTTGTAATACCTACTAGAAAATTATAAGGGTTTCGAATAAAAACCGGATTAGAGAGGGTTTCCAAAAATATTTATTTATTTATTTATTTATTTAATATTTTATTGTACATAACATTAAATAATATAACAATTACTAATAATTATTGTTTTAAATTTTACACTTGTACTGTTTTATTTAAAACAATAATTATGACGGAGTTTCACCAAGTGCCGACGATGGAAAGTATAAATTATATAATTACTAATAAAAGAAAAATTGCACAAAAGGTAGACTTATCTTTACAGTATAAAGATTTCTTCCAGCTTGCCCAGTTTATGAAGCTATTAAGTAGAAACAGCAGACATTGTGCTCAAAACTAAAAGTAAATCACAACATACAAAACTTAAAACACGATAGTTAAAAAGCGTATAGGGAAATAATGAAAAGATTATTTATTTATGATAAATTAACATCTAGTGTTTAGTTTTATAGATTGCTTGTAATTAATTTATTATGCACTACCCAAGCTTTTTCTTTTGGTATCACGGAAGGTAAACTGTGAGAAAATACTTTGTATTTTCTACAGTTTGCCTTATCTTTATATTTGTGCAATAAAGAATTTAAATAGAATAAAATAAATGTTAATAAAATTATTAGAACTTTCTTGAGACATTATTAACTATTAAGGCGAGGTATTTCGACGCGCGTCAATTCTATAGGAAATGGGTGACGCGGTATGTTCTGAAACCGCTGGGAAATGTGTTAATTTTCGGATAAATAAATATAGGACATCAGCTGAAAACTAAAATTTAGCACATTCTTTTTTGTATTTACAACTAAATATCAACATATAAAAATCATGTGGAAGATTAGAAATATTATTAACAAATTATTTGTTTTAGAGTTTTTTTTTAGCCTGTTTTCGGAATTTTAAATGATCGAGTAAAGTACATTCTATCATGTAATGAGTAAGCACATTCTTTAGATAATATCTACAGGTATATCGTGTAATTTTTGTAAAATTGTTATTTAACAATCAATACAAAAAAACGTGATTTAACAAACCAGTTTTAGTCCCGTTTATCGCGATGCCTCGCCTTAATTAAAATCAGCTACACTCACGTTTAATCGGTGTAGGTTGCGACCAGTTACGGACCTATATAAGGTCCTTCCTCAGGTGAGTTACAGGTTCGCTCGGTAGCGTCTCATCTGGAACTGCGGGCCGTTGCTCATCGCGCGCGGTTCGATGGGATCGGGAATGTGAGAAGCGCCGTCGGCGATGGTGTACAGTGTAGTCGGCGCGTTTATACTATAATTGGGGTTTAAAATAAATATTTGTCGCTCTCTACTTTTGCTCAAATTGTGCGTGATCTACAATTCCACGGTTTTGGCTTAAACCAGTTTGTATAGGTTTATGATCAGATACGCTCCGAGCGAAACCTTTTATAAAAATGCCCGTTGATCAAGTGGTTAGAGAACCTACCTATAAATCAATGAGGCTTGGGTTTTCCCAACAGGGAGAAACATTTCTGTGTTGAGCAAAGATGCTTGTGTTTCTGAGTTTGGGTGTGTATTATGTATGTTACAGTATTTATATGTATTTCTATATTATTATCATTAGTATCATTGACTAACACCCATAACAAAAGCAAATATTTTTTTTACCTTGGAGTTAGATCAATTAGTGTATTTTGTCAAAAAATCACTAACACCTATATTAACCGGTATTTTTGAAACCGGTTTCAAGACCTATTTTATAGAGATATCAAGTACGAGATTTACGTACCGCTTCACGATTTCAATCTAGACATCAACTTGAATTTAATTTATTAGTCTGACTACATATTTTTACTAAGGTCAGAAATCCGGACAAATGGAAAAGCCGGACTAAGTCCGGAGGAAATGCCAAATGTTCGAAAATATTCGGCCAAATTTAGACGGATGGTAACCCTACGCGCGCTCATTGTGAATGTCTGTGTGTGTGTTCGTGTGTAACGAAGGTCCCTAAGGCAGCTTTGCTGCTTAAATTGATATATGTATGACCATCAGTCAAGCCGTTATTGAAATGAGACATGCAGACTGAAAAATGTGTTCAAAATTGTAAAAATCTAAAATAAAAATGTCACGAATATTGATTTTGCCGAACACCAAATATCCGGCCCTACCTACAGCAATATAATTAAATTGAATTAATTTATATAAATAAAATTAATTAAATTGTATAAAATTTAAAATTATATATATATTATAAAATTGATAAAATTTTATTTATATAATTTAATTCAATTTTATTATATTAATGTTATGCTTGACATATTATTTTAATTTATAAGTACAACTTAGTAGTTAATTGTTTTTAAATTTAAATTATTAAATTTAATCTCTGACATTTTAGCCCAATGACATATATATCTAAATCTTCTTATACATAAAAATCAATTGCTGTTTGTTAGTCTCGCTAAAACTCGAGAACGGCTGAGCCGATTTGGCTAATTTTGATTTTGAATTAATTGTTGGAAGTTCAGGGAAGGTTTAAAAGGTGAGAAAATATAGAAAAAAATAAGAGTAGTTAAAAAGATAGAACTACGTTTGCCGGGTCAGCTAGTTGGATAATTTTAAATTAGCAATTTAAGTGACAATTGATTTAATATTACTTCAAATTCATTATTAGTTTAGATTTTATTTGTAATTTTGGTGTGTTTAAATTTGTAATTTTGCCTCATTTTGTATCTTCGTGCTGTGGTGATTTGGAAATAATGGTTGGCAATAATGTTTGGTGGTTGGAAATAATGTTTTCTATAAAACTCAATATTCAGAAATCGGTTGGCTATTTAAATAAAAAGTGTGTGTATATATATATATATATATATATATATATATATATATATATATATATATATATATATATATATATATATGTATAATGTATATATATATATATATATATATATATATATATATATATATATATATCAACTTCGAAGACAATGAACTTTGATAATTAGATTCGACGAGTCGAAATTCTGAGAAATTCTGATACAACTTACGCTCCCACTCATCGTCAAGATACTGCCCTAAGCCGAAGTATGGTCTTACAGGAGACACCCTTAGGGCGGGCTCTTAACCCACTAAATTTAAACCCTGGCTGAGCACTCTGCTCGCCCGAATCGCCCGGTTTCTTTGTAGTGGTCATTTGAAACAACTGCTTAAATTCATTTCCAAGAACGAAAACAGTTCAAATGTAAGTTCCTATTTTTTAACATATTCATTATCAGAAACGAGTACAATACTCCTTCATTATGTACAAATTAACCAATCAATCAGCTGTACATCACGAAATTTTACAAAACAGACATTACAGACATATAGATTGATAGTATTTATATTTATTTAGTATTAAAAATAATTTATTTCTAAATCTGATTGTGATGATTAGACAATACACTTAAACTTTATAATCATTTTAAATAAGAAAGTTTAGATGTTTGAATGGATGGATGGATGCTTGTTACCCAATTACGCAAAAACTACTAAACGGATTTGAATGAAATTTAGCACACACGCAGATGGCAACCTGAAATAGCACATAGGCTTTTATCCCGGGAAAATGAGTTTTACACCAAAATTTATAATGCAGTGGGTTTAACACGGTGCATCTAGTTTTATAATTTTTGTATAATAATATTTATCAAAAAATACTTAACTGAATTTACATATATGACGTTAACATTATTAATTAATTATAATCGAACAGCTAAACTCGCATTTTGTATAATTAGTATAACTAAATTATTTGAGATTGAGTATTATATAAGTTCTGCAAATTGCTATTGAGCCGCCTCCATTTTAGTGACGTCATCCTGAACAAATGCTTTAAACAGACAGTAATGTCACAACACTAACAAAAACGTGACGTAATAATGACGCCAACAGGTGCTAATTTACCATGATAGCAGCACACTAGCATTTTGAGATGGTAAAGGTTGTAATGTAAAATATAATATTTTTATAATTTATTGTTTTTTTTTAATTAAAAAATATGTTCTTTTTAGTTTGCTGATAAAAACAGGGCCCGGTAGGCAATAGACTTGGCATCTATAGCATTGTGGGACAGTATTTTACGCTAGTCATGGGTGCACGTGTTGTTACTCTAGCTACCTTTTCGGGATGCGGGCGTGAAGATACTTTTACTCGAATTCGAATCGAAAGTACTGCAAAAGACGATATTCGATTTCGGTCCTAGTTTCCTAGAGTGGCATTTACTCGAATTTGGATCAGAAGTAGTGCGAAAAATTATTTTCGATTTCAGGTCAACGAGTTGGTCTTGTTTTGTATCGCCACACTCACAATTTCGCCTCCATTTTGTCAGTTCCTGGTCTTATCTGAGCATTCATAGATGGAAATGTGAGTGGTGGACTTTATCCAGTCCATCTAACTAAGAAGCAGCCCGAGATTGTATCTATTTAAATTAAATACGGATGTATAATATTTAACCTTCACTTTTTATATTGAAAGCAGGGATAACAAAATGACCACGCACTACCAGTTAAAATAAAATATTCTGTTAAAAATAATCCCAACTAACAAATGTGAAAGTAACTGTCTGTATCTTCTCACACTCAAATCACTGAATCGATTTGCATGAAATTTGGTAATATAGTTTGAGGCCCGAGAAAGGACATACCTAGGGTAATCTTTATCCCGGGAGTCTCACATGCTGGTAAAATTTCGGGACTGTCTATCTTTTACATCACGGAACATATTTGGGTGAAAGTTGGTATTAAGATACTTGACGTAAGATACAAAATAGTTCTTATTCTGAAAATCTCACGGAACGGGAGTAGTTTTTTTAATTTTTTTATAGAATAGGAGGCAAACGAGCAGGAGGTGCACATGATGGTAAGTGATCACCGCCGCCCATGGACATCCACAATACCAGAGGTCTTGCAGTTGCGTTGCCGGCCTTTTAAGAATAAGTAAGCTCTTTTCTTGAAGGCCCCCAAGTCGTAACCGTTTGGAAACACCCCTGCCGGTAATTGGTTCAAAAACAAAGTAGTGCGATGCAAAAAGTGTCGAGAGAAACGCACAGTTGTGGATTTCGAGACATCGAGATGGTGAGGATGGAATTTCAAATTTTGACGCGATATCCGATGGCGAAATTCTGCGGCAGGAATTAATCCAAATAACTCGTCGGAACACTCCCCATGAAAGATACGATAGAAGACACAGAGTGAACTAATATAAAAGTAAATCAGAAATACTTTATTCAATAAAACTTTTTACAAGTTATTTTGACAACTCAACATATTTTTTTAAAAACTACTACAGTGCTACAAGGATCTTTTGGCACTTGGTTGACATTTGCATGAGGGCGTTAGTGTGAAATTAGGGTTACCAGCATACAAAATCCCCTTTGTTTTTGGGTTAAATTTAAACGAATTTAAATTAATTTGTCTGCCGTTTTGCCAAACAAGTCATCAAAGGCGAATATGTGGCTAAACTTGTCACTACTTTCGTGACTATTAGGTGGCAGGGTTCCGCAACGTCTTGTCCGGGTAATTGGTATCTCCGGTTTAACTATTCCTGCCGCAATAGCATTTAGTGCTTGTCATGGTCGTGTTCCGGTTTGGAGGCTTAGGTAGCCGGTACACTTATGCATGTGGCATGCCATCCCGCCACACGGATAGCAACGCACCATTGACATTGTAGGTGTCGATAGGCGATGATTTCTCTTTCCATCAGAAGAACCATCTGCTTGTTTGGTATCTTATCATATAAAAAGAAATGTTAGGATAATAGGATTTATTAAACGAAATTAAAACTTGACTAATATATATAAAATAAAATAAAAACTAAAATTGTTTGCTCTAATTATGTTCGCCATGAACTATCTCGAGAGGTTGCAAACTATCAAATTGTTCATCATTTTCATCTTAGAAATCATCATCGTCACTGCTTTCTTCACTCTCAGAGTATAATTGTACGATAAAAGGTTCGTCCAAATATGCATCTATTTTTCGATACTCTTCTTCTAATTTCTTTACGTGGGCGCAATGATTGCGCCATTCATCTACAGGAATGGAATCGAATGCATTCCGTAATATTTCTGATATTTGAGTAGTCATGTCATGGATCCCCCATCTCAATAGGATTGAGATCACAATGATACAGTGTTAAACGCAATATCTGAGAAAAAATAAGTAAAATTAAATGGGCACATAATCTCAAAACACCAGAAAATTCGCTATGCAAATTCAGCTTAATTTCACTCGCTCAACGCTTAATAACTACAGTTATATTCAACTAGAAGTAGCCTCTCTTTCTATGAAGTAACTTATTTCTCTTCTGGCGAATTCATATTGGTATTTACCTAAACTACAGAGATCGTCATACCTAACCAATACTGACTATACTTAAAATATTATATTTAATCATTTAATCACAATAAAATTGCAAACAACCGACTTCTTATGTCTTGTATCTCCGGAAACCCTGCATCAGACTCTTGCCAAATTAAAAGAAGACCACTTGTTGACTTCAATCAAAAAAAGAATTTTCCAATCGAATATAATACATAAAAAAATGATGTGGTGTCGTGGGACACCAGGTAGGAACGGAGTTCCTTCGGCTAAACGGCACTACTCGCTTGTGTATGCGACTGTCGCGCCTGCGCATGTTTCATTTAACGGTTTTATTCCACGCACTTTTTTCCACGGATTTTTTCTTACGGTTTTACTATCACATTTTTTTCAGTTCGGTCGCGCAGCAAAATCCCTATCCCCTCCAAGCCTGCCGTAAGGAACTTCGTTCCAAAAGTTTATGAGAAGTATACGAAAAAACTTATCAAAGAAATTAAATAGCTTAAAAATTGAGTTAATATTGTTACGTACTCGGGTTCGCAATTGTAAGAAAACACCACCACTTATATTAAATCCGTGTATTTACATAACACAACACAACGTAATACTAAAATACACTTTACACAATAGTCACTTGCTGTACTATCACTGAACTTAGAACACTACACAATAAAACACTTCTCGCTTCGCACTGGTTACTTGATGTATCGCTCTCGATCGCTTGATAAAAACTGACTTGTGTTTGTCAACATCTCTGTATTTATAGGCAGGGGAAACTCCTAGCTGGATCCAGAAAAATCTAAATGTATCGGGAAACAATGAATCACTTCTTATCGTAAACATGTTATGAGTCATAAATCCTAGTACACGCTACTTTCAACCTTATGCCATATCCCACAAAGTCCATTAGGGCATAGCCCCAGTCAAACTATTTGTTTGTCAATAGGAGTAGCTATCTCTTTCTTTTATTTCTAGATAATTAGCGCGCGCGCTCCAACTCTACACGCTTCTAGATTATTCGTAACAATATGTAAACTTCCTCTAAAAGGAATTTGAGTGACCTGCCGTGAACTGCTGCGTCACAAAACGGCAACATCGCATTTTTATTTCATAGCGCGTGTGGTGTGCTACATACCTATTACCTATTACCTACACAGCGGCCAGCCGGTAAACAATGGTGCAGGTGTAGGTCCTGTAATCAATGATCATAATAAACAATAATAATTCATTATTACACTTACACGTTAATTTTTTTTTTTTATATCATAAGATAGCAAACAAGCAGATGGGTCTCCTGATGGAAAGAGTCAACCATCGCCTATAGACACCAAAGATGTTAATGGTGCGTTGCTATCTTGTGGCGAGGTCTAATGCCACATGCATAAGTTTACCGGCTACCTTACCCTCCAAACCGGAACACGACAGCGACAAGCACTGACGCTATTGCGGCAGGAATAGGTAAGGCGGTGGTACCAGACCCGGGCGAGACAATGCAGAACTCTACCACCTAGTAGCCACGATGGTAGTGACTCGATAGCCAATCGGTCGCCTTTTACGACCTGCCTGGCAGAACGGCAGTTGGCCCATTCTATTCCAAAGGAGGCCGGGACCAACACGGCGGACAAATGTTCAATTGTTCGATGTGTCCGCCGTTTGCGTTAATACACAAACTATAACGACGTATAATATTGTTATTTAATCGTGCAATAAAGTCACTGTTTGTTGTCGTAGAGCTAGATTTGTGTTTCCGTGGGGTTCCCCGTAGATTAAAATCATGTCAGTATATTTTGACCAGTGCTGCCAATTTACGGTTAATTACCCGCATTGCGGGTAATTTGACGATGAACTGAGAAGGTGGGTAAATTCGCGGGTATTTTTCGTCTTGAGGATAAAAGCGGGTATTTTGTATTGTACATAATTTTGGTTTGGACGCTAAGTCAATACCTATATTTTTACAATGTAAAAGCAATGCATATTGTCTATGGTGAGAGAGTCACCAAGGATCGAAACTATTTTAATTATTTCATATTGGGAGAAAAATAATGCTACTATGAATGTGTTTGTAAATCTGAAGGAAGTAATAGTCATATTACTTGTTTAATTTTTTTCTAATGCATCAGTCGAAAAACTATTCAGTAATCTGAAAAATATTAAAATAGACAACAAAAAGTTTCTAAATACCGTCAGTATTGTTGCATTATGGGTTAAACGAGAAGATATTCGAAAATCTGATGGCATCTTAGCATCTCAACTTAATGCTGACATGCTAAAAACAAAACTGTGGTACATAAATAAGTCTGTTTAGGCAATATTTTTCATTGAGTTTCAAAATTATACGCAATGACTATAAAAAAATCGTTTTTGTTGATAGCTCTAAAAATAGCCTCTTTACGGGTATTTTAAGTTTGAAGGCGGGTAAAAACGGGTATTTTTATGACATGTTGCGGGTAATCTCATGACTCATGCCTGGCATCCCTGATTCTGACGCGGTGTATGTAAAGGGTATTCTGACGAGGCATTTTGGATGTCTTACGTACTAAAGTAAAAAGTCTCAATTACGCGTCTTACCACAAAAGTAAAAAAACACTGAATAAATTCTGTGTCGTGTCACAACATAAAAAACACTAAAAAATTAAAAATGATGTGGTGTCGCGGGACACCAGGTAGGAACGAACTTCCTTCGGCTAAACGGCACTACTCGCTTGTGTACGCGACTGTCGCGCCTGCGCACGTCTCATTTAACGCTTTTATTCCACGCATTTTTCTTACGGTTTTACTATCACACTTTTTTCAGTTCGGTCGCGCAGCAAAATCCCTATCCCCTCCAAGCCTGCCGTAAGGAACTTCGTTCCAAAAAATATAAAAAACTTTAAGACAAATTGATATGCTCCTCCTTTTTTAATTCGGTTAAAAATAATAATATATTATAATGCCACTTTATTAATGTCTTAAAGGATCTAGGAGAACTTTTAAGCTACCTTACCTTTACCTTGTGACCCAGTCATTTTAGAATAGCATCGACAGCATACACTGTAAGTGTTTATTTCTAATTACTAATTCTTAAAGTTGTGATATTGTATAATATTCTTCCAAATATTCAATATTGTTGACTCTAAATCAATCAATTATTTAATTTTTTCTACTCTTTATGTTTGGGGGTTTTCTGACACTTTTATTATGATTGGAGCATTATCCATTATAATTAGACTGGACGCCTTCAAATTGGGAGCCAAATTTTCTAAAACCTATTTTTTAAAATTTGTGTTATTCATGTCATCCTGGTAATCACGACTTTTTGTTTGCGACTTGAAAACCAAACAAGCATTCTCCACAAAGCCTTCCCGCCATGAACGATAATATATCTTTGTCCTTTAAAGATGGGCTCTAATACTCCATCTGAATTTTTTGAACTATAAAATAAACTTAGCACAATATAAAAATTAGCATGGTATAGTTAGATAAATACATAATATGCTATTAATATGTTAGTAAGTAGACAACAGGTACTTTCTGTCTCAACATTATGCTTTAAAGTCTAAAATAAAATAAATCTACAGTTAGTTTGTGAATTGTTGAAGCTGTTTCATTAATGTTTGCATTCGTCCTTAATACTTTTTTTATTATAATTTAAGATTATATAACTACATTTACACATACCTGTGGATAATGAGGACATCAAGCAGATATGTTGCTGCGCTCCACCTCCATCTGGACCTTTGTATTGTTTTTAATATTTCTGAATCGAAAACAAATTTGTTTTATATTATTTGTCTGCGAATCCCCGACTGCCTGTGAATCCAATCTCTTTCTTTAGTAGATAAAGCAACTTATTCACTGTTGGTATTTCTTTTTTCGAAGTATAAAATCCATGTATCTTTCGCCTAAGAACACCAATAACAAAATTGTTCATTACAATTTTATCCTTCCTTGTTTTTCTATTTTTCCCTGGAGAAACTATTTTACTGGATGATGCTTCAGCTAATCTTCCTTCATTTCCAATTCTGGCAAGTGTACGTAAAGATATAACTGAAATCAGATTTTCTTTTAATAATGTAAGAGAAAAAATCATCTATATCAATCAATATCTTTCATCTGCCTACAAAATATGAATTAGTATTCTTGATAATAATGGGTACACGAACAAGGTATCGTATGGTATCACTTACCTGTTGCAGCTGAGACACGTTCATTTACTCTTTTAAATGGAATAATCGGGGCATAAGATCTCTTTTCTTTTATAAAAAAATCCTTTACTAAGTACCATCTCTCTAACGCCGCTTTTTATCAATTTTGGCATGTTTTAAGATAACTTTATTGAAATTTAAGCAATTGAAATTTTATTGAACCACAACTACAGCTGTCTCTCAAAAATGACGCTTTATAAGATGACGGCGTTAGTTCTAATTTTGGCCACGTGCCAAAAGATCCTTGTAGCACTGTACCGGATCGGAAACGCGGCCACACAATGAGAAGATCCGGCGGAAGAAACTCAGCGGGCTTGTCTTTTTTTTCATATCATTGATTTTTTTACATTATCACAATATTACAAAAAATATATATGAAATCGGTATGAGGAGCAATTAATCTCAGGCTTTTTTTCTCAGATTATTTTGTCTTCTAAATAATCTGAGATTTTATAATATCCTTTTTTACACAGTTTTGTTTTAACACATTTTTTTTAAATTTATTGACTGGTAGATCTCTTATAGTTTCGGAAAATTTATTGTAAAAGCGTAAAAAGTAGTGCGGATAAAACGCCGGGACTGAAATCTATAAAACCACAGAACCTATTTAAGTGAAGCTTGGTACAGAGATAGTTTGAGGACCCAAAGTCAGGTATAAGATAGTTTATATAGCAAGAAAGGCTGCTTTATTAATAGCGCACACCAAGAGCAGAGCATTTTTGTTAATACTGAAAAATTAACCTTATGATAAGTTACAAAATTAAATGCACATCCAAGCTTGATGCTCGAGCTTGTAAGATGCGTGCTTAAGCGCGTTCTAGTCCCAGCAACATCTGAAGGGGTTGCCCACAGCAAGATTTGAATTAATCATTAAGAAGTGTTCATTTTTATTATGACTACTAGCCGTTGCTCGCGACTTCGTCCGTGCGGACTTCGTTTACTCCGCACTGCTTCCCCCCCCGCCCCATAGGTGATAGCGTGATAATATGTAGCCTATATGTTGACCCGGCCTATTAGTAATATTCATGTAAAATTTGAAGTAAATCCATGCAGTACCTTTTTGAGTTTACCCCGGACAATCAATTGCTGTTCGTTAGTCTCGCTAAAACTCGAGAATGGATGAACCGATTTCGCTAATTTTGGCTTTAAGTTAATTGTTGAAGTCCAGGGAAGGTTTAAAAGGTGAGAAAATATAGAAAAAAATAAGAGTAGTTAAAAAGGCAGAACAACGTTTGCCGGGTCAGCTAGTAATAATATATAGATTAGTATCGTCGACTAACGCCCATACCACAAGCAAATTATTTGCTCACTTCAGGTTTAGCATTGATATAAAAAACCCTAGATGCACAGTCCCGAACAAAACTGACACTCAAAGTGTCCCTAATTTCATTTAAGTAGTTATAGATATAGCAAAAACATATGTCTTTGCATATCCAACCTTAAGTGCACGACTTATAATTGTTTTTACAAAGCAGTGTACGAAAAGAAATAAAATTGACAGGTTCGCGACCGACGCGATTCTATTTGAAATGAGTGCACAATTTCAAATTGTGCACTCATTTTTAGAGAACGTTTTTGACACACTGATTGTGTATCTTGGCTTTTTTATATCAATGAGGTTTAGATCAATTCGTGTAATTTATCTACGGAATATATATCTTCTTATTTCATTAGATAGCAAAAGATGGCTCTCCTGATGGAATGAGAAACCATCGCCTATAGAAACTTAAGATGTGAATGGTGCTTTGCTATCTGTGTGGTGGGGTGGCAATGCCACATGCATAAGTATACCGGCTAATTCACCCTCCAAACCGGACACGTCAATTACGCTATTGTGGCAGGAATAGATAAAGCGGTGGTACCAAATACCAAGGCGAGGCGTTGCGGAATTCTGCTAGTATTTATTTTTCATATGCGTAAATCAACCAAGGCTTTAAAACATTATAATATCGATAAGTTTGCTGTTTCGTGATTGGTTCGCCGCGTTTCATGGTGTTTCGTGATTGGTTCGCCACTAGCGCTAGAAGACGTCATAATATCATATACCATAACCAATCACGACGACGCAAACATATCAATATTATAACGTTATAAATCCTTGAAATCAACGTTCAATCTGCCGCATTCATTATCACATATTGCTACGTCGTAGTCGATAGAATGAACGCTAGTCTACACGCATGCTGATATAGGTTTATTAATAACATAATAATAATAATAATAATTTATTTCAATATTCGAATTCAACCGTAACTTTTAATATTATTTTTAACTCAATATCTACAACAGTAGATAGCTAGTAGAGGTAAACAAATTCCAGGGGGGGCAGCTGCCCCTCCCTACCCCCTACCCCCCATCGGCACGCCCATGAGTACAATAATTATTATAATCGCATAACTTACATGTTTAATACAATTATATTACAATATGTAATAGTAATAGTATAATTAATTTATATACTTGACTTTGTCCATTGACCATTCTGTCATTGGCGTAAATCTTTTATATTTTTCTTCTAAGTCTAAATCTGAACTAACAACTTCCGTCAGGTCTTCTATGATGTCATTTGCATCTGTCGTTTGTATGTACTTCATTTGAATCGCTTTTGGTCTGGGCTTTTTTAGACTACTTTCTTTAAGACAGCTGCATACCATACGATGGTTTGTATTGAAGTTTAGGTTTTGTACAATTCCTGTGTCGCTTAATAACCTAACTTTGCTGGTTATGTAGTCAATTTCATTCCTCACCCTTCCATCTGGATACATTCAAGTCCATTTGTTTATGGGCTTCTTGCGGAACGTTTTAATTTGTTTGGTTGATCATAAATAAAAGAAAGTGTTAACTTTACGACAGAAAAGAAAAAGTGTACAAATTTAATTAGTGTCATGACTTTCCAACTAAAATCCTTTTAAAAATTACTTGGTTCTAAAAAGTGTCTGTTGAATTCTAGTATGGGCTTATTGTACATTAAAATAATTTAATAATTTTGGCTTACGCTGTATTCTTATAGTACTTAAGGCCGATCACATCAATCTCCCTTGGTTTCTGTAATTGATTTTTCTCTACATATTCGGGAAAGCTAGTTTTTGTAACTTATTCATGCGAATGACTAATTGCGTAAAAAAATCGATAACTTCAGGAAACAGAAGGAAAAGGTTTTCCTGCAGAGTGAACCAATTTATTTAGACGAAAATTACCTAAATGTGAGTTATCTATGCTAACATTACATACATGTTTTGTTCCATTGTGTGTAATTAAATGGTACTTTAAAATGTCTATGTATAAACGTTTTCTTACAGAACTCACAAATACAAGGTTTTTCATCAGAATGATAAAATTTATGTCGCAAAAAATTATTATATATTGTGAATTTTCTATTCAGACATTACATTATATTACATTACACGTTATTGTGTTTATTTAAATGGATTCTCAAATTCTTTATTTGTTTAAAAGTTTTTTTACAGAACTCACAAATAAATGGTTTTGTAGTGTGAATATTTTCATGACAACGCAATTTACTCAAGCATTTGAAACCTCTATTGCAGACATTACACATATAGGATTTTATGTTACTGTGTATATTTAAATGGGTCTTTAAGTGGTGTTTTTGTCTGAACGTTTTTTTACAAATCTCACAAGTAAATGGTGTCTCCCCAGTGTGAATTAACTCATGACGACGCAAACTACCTAAGCGTGCAAAACTTCTACTGCAGACATTACATTTATAGGGATTTATGTTCCTGTGTATATTTAAATGAATCTTTAAATAGTCTTTTTGTCTGAACATTTTTTTACAAAACTCACAAGTAAATAGTTTCTCTACATTGTGAATTAACTCATGACGACGCAAATTACTTATGAGTGTGAAACCCCTGTCGCAGACATTACACACAAAAGACTTGGATTTTATGTTAGTGTGTATATTTAAATGGATCTTCAAAATGGATTTTAATCTAAACGTTTTTTTACAAAAGTCACAAATAAATGGTTTCTTTCCAGTGTGAATTGACGCATGACGACGCAAAGCACTTAGCAATGTGAAACCCCTACTGCAGACATCACATTCAAAAGACTTAGATTTTATATTACTGTGTGTATTTAAATGGATCTCCAAATTGGATTTTCGTCTGAATTTTTTTTTACAAATCTCACAACTAAATGATTTCTTTCCCGTGTGAATTAACTCATGACTACGCAAAGCACTTAAGAATGTGAAACACCTACCACAGACGTTACATACAAAAGGCTTCTTATCATTGTGAGTATGCAGGTGCCTCTTTAAAGTATCATTTTCACCAAAATCTTTCCCACAAATACCACACCAGTATAATGTACCATTATCATTTATTTCTGATTGTGTAAGCCTCGTTAGCACAACAGGTGCCTTAGAAGAAGCCACTATAGTCCTAACATTTGCTGCTTGATCAGCGCTTTCTTCTAACTCTTGAAACCTCCCACACTGACCTGTAAAGTCACACACTCTATACATAATATCATGCTCTTAGGAGCCATCCATAGATTACATTATACGTTGAGGGGGAGGGAGGGGAGCAATGAAATGACACATTGTGTGACAAGAGACAGAAAAGTCAAAAGCTTTATGTTGTCACATGTCAAAATCTATTACAATTCAAAATTTATATGAAAACTAAAGGAAAACCAACCATAAAAAATAAACCGGTTGATCCTGCAGACTACCCCTGAAACTTAACATTAAATTGAGGTATTTAAGTTCCAAAAGATTGAAAGTTTTAAAGAATTATAAAATCTAGTTTGTTAAATATTACAGTATTTTTTAACTTTTAAAAAGCAGTATAATTTGAAAACAATGATAGATTTGTCTGTTGTTTTATTTTAGTTATCCATAAGACATATAAAATTGACATATATATGTGATGTCACATGTGATGGGGAGATGGAGTTCATGAGTGACCCCAGCGGCGTGCACAGGATTATGATACTGAGTATGCGGCGGAGTTCTCGGCCACAAAAACTTTTTCTTTTATAGATTTCAGCGACGTGCACATGATTATGACACATTTTATTCATTTACTTATTATTAATTAAAATCATTTAAAACGTACGAACGTTTTATTAAAATATCTGTGAATGGCAAGTAAAGCACTGCTTTTCTGCCTACAAGGAGCGCACGCGCCTGAGTGACCCTTAGACGTAGGAAACTACTATGAGATATGAAATAACCAAGGGAAAACAGTGTCATTTCATCCCGAGTAATGGCGGACTTAAGAACAACTGTTTACTGTCTACGTAATAATTGATAAATTATATTGCAATTGGGCATGTTACTTTAAGAATTAGTTTTTATTTTAGATTTCAGGTACACACACACACACACAAAATTATAGAAAAATACAAATAAACGCTCAAATCAATTTAATATTTTGTAAACAAAGGGTAATTTGACATTTTACGTACATTGACAGCGTATTTTAGTAATGGGCAATGGCATATTGGCCGCAAGCTGTTTAAGGTGCTGTTATTTTTTTTAATGATTTGAAATTAGAGCACTGACAGAATTTTTATAACTTTGTCTATTATGAAAATTTGAACTTGTTAGACAGAGATAAAGGCATTTTTATATGTCCAGTGTTGGAATGCATACAATTTTATAGTTTTAATTGTTTATGGAAATTAATGCCAAGTCCTTATCTTTCTCTTGTCAAATGTGTGACCACCCCTTCTTTTTTAAACTTTTGCTGTATCCGCACTTAGCCACTTGGGCCATTGTACGTATGTTTTGTTGTAATTGTACATTGTATGTGTGACCACCCTATGGATAGGGTATGGGCACAGTATACTGGAAACTAACAGTAGTCAATCTACATACAGGTGATATTCGAGCAACGCACACATAGGCACTTCTCATGGACATAATATCTCGGAATGGTTCAGGTCAGTTTGTTCCACACCAGTACGGGATATCACATCTGTGATATAGACACCAAAGATGTTAATGATGCATTGCTATCTTGTGAGATATTAATGCATAGCAAAAGATGTAGTGTTGGGGCCTTAATGCCACATGCAAATGCTGGTTCCATGCAATATTATCTAAACACATAGTTAAGGTATCTGGGGATAGACTCTGGCCTGGTGGTGGCCACATGCCAGGCATATCCAAAAAAGGGCTCTATTTTCATTTTCGGCCACTTGTTGGCACCATATGCGGGTACATGTAGGGACTCAATGGGTTACTACCTACAGGGGTGACACCTCCCCTTGTAAAATGTTTTATTTTTAGATAAACTGTGTGATTTAAATTGCACGGAATCAATACCCAATTTATTCTGAACTGGTGTCAGTTCAGTATCTTCACTCTTGACTACACTTGGCTGAAAACTGGGATCTTGTTTACCAACTATACTCCATTCTGAAAAAAAAAAAACAATTTCACATTGAAAGAAATATATTATTTGCCTATCAACTAATCATATGCTTAATTTGTTTAGTTACAGGCATTGACAACCAACACTAGGCTAATAAAATTTGATTTCTTGTACCAAATAATTCTATCAATAAAAATCTGACACGTGGGGAAAAGGAACACCGTGTTCCTATCATACGTATTTACAGCTCACTGGATTGGCTAGTATCAATTCTTTTTGATAAAATCTATTAGTCAGATGTGTTGACCACTGGTCTATCATTAGGTCGATTAGGTTCACTTAATGGTTTAGTAGTTACAGTTCAAAAAACAAATAAAATCTTCTTTTTGTTATTTTGAAGTTTTAAATTACTCAATTTTCATATTTTAAGTTAAGGTGACCAACCGTCCTGTATTTTGCGAGACCATCCCATAATACTAATGTAGCCTCGTATTACAGGAATTAGTGAAATAATTCCACAAAATGTTGGAAGCATCCCACATGTCACACAAGCCTTATTATTCAATGCATTGGTATATCATGCCTATATATGCCATGATAGGTACAACATTGTCATACCACAAACACTTTACCCAATACACTTAATTATTACAGCTTTACAAATGCCGCCAACAGTGAAAACCGAACTTGTAAATTCACAGCAGATTAACAAAAAGTACCTCTGTTCTCGCAAAGTGTTTAACCATTTCAAAAGTGCAGTATAACAAATGCAAAAGCCTGACCTTAAAAGTGTCACTCTAGTGATAAATACGTTTTTAAAATTAAATTACTTTAGTTAGTTTTTGTTGTTTTTTTTACTTCAGTATGTTTTAATATAATTTTGGTCAGCAGTAGTAGTAGTAGGTACATATTGACAAAATTTCATACTTCGCATTCACATTCACCTATACCATACTGTACACAAAACATCCCCCATCCAAATTCCAGAAAGTGGGCCACCTTACTTTAGGTTGAAAGGTTTCAGCCCAGAGATGAGAGCAGTGATTCATGTAAAGCCAAATTTGGTTCTTTTATGTAAAGGAATGATGAAATATGTATTACTTTGCTGAGCACAATAACGTTCAAAATATTGCTCAATTATTCAATTTAAAGGATGAAAATACTGGCAGAGACTAAAAGTAGGTATACTTTTACCCAGGAGATATGTGTACCTCTAAAACGGGTGGCTTAACTTGCAAACATGTACCTTGTGTCTAATTAAAAAATGATGTTTATCATACGAAGAGCGACTCACCTTTTAAGACATTTTCTGATTCAGTTTTAATCTCCAGTGACACACTGGTTTCTTCGTATTCTTCGTATTCATAGTCCATATCCATCTCAACTTTAATGACATCAGTTTTTAATATAAGTTCTGATGTATTATGAAAAGAATAGCAATCAGGGTCTTCCTCAACTTTTACAGACATTTTATTACTGCACATTGAGGTCAGATAAAAATTGCAACAGCATAAGCTTTTTAAATAGTCCTTTGTATATTATATTTTATTACTAGGAATTAAGAAATATGAAGCTTTAAATTACTGAATAATGCCATGGAATTAGAACCTAGATACTTAATAAAAAAATAAACACAATTCTTTAGTAAGTAATACACCCGCATAGAAATATGAATAATAGAGGTCAATGTACACCCGTGCCATTTTTTTTTGAAAAGCTTAAAACCAGTGTTGCCAACTACAATAGATCCGAGTCGTTAAATTTAATAAAATGTCGCTAGAAAGTCGCCAAAACTGAATTTTGTGTGAGACGGACACATGAATGATTTTTAGATAAGAAATAAAGTATGAGCGCGTGAATTTATGCATTTTAATGTCTAAACATTCATTAGTAGCTAGTAAACATATATTTACCTACTAGGTGGTGGAGTTCTGCATAATCTCGCCCGGGCCTGGTACTACTATTTTACCTATTCCAGCCACAATAGTGCCAGTGCTTGTCACTGACGTGTTCCGGTGTAGAGGCTAAAGTAGCCGGTAAACTTATGCATGTGTCATTAGACCTCACCACAAGATAACAACGCACCATTAACATCTTTGATGTTTAATAGGAGATGGTTGACTCTTCCCATCAGAATACCCATTTGCATGTCTGCTATAATAAAATATAAGAAAATTGTCGAACCGTCAAAAGTGCCTGTAAGATTTGACTGTTATAAATCAACAAGTTAGCAACGATAATACCTGATTGTTTTATTTCAAATACTAGAAAATTTTTATTTGACACTTATAATGAAAATTATCTATACGAATAAATCAAAGTGTTTGTGATATTAAAATAACCGCTTTTTACTAAATGCATAGAGATGTATACACACGACACATACACCAAAATAACATTTTTTACAATTTTTTTTTGTCTGTCTGTCTATCTGTCTGTTTGTTCCGGCTTATCTCTGGAATGGCTGGACCGGTTTTGACGGGGTTTACACTGGCAGATAGCTGATGTGATAGGGAGTAACTTAGGCTACTTTTTTTCGCTCACCTTTTACGAGATCCTTAACATTATTGCACTGATCATTCGTCAAAAAGAGGACCGGATTAAAAATAAGACAATTATGTAAAAAGCACTTTATTCACATAGTCACGGATCTGAACTCAGCGTACTCAATGAAGCCATCATTGTTCTTGTCAGCTTGCTTCAATGCGCCTTCCACTATTTCCGAGAGGTCTTTGTCCTGATAGATTATATTGTGAGACCGGCCATGTTCTCCGTCATCTAAAATAAACAGGTAATTATTACTAAAATAAAAAAATTGTCTCTTTCGATGTTACTTTCGGTTCACGGACGATAATAAACGTGATGACGTGATAAGGAAACAAGATCGTGCCTCTATATCGCTCGTCTGCGTGCGTCTATATATATATATATATATATATATATATATATATATATATATATATATATATATATATATATATATATATATATATATATATATATATATATATATATATATATATATATATATATATATATATATATATATATATATATATATATATATATATATAACTAGCTGTGCCCGCGACTTCGTTCGCGTGGAAAAAATAAAAACCCGCATAGTTCCCGTTCCCGTGGGATTTCCGGGATAAGAACTATCCTATGTCTTTTCTTGGGTCTCAAACTATATTTGTACCAAATTTTATCCAAATCGGTTCAGTGGTTTGGCCGTGAAAGCGTAACAGACAGACAGACAGAGTTACTTTCGCATTTATAATATTACTATGGATTGGAATCTCGGAATCGGCTCCAACGATTTTCATGAAAGTCACAAATTAGGGGTTTTTCGGGTCAAGGAATCGATTTATCAACGTTCCAGGTCCAAGAAAAGCTCGGTTCTCAAGATATGGGTATGTGAAAAATCGAGCAAAGCTCGGTCAACCAGGTACAGAAAAAAAATATTTATATATATTCTATAGGAATCGATTTATAAAGGTTCAAGGTCCAAGAAAAGATCGGTTCCAAAAATATGTGAAAAGCCGAGTACCGACCGAGAGACCGAGCAAACCGAGTAGATATATATGGTGAAGGTACCTAAGTCGTACACGCGAGGAAGAAGAATACCCCTTTCGGTAAATAATTCCACATAGGCGCATTGCTAGACAAAAAGTGACAAAAAAATTGCACGTAAGGGGCCATCCATAAATTACGTCACTCGAATTTCTTGATTTTTCGACCTCTCCCCGTCTTTGTCACAGCTAGTGATATTTGTGAGACCCCCCTCTCACCTAGTGTGATGTAACATATTTTACAATTTTACATTGGAATTATGATCTCATTCGATTATTTTTTATCTATACAGATAGCTTTTTTAAGTTACGGTTGCAATACTTAAATATAAAATATTATATGTTGAAAAAATGTGATGTCACAAAATTTGGAACCCTTCCCTACCCCTTGTCGCACAATGTCACATTTCGTCGACCCCCTCCTTCCCCCTTAACGTGTGATGTAATTTCTGGATGGTCCCTAAGTGGATTTCCAGATTTTGAAAAGGTGAGGTTAGATTAATTAGAGGAACTCAGATTTGTTGATTTTAACAAACACTTTAATCATACGACATAACATCTCAACATTCACTTGTTCCACTTTAAAATAAACAATTATTCGGACATCCAAGAAATATACCCACCACCAAGCCATGACCCTGTAAATCTCTCGATCATACGAGCCTCATCGCAGCCGAATTCCGTGCACATGGGATTTTTCTGTGTTCACTATCTCGTACATATTCCCTACAAACTTTTTCCGTCACATTCCCTGTTTCACTTTGGAGCTGAACATCACATATTACGCCTTTACCGCCAACCTTAATAATCCAAGCTCCTTTTTGGGTACCATAACTTTGTATAAACTTTGTATAAGGCATGCAAAGTTTTCCTCTGGCGACACGAGATAAAAAAAATATAATTACGCTCGGTTCCCTTGGTGGGTAACCAGAGTAAATCGAACGTCATAACCGCTCACATCACTTTGGTAACTAATGAGACCTCTGAGAAATTTCCGTAAATACACTATGGTCTCTATAGATACCAATGCTAACTTCATCCAAAAAAACAATATTTTCACTATTTACCAGTTTTGATACAATACTCTATGGTATTTTATCGTTTTCGAACGAAATATTGTACAGAATAACATCAAATTGGCATTCTTTTTCAAATACGTTCTTGGGGAAAAATAAAAGAACTTAGTCTGCCATTTTGATTCGTGATGTGTGTTATGTGTTGGTTGCAGTTTATGATACAGGTTAATTTAAAAGTGTTTTGGCGTATTAATCAACAAGTAAACTTTATTTATAATCAAGATTAGTTCAATATCTAACAATTTAGATAATAATTTTGTCAAAAAACCGTAAATATCAATTAATAAAACATATATTTCGTTAACAACCAACTTGATGTACCAGCGCTTTGGGTATGACGGTACCTATATTTATTTATTTTCGTAAATTTTAATGTTGATATTTATGATCTCAAAAAAAATCATATGATGTGAATGTGAAATATCCTAAACAACATTTTAAAAAAAAACATAGTTGTAAAATTGAAAAAGAAATAAATTATTTAAAAATTACGAAAAAAAACAACGTATTAATTATGAAAAAAAAGTATTAATATTTATGTAAATAAATATTTTTGTACTATAATATATGTTGATTTTTTTTCTGTATGTATATGTTTACCAAATTTGTAAAAAAATAAAAAAAAGCATAGGTCATCGATTTACTTTTTGAATAAAAAATCCTCGACTGACAAGTAGTTATATTTTTCTCAAAGTGTCGTGTTACACCTGAATTATTTTGTAGCTTAAGCCATTTAAATTAAACAATTCTCACACCAGTGTATTGCAGTGCTCAAGACCTCTTAAAAAATATACGCTTTACAGTATCGGATTCAATTCAAAGAACTCATAAACCATTTTTGTGACCACGGTCCACCGGAACGAACTCGGAACGTGTGCGCGTAACGGTCCGTGTTTTTTTGCGAAAAAATGCGAAATTGGCTGGTGGTGTGAGCGGTTAAGACTTTCCAATTTACCACGATTCACTGGTTGTCAGTTGGCGAGATAAGTGTTGATCCCCATTACCGCATTTTAGCTACCTGAAAACGGATATCGACTATTTCTAGCAATAACGATGACCAACGGTTTTACGTGCTCATATGAGGCACGGAATTAATAATACACCACCCGCCAGACTCCGAGCTGCTACAATGCAAGATCCTGAAAATATACTTCCTCCTCACGCCATTGTAATCCCCTCAAAAACCACGCTCGCTCTATTACATACAACCTACAACTCATATTCGCATTCGCGAATATTGGCAATGGATATTTGCATTCGCATCTGCATTCGCAAATGCTTAAATATTGACATTCGTTACACCACTAATCGATAGAATAGGTGAGCCTTAAGCGAGTATGTAAGTAAAAATATCCCGTGGATAGAAAAAGAAAGAAATTTTACATTTGATATACGTGTTTACATAAGTTAGATACACAAACAAGTACAGTTTTTTTTCTGTCTTTATCGACAGGCGACTTTGTGCTTGACTTACCTACTCTATGTATACTTTCTCTATGGTTTAAAATCACTTTTAAATAAACATTGGAATACAACTATGTTGCTGCCTTTATATTGTACAATACCCCTTTCAATGTATAGTCCACCTTTATTTCGCGCCAGAACTCCTGCAAACTCCTGTTCCTTATACTTAAGACACTGTCCCAATAATAGAGTAGATATAAATTACTACCTTGATAACAAAATAGTGATGTGCAAAAACGGTATGATAACATAACTACGTTTTAAAAACTTATTTTTGTCTGCTCAAATTGAGCAGCTCAATAATATATTTTAGTTATTACTACTACTAATTTACCCGTGCAGTTTGAAGCCTACCAGGAGGGTGTCACTCTGCAGTTTAAGTATATTCGGCAAATACGCCGCTCGGGCAGCGAATGGCAGTTGGCTGTCACTTGGACCACCGGCAGTGGAATTGGCTCACATGACAGTCGCGGTCATGACTCCCTTTGAGTATACTACATCAACTGGGTGAAAAAACTTCTCAAGTGACAACCCCGCGTCAACATTCGCATCTTGCCACGGTTCGCGCGCTGCTGTAACCTAACATAACCTGACTTTTGTAACGGAGTGAATCTTCTGTATAGTAGTACTATTAGGAATTTTGTTACCCTAGTTCCTATTTCTTAGTAATATTATAAATGCGAAAGTATGTTTGGTTGGATGAATGATAGCTATGCTGGAGCTGCAGTTGCGTTTATCGTCACAAAGCTTCGTGCAACGACAGCATATACCTTCGCGACGACACACGCAAGTGCGGCTCCAGCTCTTTCACGCAAAAACGGTTGAAATGATTTAGATGAAATTCGACATACATATAGATGATGACCTGGAATATCATACAGGATACTTTTTATCCCGGAAGAATAAGTTTTCCCGTGGGATTGACCAAAAAAATTATAATGTAACGGGCTGCAAGGCGTAGCCAGTCGCCAATAAATACCAAAGATTCACCACATTTATACGTTTGCCGACTGTCATACCCTCTAAACCGGAACACGGCAGTGAGCACTGAGGCTGCTGCAGCAAGAACACAACAAAGCCGATCGAGATGTTAAAAAATTGGAACTCTACAACTTAATAGCAGTCATGATAGCAATAACATATTAAGCCAAGCATTCGAACTGCCTCGTATTATGGTAGATTGTCTATTCAAATCGGGTTCGGAACTACACAGGGAATCAATGACCTATCTTAAGTATCTGCAGTCATGACCGTTTAGCAACCTTAAGTAATGACTAAATACTTTAAGTTATTTTGACGTCAAAAAGTCTGTGTGCCCTTAGACTATACGAGTACTATTCTGTTCTTCCGTAGAAGCCTAAACCAGCATGCTTACAATTAGGAACAATATATGAATAAAAGTCATTTTAATATTATTTTCGATTTATTTATCCAAACTGCAGTATTTGCCTCTGTTTTTCAAACATTTTATAACTGGCAATCATCCGCTGATTGAAATACAATAGTATGATCATAGACTATATTAAAATCTCTTTTAATTTTGACAACATACCTACTTTTACCACAAACAATATAGCTACAATATACCTAGGTATAGGTGGAGCTACTCATATTAATTAATTGAAACAAATATTTACGTTACATCTCTGTCTATGAAGTCTCTCCGTCTCTTTTTATACAACTGTGTTAGAAAGAGAGGGTAAGACCTCAGAAGATGACAGCAGTATTTAAAATTTGGTTTCAAGTAGGTATTAGAAGTGTTGCCTCCAGATATATTACAGCTTCAGCAATATAGTAGTTGTATGTGCAGAACAATAACGTGTATACGTGTAATACATTATACACGTAATTGGTGTAGAAATATTATAATCATCATGCTGGAGCCGCACTTGTGTCTATCGTCATAAAACTTCGTGTAATGGCACGATAAAAGCTGATTTGACTGGCTATTATCGCATACATTCCAGACTGTGTGTGCCTTAGCGCGCATATACCTTCGGAACTATATACGCAAGTGCGGCTCTAGCTTCATAATAATGTGTATCAAATGCATAGTAGTGTGTGTAGCATTTATTTTTATTAATGTAATCTGTTTTAAGACATAATATATAAAAATATTAACTTTTTGCACTTACTTACTCTTCTTTTAAACTGTAACTATTCCAAATTTATAGTTTTTTCTAAATATCATTCTATATAGTTTTATTCTAAATATCATTAGATAGTAAACAAGCAGATAGCTCTCATTATGGAAAGAGAAGCCATCGCATATAGAGGCCAAAAATATTATCGGTGCGTTGCTGTCCATGTGGCGGCAATTCTTACCTATTCACATAATTCAATTTCAAGAGATATTACATACTATTGATATAAAATATGTATAAAATCCCTGTAGAACTCGAAATAGGGCTTATAACAATTTCGTGGACATTATAAAAAATATACTAAATGACTGTCTAAAAATATTTTGGTATTTCGAAATTCTCTATCAATTTCGCTACAATTTTGCGAGAATTTCAAACTGTACAACACTTCATCGACTAAACGGATGTGGCTTTGTAATTCTATCGCCTCTTTTGTCCGGCATTTTATGTTGCCATGGCAATATTTGAAGTATCATTTAATAATATTATTTATTTTGATTGACGAAAGAACACGGGCGAGACTCCATACATAATTTTCTTTAGTTATTACTTACCTTTAAATTTAATATAAGAAAGAAAGAAAGAAATAATTTATTTGCCAGAATATGGAAGTTACAAGTTATTAAAATTTGATTAAGTTACCAACATATTCTACCATGATATGGTGTGCAAATATTTTAAAATTATAATTATTTATCATTAAACTAAAAATGTTGTGAGTCGATTTTTTACAATTACTACCGGATCGGAACGCGGCCACACACTAAGAAGATCCAGCGGAGGAAACTCAGCGGGCTTGTTTTTTTTAATTATATTTACATGATACAATTACAAACATTATTTCACATCACAACTTATTTCTATAATTTACAAAATTCATTTTTTGTTTAATTAAAATATTGACATTTTATAAAGTTTAAAGACACAAGATAGGTAGGTATTCTATAAGATTTTATACACTCCTTAACTTACCCGCATTTAATTCATACTTTTTAAGCTTGGGGAATAATAGCTAGATAAAGTGGGAATTTATAAGTTAACGTAAACATCCAACAACACATCAACATTAGATCCCTTCTTAAAATACTATGGTTAGGATTCATCTTATTAATACCAATAATATAGTAAACTGTAATACGTCAATGTCGCTGTAAATCATTTATCAATTATATTGACATTGCACACTATTTTTTCATTAAACAATAGTATTTTGGAACGTTCATATAGGTATTTCATGTTTTTAAAGAACCGTAAACTAGATATACATTATATGCTTTTGCCAGAGGACTTTTAGACAAGGATATCGTGTAAGATAACAAAAAAGGAATTAGCTTTAAATTATTATTTAGTGCAGAAACAGGGAGAATTTTTATTCGACACTATTATTATAAAGACGGTAATATATAAACTTATAAATGTTTTAATGTAAACAAAAATAAAGTTTTGTTCAATGGTAACACTTAAATATAACAAAAGAAGCCAATCAAATTACTATGCGTTCCAACTGAGAACAGGACTGTCAAGATGAGATATTGCTCCGCCGTTTACAAAAACTTCATAAGTCATGAGTAAGATGTGCAAAAAATATCTAACAAAGAAATGCTTGAAACAAATTATTTTCATTCTAATTGGTATATTTTTTATTTAGATTTACATCAGATCATGTTACCATGTATTAAAATAAGGTGTAAAGTAACTAACACGACTTTTATATATACATCTTCTATATATATAAAAATCAATCCCTATTTTCCTTGGTCACGACATCACGCGTGAATGGCTGGACCGATTTTGCTAATTCTTTTTTGTTGTGTTTGTAATTGTCAGGATTCTTGTGAAAATATTAAGAAAATTGCGCGGAAGTTTAATGCAATTTTGGCTGCGTGGAAGGACAATCCCGTAGTCATATATAAATTACGTGTCACGTTGTTTGTCCGCTACGGATTCCTAATATGTAAGGCAAAACAACGTTTGCCGGGTCAGCTAGTATTATATATAAATGAACGGCTAGACTGATATATTTTACAGTTTTTTGCTGATGAATATTTTATTTTAATATTTTTATGCTTATTCTGGACAAAGACAACCCAAAACCACAAAAATCGCAACAAAATTGGACCCGTCGTTTTTGACTTATAAGTGGTGTAACTAACACGACTTTTTTATATTAATAGATGAACAGCTAAACTGATGTTTTTTACTAATTTTTTAATGATGAAAATAATATTATTAAAACGTTATTTATTCTTCAACAAATCACTAATATTTTTTTAACTAATATTTTTTTGCTGACATTACCTACTAATTTCACACTTGTGGTATGAAGTTGATAACAAGCGCGCTCCTATTCTCCATTGGAACGCATAGTGGTCTCAATATTTTTGTTCTAATTGTTCCTAGCGATTTAATTAATTGTAATAATTAAAAAAACGTGGGATATTATTCCTGTTGAACTAGTATATATCACACCAAAAGACACACAAGATATTAAAACTCAAAATCGCCTGTGTTCTCTCTTCTTTTCCTTCTTTCTAAACAATGCCTTTAACGGTCGGACAGGTTTTTTTACATACTGTTTTTATTTAGACAAAACTCTTTTTAGTAACTTGACGGATGCTTGACGGGCACAAATCAATGAGAACAGGGGAACTGCGTATTTAGTTATCGTTTAAAACCATTGATATAAAAAATCCAAGATGCACAGTACTGAATAAAACTGTCACTCAACTAATATCACATACAATAAGTAGTTATAGATATGGCAAAAATGTATGTTTTTGCATATTTAATCTTAAGCGGATTTATAGTTGTTTTTAGAAAGCATTGTACACAAAGTAATAAAATTGTCAGTGTCGCGACCGACTCGATTCTATTTGAAATGAGCGCACAATTTAAAATTTTGCGCTCATTTTTAGAGGACATTTTTGAGACACTGATTGTGTATCTTGGATTTTTTATATCAATGTTTAAATTCGACTAAGATTTAGTTTTTTGATTAGCAGCTTTGTACATACTAATTCTATACTCTAAATAATCTATAAAACCATCGTTATTTAAATCTGTATGTTTAAAGGCTTCTTCTAAAACTGCCTCTATTTGGTCATCGGTATAGGATGCATGATTTTTATCGATATTGTCTGTAAAAGTAAAAAATCAATTAATACTTATAATTAATTCGAGACGTGATGAATGAAGGTGACACATCACATTTTTTGAGTAAGATATTTGCTATATTTCATTGATTCAGGCGTTACTTTGCGGAAATTCATGACTTAAATATTAATCCAATGTAATTGTAACCTTCCGCAGTTTTTTGAAGTTAAATTTTTTTAGTGTAAAAGAGTAGATAACTCTTTTTTTAACATATCATAAGATAGCAAACAGATGGGTCTCCTGATGGAGTCAACCATCGCCTATAGACACCAAAGATGTTAATGGTGCGTTGCTCTCTTGTGGCGAGGTCTAATGCCACATGCATAAGTTTACCGGCTACCTTAACCCTCCAATCTGAAACACGATAGTAACAAGCACTGACGCTATTGCCGGGATTGGAAAGTGCCCGTGGGCGATAGGCTTGCCACCTTCACATTTGTGGGACCAAGTATCTACGGCTAATCGTGGGTGCACTTGTTATACCTCTGCCTGCCTCTTCAGACATATGGGCGTGAATATATAAAAATACTTGTTTGCTATTTTATAAGATAAAAAGGCGATACTGTGCTTACAGATGCAGTTTTACACAGTATACGTACCGCTGGCCCTCGGGTAGAGCGCGAGGGGCGATCAATCTAAACGCCTAGTGACAAGGAGTAATAAGTTGCAATAAACCTAAGCATCGATGCCCAGGGTGCCCTGCGTACTCTGGGGGGGGGGGGGGGGCAAATTGCGCTCACACACTTTGCTGCTCGGGACAAACGGAGCAAAAAACTAAAGGCACCCCCTACCACACTCCGCGTGGATTTTATTAATATTAGGGGTCTCAACTCTAATTTAAATGCCGTCCACTACCACCTTGAGACGGCTAAGCCGGCCTTGCTCTTTTTAACCGAGACACAGATATCTTCTCCGGCGGATATATCATATCTCTCCTACCCGGGGTACAAATTAGAGCATTCATTTGTACCCCGGGCAGGAGTTTGTGCTTACGTTAGAGAGGATATCTGTTCCCGACGTCTCAGCAGCCTTGAAGGCAGGGACCTATCCATCTTATGGCTACGCATAGAGTGCGACGACCATCCTCGCATCTATGCGTGCCTTTACAGGTCCCATAGTGGAAATGCCGAAGTAGACCGACTCGTAGAGCATTTACAAATAGCAACGGATTCCGTGATACAGCAGATCCCCACCGCGGAGATCGTGATCCTTGGTGACTTTAACGCCCATCATGTTAAATGGCTTAGCTCACGTACCACCGATCATGCGGGGAGATCTGTTCACGATTTTGCTCTAGCATATGGTCTAACACAGCTAGTTACCTCACCTACGCGTGTTCCAGATGTGGATGACCATTTACCTTCCCTGTTAGACCTTCTGCTGACCTCTCATCCGGACAGTTACCAAGTTTCCGTAGATGCTCCACTAGGTTCTTCAGACCACTGCCTCATACGGAGCGAAGTGCCGGTAATGCGACTATCGCGGCCTCGTTTCTCAGGCTGTGGCCGCGTTTGGCACTACAGGTCAGCAGATTGGGACGGATTGCGGTCCTTCTTTGCATCCTACCCATGGAGGCAAATATGCTTCTCACTGGATGATCCAGATGTCGTTGCTGAATGCATCTCCGAAGTGGTGCTGCAGGGCATGGAACTGTTCGTTCCGTTTACTGCGGTACCCATCGGTGGCAAGTCACGGCCATGGTTTGGTCGCCACTGCAAAACGACTTCACGTCGAAAGCAGGAGTGCTACCGAGCGTGGGCTGCTGCGGCGGCATCTCATGATGTAAACACCAGTGCAGTTAGAAAGGAGTATAATTTTGCCTCTAGGTCTTTCAAAAGAGCCATCGCAAAAGCAAAATCTGAGCACATTGGCAGAATTGGTGAGAGACTAGTTCGCCTTCCTTCGGGAACTCGTGCGTTCTGGTCTCTCGCCAAGGCTGTCCAAGGGAATTTCTGTCTGCCTTCATTTCCACCTCTGCGCAGAGCTGATGGCTCTCTGGGCCATGCTGCCAAGGAGAAAGCCGATCTTTTGGGCTCACTCTTTACTGCCAACTCGACTCTGGACGACCAAGGAAACATGCCGCCTACCATCACGCAGTGTGACAGTTCCATGCCCGAGGTTCAATTCCTCCAAACAGCAGTGCGTAAAGCACTCTTCCTTGGATGTCCATAAGTCTAGTGGGCCTGATGGCATCTCACCAATCGTGCTCAAGATCTGTGCTCCCGAGTTGACACCGGTTTTAACGCGTCTTTTCCGGCTCTCATACTCAACAGGCGTTGTCCCTAAATCTTGGAAGACAGCTTTAGTGCACCCAATCCCTAAGAAAGGCGATCGCTCAGATCCATCCAATTATCGGCCTATAGCGATAACCCCTTTGTTCTCCAAAATAATGGAATCCATTATTAACAGCCAGCTTTTGGGGTATCTAGAAGAGCACCAGCTGATTAGTGATCGTCAGTACGGTTTTCGTCGCGGTCACTCAGCTGGTGATCTTTTAGTTTACTTAACGCACCGATGGGCGGAGGCTGTGGAGAACAAGGGGGAGGCTTTGGCAGTTAGTTTGGACATAGCGAAAGCCATTGATCGGGTATGGCACAAAGCACTTCTCTCCAAACTTCCTTTTTATGGGCTTCCTGTGAAACTCTGCAATTGGATCACCAATTTTTTGGCAGATCGGAGCATCAAGGTCGTTGTTGATGGCGCATGCTCTGAGCTTAAACCCGTCAATGCTGGTGTTCCTCAGGGCTGTGTGTTATCACCTACACTGTTTCTTCTGCATATTAATGACATGTTGCAATCAAGCAACATTCATTGCTATGCGGATGACAGTACGGGTGATGCTTTGTACTCTGGCCGCAGCGGAGTTTCTCAACAATATGTCAAAGAGTGCCGGAACAAACTTGTGTCGGAAATCGAAGAACAACTTTCCTCAGTCTCAAAGTGGGGTCGACTAAACTTAGTCCACTTTAACCCCAAGAAGACACAAGTTTGCGCGTTTTCCACCAAAAAATCTCCCTTTGTCGTATCTCCTCGCTTCGAAAATACTTCCCTTACAGCCACAGCCAGTCTTGAAATTCTTGGAGTTGACATATCGAGCAACGTTCAGTTCCGTGGTCACTTGGAAGGCAAGGCCAAATTAGCCTCAAAAAAGCTGCGTGTTCTCAGCAGGGCCAGACAGTATTTCACGCCGGCCCATCGCCTACAACTTAATAAGGCGCAAATCCGGCCTCATATGGAGTACTGCTCTCACTTGTGGGCGGGGTCTCCTCAGTACCAGCTCCTTCCTTTTGACCGCATTCAACGTAGAGCGACTCGAATCGTCAATAACAGGACTATTTCTGATCGGCTTGATTCTTTGGCATTGCGTAGAGATGTGGCTTCGCTCTGCATCTTCTATCGGATCTATCATGGGGAGTGTTCCGACGAACTGTTTGGATTAATTCCTGCCGCAGAATTTCACCATCGGACATCGCGACAAAATTGAAAATTTCATCCTCACCATCTCGATGTCTGGAAATCCACAACTGTGCGATTCTCGAGGCACTTCTTCCCCCGCACTATTCCTCTGTGGAACCAATTACCGGCAGGGGTTTTTCCAAGCGGATACGACTTAGGGACCTTCAAGAAAAGAGCCTACTCTTTCTTAAAAGGCCGGCAACGCAACTGCAAATCTTCTAATGGTGTGGTTGTCCATGGGCGGTGGTGATCACTTACCATCAGGTGAGCCTCCTGTCCGTTTGCCCCCTTTTCTATAAAAAAAAAATCTTTAACGAAACTTATGCATGAGGCATTAGTCCTAAGTAACCTGCCACATAGATAGCAACGCACTATTAACATCTTTGATGTTTGTAGGCGATGGATGTCTCTTTCCATCAGGAGAGTTATCTGTTTGTTTCTCAATAAAAAAAAGAAAAATTATAACAATTCGGCGCCTGATAGTTTATCAACACCGTGCCTACGATATGTAATTTAGAGACTGAAATTAGCCGGAGTAGAAAAGGTCTTCAACGCTAAGAAGTACAGCAATAAAGCTGATTCAAAGGTGAAATTAATTAAATTTGCTAATCTACGCGAAATGTTCTGCAACCTTCACGATTCCACCGAAAAAAAGGCGCCGGTTTAATCCATACAAATAAATAAAATTGGAGTGTCTGTTTGTAATATTAAGTGCAGCTTGCACCAAAATGCTTAAATGCATTTAGTCCCTTAAACATGTTTAGCAAATATCAAATCGCCTTATATGCCGTCAGTTTAAACATATTTAGTGACTTAAAATGATTTAAGCATTTTGGTGCAAGCCACCCTTAACGACCGGTTTTAACTAAACGCATATGGATAATAATAAATAAATAAATATTCACGGGACAAATTACACTTACTGATCTAACCCTAAAGTAAGCAAATTATGTGCTAGTGTTATGGGTGTTAAGTCAACGATACTAATACATAGAAATACATATATAAATACTAGAATACATATAATAAACACCCAAACCCGGAAATACAAACATTTATGCTCATCACACAAATGCTTGTCCCCGTCGGGGATCGAACCCGAGCCTCGTTGATTGCGTAGTCAGGGCCGCTAACCACTCGACCAACGGGGCGGATATATACATGGTACATATAACAATATAACTTTTTACGATTTTTGTCCGTCTGTTTGTTCTGACTAATCTCTGGAACGGCTGGGTCGATTTTGACGAGACTTTCACTGAAAGATAGCTGATGTAATAAGTAGGCTATTTTAAAAAAAACACGCGGACGAAGTCACGGGCACAGCTAGTAAATGGATAAAACTCACCTACGTTCCGCACAAAAAAAACCCTAGCGACGCAATTATCTAGCCACGTCGGTAGCAAGCGCAAAAGCACACAATTTATGCACCCAACGCACGTTACACTTCGAAACCGAAAAATCTTTAGTGAAAAGTGAAACGTGAGTTGAGAGCGTAAATTGGTTACTTTTGTGCCTGCTACGTGGTTGATTGGGTGATAGTATGGCGGATTTGTGTTGATAATTGTGCCGCTGGGGAGTTCTTTTTTGTCGAGACCATCCGTTAGTTTTTTATCGGTTTATTAAGCCGCGTCTTTCTTTCATCATCGCAGAGGTCACATAGAACAGACTGTGGAGAATATCAAATTTAATTAACTTCAACTTTTAATTACGGATTTCTGCAAAATAACGCCTTAATCAATAAAATGAAAAGATGAAGCTGATGATATGTAATTTTGAAATAAGCAACAATTCTTGTCGCTATTGGATCTTCAGAATCGTATAGTTAGCAATTTTTGCTTTAACTACAAGGATAATGAACGTGAAAAAATTAAGCTAAAATCAAAGACTTATTTTTGCTTTAAGTACAAGGATAATGAACGTGAAAAAATTAAACTAAAATCAAAGACTTCTATGTACTGACGTACTAGACAAGGTAAGCCACTTCCAATAAAGTACAGTTCATAGACTGCATCTACGTAAAGAGCTCGTTGAATTAAACTCGTAATCACAATGAAATTCACAGCGGTTATGACCTTTTGGTCGCAAATACATATTGGAACGAAATTCCTTATCGCGCGTTGCGAAAGGAGGCTAGACGGAAAAATTAAGACGAAAAGTTGTAAGAACACAACGAAAGCAAAAAGTTTGCTATAGTTGTAAGCCGTGCGGCGTGCGCGTGTTTCTCTGTCTCTCTCTTTCATAGAAAGCAAGCCAGTTATTTTCGTTTCGTCTTTCTATTTCGCATTGAACAGTGTGGTGTCGCGACTCGCGACGATTATTTTTGTTGAATGTATACAAGTTTTTTGTACATAATAAATAATAAAAAATAATAACAATAATGAATCCCGAGTGTTTCTGCACAAGTTCCGTTAATAATAAAAAAAATATTATTATAACTTAAAAGAAATAAAATTTTATTACAATTCCTTCACTAATCGAAAGGAACTTCGTTCCATCCAGGTGTCCCTTGACACCTCTCAAGTTTTTTTACTGTATTATACGCTGAAATGCTGCTTAATTTTGACTTTTGTTGGACGATTTATTATTGTTTCAGCGCTGTAGCGATTGCTTACGAAAAGGAACACGACTTCTAGTCAGCATAGCTTCTTTAGTACGTAGTACATTAAACTCACTAGCAAAAATACAAAAAATATACACTTACCCCAGTCTCTGTGAGGTTTATCTTCACGACGCACACAAACAAACCACAATATAACTAACAGCCCTTACTTATAAAAGGGTTTTAAACCAAGAAGTATGTTAAGCATTTTTTGTAATAGTGAAAAGCCATGTTTTTTAAACACACAAAACATTTTCTAGATAACATTAAATGCAATTTTTAGGGTTCCGTACTGAATGGATAAAACGGGGCCCTATTACTAAAACTTTGCTGTCCGTCCATCACCAGACTGTATCTCACGAACTCTTATGTTAGACAGTTTAAATTTTGACAGATGATGTATTTCTGTTGCCAATATAACAACAAATACTAATAAAAAAACAGAGTAAAATATATTTAATGGCGGTCCCATACAAAAAATGTGATTCTTTTTTAACTTTTTTCTCGATCTTAATAAAGATAACTGATATACGCTTGAAATATTGACAGAATATTTAGTTATATATTCACATTATAAATAAATAACTAAAATAAAAAATATATTTGAGGGTACAACAAACGTGATTTTTCGTCGTTTTTTGGTACTTAGATCATGGTACAGAACCCTTCGTACGCGAGTCGTACTTGCGCGTGACCGGTTTATCTATATCTATATAAGTATTATAAATGCGAAAGTTTGAATGGATGTTTGTTACTCAATCACACAAAGACTGTACGAATTTGAATTAAATTTGGAACACAAGTAGATAACGACCTGGAATAGCACGTAGCCTACTTTTTATCCCTGAAAAATTAGCTAATCCCGCGGGATTCAACAAAAACTTTTATTATGCAGCGGGTTGCACGCTGCAGTTTGTTTGAAATACATTTATTAAATCATTATTACATATGTCATTGCGTACGATTTTTTCGTGTAGTCTTTATTGCAGAAAACTAGGCAGAAAACTGCAACCCGCGCGATACTATACAATCCCGTTCTTACTACGCGAGCCGAAGCCAAGGGTGATAACAAAGCTTGCATTGTCATACTTACTTCCCATGACGCGTATACTATTTTTTATCACAGCCGGATTGTAAGTTCATATTATACAGCTCTATAATTATTTAAAACTATTGAATTAAGACATTTAAAATCTATTGACATTAATCCATTAACGAACTTTTCACATTATAACACAAAATCATACAATTACGCATCTGCAAGAAGTTTAAGGCATGCGGTCTGGTCAATTTAGACGGGAAATAAAGTTGCATTTTGGGCCCTGAAGGTAGGGTCAAATACGAACTTTTAATCCCGGTTTGATAAAAACACATATACCTACCAAAACAATGTATGTTCTTTCTCTTTCTATTAACAGGATATTTTCACTTGCATTTACGCTTATCACTTACCTACTCTAAGTTATGTAATATTATCTCTATGGTAAATATACCTACGTCAGACTTTTGACGTAAGAATTGGGAAAATAAAAACATTTACCTCTACCAAAATATGTTTTATGAATTTCATAAAACTGATTAAACATTATATGTTAAGCAAATATCATAATCAGCTTGGCTAAAATGAAAATGTGGACGAAAAATGACAACACATTTAAAATAAAATTTATTTATCACCATTTGCATCTCTGTACACACAACCTCAAACACATATAAGGATAAACAACATTTATTATATACATATATATATAAAAATATATTTATGTGTAACAACGTCACAAATGAGCACACTAAGGCCGTACACAAAAGACTTTCGTCGTCGATCAATGTAGCCATTTTTAAAATATATTCAATAGTTCCGATAGCAAAGGCAGCACGGCCGCAGATTTTTGCCTATCCTATGAGAATTATACGAAAAAAATCAACGCCAAATTTTCACACAGATTTTTTTTACATACCTACCTATATAATCATTCCTTTTAAAATTCTATCCATACTAATACTATAAATGTGAAAGTTTGTCTGTTACGCTTTCACGGAAACTGTCGAACCTATTTTGATGAAATTAGGCATGGAGATCTTTAAGTATTCGGGATCAAGCATACGCTGATTTTTTCAATTTACCCCCAAAGGGCTAAAATAGCAAATGATCGTTCATATGAAAAATTATATCAACAACATGCTAATCTAATCGCAAGTTTGCGAATTTGCCACATTTCAAAGTTTAAGTACGTCAAGTCAGTTTCACTTACCTAAGCTTACAAATGACAAGAATGAATGACATCAAAATATATTTAAAATAAAAACAAAAATAAAAAAAATTAAGAAGCATTTATTGATTCTTAAAATATATCCATGCTAGGTAATATTATAAATGCGAAAGTAACTCGGTCTGTAACTATAATTGAAAAAAAAAACACAAGCCCGCTGAGTTTCTTCCGTCGGATCTTCTCAGTGTGTGGCCGCGTTCCGATCCGGTAGTAATTGTTAAAAAAATCGACTAATAACATTTTTAGTTTAATAACAAATAATTATAATTTTAAAATATTTGCATACTATGGTAGAATATGTTGGTAACTTAATCAAATTTTAATAACTTGTAACTCCCATATTCTTGCAAATAAATAATTTATTTTTTTCTTTCTTTCTGTCTGTGGATCTCTTCTTCACGCCTTAACCACTGAACAGATTTGGATGACATTTGGCACAAAGATAGTTCGAGACAAGACGAAAGGACGATAGCATTTATCCCGGAAATCCCACGGGCACGGGAACTATGCGGATAAAACCCCATGACTGACCATATTTAAAACCACGGTAATTTGGCGTAACGATCACACTTGGCACAAAGTTAATTTGAGACCTGAGAAAGGACATAGGTTAATTACACACGGTAATTAGGAGTCCCTTAGGCTACTTTTATTTTAGACGTTTCCACGCGGGCGAAGTCGCGATCACAGCTACTTAACGATAAGTCTTCAAAATTTATGAATATAGCAAGGAAGTTATATTCTACCCGGAATGTTCACACGCGCTTCAAAATCGTTCCGAAGAGTACCACGACATGAGTGGAGTGTGTCTCTTTCTACTAAATAAGGCGCCAATCGCCATGTATAAGTGCGGCCATGCTTAATTTGCAAATTACTACTAATTCTACTAATTTGAGAAACAGTTTTTGCATTGCATAAGTAATTACGTAATAATTAAAATAAGCACATTTTGGAACTCACTATGTTAATTACAATACATTTTATGCTAATGTATTTATCGACTTGTATAAATAAAAGGGATTTAACGATTACCGAATTTATATAAAAATCTACCATCAGTTAGTTTTATTTACACTGGCAATTGCAAGAAAGTGACAACATCCACTATTGTCGTTGTCTTGCTCAGAACGTTTTTCCCCTCTGTTAAGTAAGAAACAAATGTCAACTTTATTTGAAACGAAATAAAGTACATTTTTATTTTTCAAATATTACTTTAACAATTCCATTTATCGTATATAAGTTCCTTGGAATATAGCTATATTGCCACCAACATATCTCTTCAGCAATGTTTCTTAGGCGTTACCAGTGAATGAAAAAAAACTGACAGCGGAATAACATATCACAACATGGAGGCTGTATTTCAAATTCTGTTGAACAGACAACTTGGTGGTACTATGTATTAGAAGATTTAATTATTAAAACAGTTTTTACTTGCATAATATGCGTATAAATGGTCCTATGGTCACACGGTCTCACGTTGAGTGCAAGATATTCGTGAACCAGATTCATTCAGACAATGATACTGTTCTTGGGCACAAAACGATAGAAACGGTTACGAAAATCATCGAAATTTATACATAGTACGGTGTGATCGACGATGAAAATCATTCAAATTATAATGACCTCCAAATGCTTTGCAATATTGAATGATTTTGACATGTTTTTCATATTACACATTATTCATGTTTTTATATTTGCTTAATGTTTTAAAGATATAAAAAAAATTATATCTCATAAAAGATATTAAGAAATTACAGTCACATTTCATTTTCAAAATGAAATTTAAAAATTCAAAATATACATAACATACTGCCTTATAACGTTTCAGTACTTACAGAATAAACTCAATTATTTGTGACGAAATAATCTTAAAACTGTATAATTTTAGGTGTACTTCGTGTAGCATTTCAAGAAAAAGAGTCCATGAAAAATTGAAAGTGTACGTACGCATAATAGACCTTTTTTGTTTTTATACAGACACAACTCCACATAGATACGAAGTATATTAAAAAGTGATCGTTGTATTTTTTGTTTTTTTTTAACAATGAAGGACTTTTAAACTTGTAAGGTCAACCACTGGAGACCAAAATGATAATAATTATTTGATATATTATTATTATGATGCATTTTTGAATAATTATTTAACGATTTTATATAATTCTTTTGTCTTAAAAAAAACTTAAAAATATACTGATTTGAAATTACCTAGCATAAATATTTTTTTATAAAAAAACGAGGAAAACACAAAATGGAAGTACAATTTGAGCGATTTACAACATATACAAATATTTCCCTATTTTAATAGTGGAGTTTTTAAATGGCAACACATTTTTTGAGTTTGAGATATATTTAAGACTTCATTAAGGGAGGAGCCACAAAAGAGTGTTTCTAGTGACTGTTACATGCACTAACCTTTTAGATTGGAATTATTAATTTTAATGGCATTACATATACAACGCATCTCATAACATCAAAAATAATGCGTAATCCTTACTTTTAAAAATATTTTCCTTTAAATGAATTCGAGATCAGAATATTCGAAAGAGTTTTGATATTAAAGCCACAAGTTAGAATAAAATATGTATGGACATTTAATAACTTAAAAAGTATAACGCCCGGTTACCTTACGGGGTAGGCAATGCAAACTGAACATCTATAGCAGCGTTGCCAGAATGTTAGTTTTGTAACATTTTACATTACTTTTGACCCTCTCATGTTACTCCCATATTACACGGCTCAAAATGTTCCTTTTACGTTACTTTTTGGACTTTTGATTTGTTTTTTGTAAGTTAATGTTGTATTTATATAGTTTTAATTTAAAAGTATTTAGGAAATCAATCAACAACAAAGTCGCGTTTGCAACTGAAAAATGTTTGTTTTTGCATTAATTGTCTTATACTTACACAAATAAATTGATTAATTATCTTTAAGTTAGATATATGGTAAGCTGTAGCTATTGAAATACATTTCTTAATTAGTTGGTATACATATAACTTACATATGTTTTTCTTTTTTAAGATTACCAATTAATTATTTGTACAAAAATGATTACGATTCTTTCGAAGCTTGACTAATGGGACAGAAAACTTTTTAGTTTTTGTGTAATAAAGTGTCATTTTGTAGTATTATTGTCGTTTTTCACATAAAATAAGGAAATGTTACTTTTTTGTGAAAATGTTACTTTTTGGGCTTTCTTATGTTACATTTGACTACCTGCCACTGGCAACACTGATCTATAGACTTTACAATTTACCACGATTCACCGGTTTGTCGGTTGGCGAGATGAGTGGTGATCGCCATTGCTGCATTTCACCGACCTGACGATTATTGAATATTTCTAGAGATAACCGGGGTCGACAGTTTAACGTGCTCATCCGAGGCATAGGAGTGGTAATACACCACTCCGCCAGACTCCGAGATTCTACTAAGGTTTTGGATGCTACGAGGTTTTAGGAGGAGGTGTTTAAAAAAAAAACCTCCTCCTAAAACCTCGAAAAAAACTCAAAAACACTTTTGCCACACCCGGGACCTCATGGTCTGTAAACTTAATAAAATTGCAATAACCCACTATTAATGCACTGCATTTCTAGAACCATCACATAGTACTTTGTTAGAATCCTATAAGAACAATTTACTGTTTGTGGAGATATCACGTTAAATACATATAATGGATAAAAGAATAAGGATTTAATTCTCTAAATTCGCAATTAAAAATTTGCTCCTAAAGTATGGAAACCAATTAAAAAAGTTTCGTCATATTTATATTATATGCATAATGTGTCTACACCATTTATATACATTTGAATGCGAAGAAAACTAAAGTTTTAGTATTTGAAAGAGAAGCAACCAGAACGGATGTATGAGTTGTGGTCGATGATGTAGTGCTGGAACAAGTAGATGAGTTTGTATATCTTGGATGTGCTCTTAGCAGGGATGGAAGGTACACCGCTGATGTTGAAAGAAGAGTGTGTGCAGGGAACAGAGTGAATGGAGCGTTAGGGAGATTACTTAATAGCACAATTTTAAGTCAGGGTACCCGTCTAGCCCTGCATAATCATGTGCTTATCCCAACGCTATTGTATGGTAATGAGAGTTGGGTATGTCAGAAAGGGCATGAAAGTAGAATCAACGCGGTCGAGATGAGGTCGCTAAGAAAAATATGTGGTGTGACACTCGCGGACCGGGTTCGTAATGTCGAAGTGAGAGAGGTTAGGTTTGAAAGAAAGTGTCGGTGTAAAGATAAGAAAGGGCATGCTCCGTTGGTTCGGACATATAGAATGAATGGTAGATGTAAGGTTAACAAAACATATACAATGCGAATGTGGAAGGATGCAGGTACCGGGGAAGACTAAGACTGACATACCACGATCAGATTGATCGAGTACTATCCGAAGGTGGTGTCAAGAGTCTTCGCAACCGGCGTGTGTGTATGAAGAGAGTGATGAATGTGTAGAGGAAGCGAGACAAGCCTGCAAGGATCGTGATGTATGGCACTCGGTTCTCTCTACCTACCCCGTCTGCCTGGCGTGAGGACATGTATGTATTTGTATGTGTCTATACCTTTATATAAAGAATAATAATATATATAATTACAATCTATTTTTTAACCACTTTAACAGAACGAAAGTCAATAGAATATATTATTTATTTCGAAAGAAATCCGCTTTGAAGCAAAGTTCACAGATCTAATATAATATTTAAGTGTTGCCATATAAAATAACATAAACTGCATAATCTCAATACTATTGGCCTTTCTTGTTTTGATGTTTTTGTTGTAATCTAACAAACTCTGAGTAATCGATATAGCCGTCGCCATTTTGATCATCCGAGGTTAAAATTGGATCTATTATATTGGCCAACTCGTCGTCTTTGAAGATTTTTTCACCAACGGGCGGAGAGCCGGGTTGTTCTTTATGACCTTGCTCTGCTGCACGACAGCCGCGTTCCCATGACAACCGATGACACATAGAAATGAAAAGCGTCATAATATAAGCTAACGAACACATAACATTTGCTGACTGAATTTAATAAGACAATAAATAAGCGCTTCTGACTGCTGACATACGTCAAACAAAATAAGCAATCTATAACGAACAAGAAATCGGAATACAAAAATTTACACTGTTTTCCAGTTATTCATTCATTATTCGGCGTGTTCTACCCAATTAAATTTAAAGTAATTTAAGTTAGATTTTCATAATAAATAAAATGTTGTTCCGAGCATCTGAGCACAGCCGGTGTCGCCTTGAAAACTAATTACTTAAAATTGACAAAACCACTAAGTGAATATATGTCAGAATTATACAAATGCGCCATGACATACTAAGTAAAATGGCGGTATTGGAAAAGTTTCTTAGTATAAAGTGTACCAGCCAAAAACATTGCTCTGAAGTCTGAGTATCTAACATAGATTACTAAAATCTTAGTTCGGTCGAACATGTCTATTGACTTCGTTAAAATTTCTTTATGTCTAAGTTTTACAAGTTTATAACAATACAATAGTTTAAAACAATATGATCCATAATTAGCCCTTTGTAAATTTATTGTGAGAAAAATATACATTTTCACTAGCATTGAGAAAAAGGACTATTAACCTTATCCTGTCTTTTTCTGTCAAAATAAATTTAAAACATACTGCCTTATAATATTTCAGTACTTACAGAATAATCTCTATTATTTGTGACGAAATAATCTTAAAACAAACGAGTAGTTTTATGTATATTTCGTGTATCACTTTTATGAGTGAATTTAGAGTCCATGAAAAATCAAAAGTTTACGTACGCATAATAGACCTTTTTTGTTTTTATACAGACACAAGTCCACATAGACATAAAGTATATTGAAAAATGATCATGCTATTTTTTTAACGAAGTCCTTCATCGTTTTTTTTAACAATGAAGGACTTTTAAACTTGTAAGGTCAACCACTGGAGATCAAAATAATAATTATTATTTGATATTTAATCATTATTATTATGATGTATTTTTGAATAATTATTTAACGAATAATTATTAACAATTTAATTTAAATTTTACATAATTCTTTTGTCTTTAAAAAAAACTAAAAAAATACTGATTTAAAATTACCTGTCATAAATAAATATTTTTTTAATAAAAATGAGGAAAACACATAATGGAAGTACAATTTGAGCGATTTACAACATATACAAATATTTCCCTATTTTAATAGTGGAGTTTTTAAATGGCAACACATTTTTTTGTATTTGAGATATATTTAACACTTCATTAAGAGAGGCGCCACATAAGAGTGTTTCGAATTATGATAATAAAACGCACTAACCTTTCAGATTGGAATTATAAATTTTCATGGCATTAAATATACAGTGCATCTTATAACTCTCAAAATAATTATGTGATCCTTACTTTTAAATATATTTCTTTTAAACATGAATTCGAGATCAAAATATTCGAAAGAATTTTGATATTAAAGTCACAAATTAGAAAAAATATGGATGTATCCATCGCATAGTACGTTGTTGGAATTCTATCAGAACAGTATACTGTTTGTGGAGACATCACGTTAATTACATAATATAATGATTGACTGAAAGATGAATGACAAATAAAATAATGATTTAATTATCTAAATTCTCAATTAAAAACTTGCTTCTAAAGTATAAAAGCCAGTTGAAAAAGTTATCAGCCATATTTATATTATATGCATAATGTGTCTTTATATTTTAAAAAAATATTACAATTCTAATTTTTTTAACCACTTTAAAGGAACTAAACTGTCAATAGAATATATTATTTATTTCGAGAAAACCCGCTTTGACGCATAATTCACAGATCTAATATAATACTTAGGTGTTGCCATATAAAAATAACATAAACTGCATAATCTCAATACTATTGGCCTTCCTGTTTTTGATTTTTCTGTTGTGCTCTAACAAACTCAGGATAATCGATATATCCGTCGCGATTATGATCATCCATGTTTAAAATTGGGTCTATTAAATTGGTCAACTCGTCGTCTTTGAAGATTTTTTCACCAACGGGTGGAGAGCCGGGTTGTTCTTCTTTATGACCTTGCTCTGTTGCATGACAGCACCGTTCCCATGACAACCGATGACACATAGAAATGAAAAGCGTCATAATATAAGCCCATGAACACATGATATTTGCCTAATGATTGAACTCAATATAAGGGGACGTCCATTAATCACGTGAGGCTAGAAAGAGTGGGAAGAGGTAAATAAAAAATCACGAAATATCACAAGGGGGAGGGGGGGTTTAGTAATATATCACTTGTATTTATTTGCAAGATGATTGTCCAGTTATTGGCGTTGAACAAAGTCTTACTACTCAGTAGTACAAGGACACAAAATATTAAATAATGTTCAGGTATTAGTACAAAAAATTTTTTCGCATTTCTTTTATTATTCTTATAGAATAGAATAGAATAGAATATATTTTATTTGCACTTATGCCAGCCAAAAACAACCTGCAATCTTTTTGTCTACCTCTAGATGTTATTATTTTGATCTTTAATTTTCTACAATAAAATTAGATGATATACCTGTATTTCCTAAGTAGGTATTAAATAAAATTTAAGATTATTTGTAGATACTAAAAAATATATGTGATTTAGGGGGTGAGGGGGGGGGGGGGGGGATGTAGTCTTAAATATCACCATATATCACCAAGGGAGAGGAGTTAAAAAATGTCAAAAAAAAATCGCGTGTGATTAATGGACAGCCCCTAAGACAATAAATAAGCTCTTCTGACATAGGTTAAATTCAAATAAGCAATCTGTATCGAACAAGAAATTGGAATACTAAAATTTACACTGTTTTCCAGTATTCATTATTCGGCGTGTTCTACCTAATTAAATTCTAAGTAATTTAAGTTAGGTTTTCATAATAAAACATTGTTCTGAGCGTCTAAGCACAGCTGGTGTCGGCTTAGACACTAATTACTTTAAATTGTCAAAACCAATAGGTAAATATGTCAGAATTATACAAAGGTGTATTAAAATGTATTAATTTATTTTATAACTGTTTAAGTCGAATATCTCTAGCAAATAATAAACTAGAAGTAAATGAGTGTAATCATTAATTAAGGAATACCTCTAGGGTTTATTTTAGGCCCTCTACCTCTTTTTATTTGCTTAAACAATACTGAATTAGGTCTACATTTATCAAGTACAAATCAACCGACTACGAAATCTAACAAGATATTTAAACACGTCTATTCTTCAAAGAAAATTTTTGTACTTTGATACACTCACCATGTCATTGATTGTACTTTTAAGCAATTACCACGCCTGTCTACCTACCTAATCTAATCTACAATAAGTTCTTACCATGCCAATGACTGTACTTTGACATATTTACAATGCTAATGATTGAACTATGTTGCATTTACCGTACCAATGAATGTACTTTTAAGCACTTACTATGCAAATGATTGTACTTTAAAGCACTTGTGGTGCCAAAGATTGTACTTTTAAGCACTCACCATACCAATGATTAAATTTTGAACACTTACCGTGCCAATGAATAAGTGACTTTATTAATTCACATCCATCAAGTTTGTTATTGTTGTCCGCATCATGCATTTTGAAATAATGGAATTGTAGTTCTTGTTCTGACATCTTCGATGTATCGATAGGCACGTCCATGTGTTCTTGGATGTGACTGTAACAAAACAATTGAGGTTTTTAATAAAAAATCTATGTGTCCAAGTTCCTTTTAAAGAATAGACCTGTCTTTCTGCTGGGTAGTTTGTAAGAGGCGAAGGATTGGCTATGCAAATTACTACCATCATGGCTACTAGGTGTTAGAGTTCTGCATTGTCTCATCAGGGTCTGGTACCACCACCTTACTTATTCTTGCCGCAATGTTAGTGCTGGTCACTGTCATTTTCAAGTTTGGAGGGTAAAGTAGCCCGTAAACTTATGCAAGTATTAAGACCCCGCTCCTGGATAGCAACACATCATTAAAATCTTTGTTGTCTGTGAGCGACGGTTGTCTCTTACATTTAACAGATGGGGACCAAAACATTACGGCAAGCCTGCCTGGTTCACTCAGCCTAGTTCATAGGGAACCAGTGTGATAATATTTTTTTATCTACACTAATATTATAAAAAGGAAAGACTTGATTGTTTGTTTGAATTGAATAGGCCGCAAAACTACTAAACCGATTTAAAAAAATCTTCTACCATTAGAATCCTACATTATCCCTGATGAACATTGGCTATATTTAATACGACAAAAAATAGGGGTGAAAATGCGCGAGCGAAGCCGCGGGTAACAGCTAGTTAAAAAAAACTTACTCTCTTTCTTGAGCAATGTTGGCTGCGTTTAAAAGTTGCGGATCTGGAAAATAAAATATAAATGTTAATATTTAAGTCTACATGATTAATGAACCGGTATTGATAAGGTGTATAGCATTCATATTACTAGTTGACCTCCGCACATTAATTAACTCGTTAAACAAGTAAGATTTTTGTTAACATTTAAAATTTATATATTAATATGTGAAGAAAAAGCTTTGGACTTCTTTTTAAGACAATTGAACGAACGGCAGAGTATAAAATTTGCTGCAGGTAAGGTTTAGATTGTGGAGGACTGCAGAAACTTAATATTTTTAAATAAAATGCATTAAAACACATTGAATTAATTAAATTTAATGTTTCTAACTCACTAGATTCATGTGACATACATGATAAAAGACACACATTGATTTTAATATTATAAACAGCTTTGCCCGCGACTTCATCCACGTCGTCAAATTTCTAAAATAAAAATAGCCTAAGTTACTCCTTATTACATCAGCTATCTACTAGTGAAAGTCCCGTCAAAAGCGGTCCAGCCGTTTCAGAGATTGGCCGTAACAAACAGACAGACAGACAAAAATTGTAAAAAATGTTATTTTGGTATATGTACAGTACATAAATCCATATGCATTTACTAAAAAGCGGTTATTTTAATATTACAAATAGACACTCCAATTTTATTTATTTGTATAGAAGATGCATAAGTTTGGATGTTTGGATGAATGAATGTTCGTTACTCAATCAGGCCAAAACTGCAAAACTACTGAATGAATTTGAATGAAATTTGGCACACAGGTAGATGACCTGGAATAGCACACTATTTTTATTCCAAAAAAATGAGTTATGGTCACGGGATTCATCAAAAACTTTTATAATGCAGTGTGGCATTTACTTTATGGGTAAAGTCAATTGTCAAAAATAAAAGTAAATCTTTTTTTTTATATATCATAAGATAGGAAACAAGCAGATGGGTCTCTTGATGGAAAGATTCAACCATTGCCTATAATCACAAAAGATCTTAATGGTGCGTTGCTATCTTGTAGCGAGGAGTAATGTCACAAGCATAAGTTTGCTGGCTACCTTACCCTCCAAACCAGAACACGACAGCGACAAGCACTGATGCTATTGTGGCAGGAAAAGGTAAGGCAGTGAGACAATACAGAACTTTACCACCTAGTAGCCATAATGGTAATGACTCGCATAGTCAATCATTCGCCTTTTACGACTTTCCTGGTAGCATGGCAGTTAGATAATTTTCAACGCTGTCTCTTTTCAAGAGAATCATCTTCTAATTTACTAACATTAAATATCATACCATTATGTGATGATTGTACAGGAACCTGTTGCACGGGCACCTGTTGTTGATATTGTTGTTGAGGGGGCTGCTGATATTGCTGTTGTTGTTGCTGATATTGTTGTTGTTGTGGTGGTGGTGGCTGCAAAATAAATGTAACAATTTTAGCGAAATCGAATAGTGAGAGATGCAGTTAAGTATATATAAATATTCATGGGACAAATTACGCTTACAGATCTAACCCCAAAGTTAGCGAGTTATTTGCTTGTGTTATGGGAGTTAGTCAACGATACTAATACATAGAAATACATATATAAATACTAGAATATATTTAATAAACACCCAAACCTGGAAATACAAACATTTATGCTCATCACATGCTTGGTGATCCAACCCGAGCTCCGTCGATTGCATAGCCAGGGTCGCTAACCACTCAACCAACAGGGTGATCAAAGTATATTAAACATACTGCTCACTCATAATATTTACTCATATTTCATGGTTTGGTGGATGTGATCTAATGGTAAGTTTATTCGTCTGTATTTTTAAAGGTCCGGGTTCATTCCTCGGGTAGATAAACTCATGGCAATTCAGAACCTTGTAGTAGTATAATAAATAACACTGCTCAATCAAATGCAGTCCATTCCTAAAACTTCCCACTAAATTGAGGTAAGTATTTCAAGCTCAAAAAATCAAAAATTACAGGTAAATAAACTTATAGTTGATTTTTGAGCTCAGAGTTCAAAAATATAAAGTTTGTAAAAATGAAGATTGTCGGCCCTATGGTCTAGTGTTCTAGTGTCGGTGTTGACCATAAAAGGTCCCGGATTCGATTCCCGAGTCATGCAATTTAAAAATTTAATTTTCTAAGTTAGTTAAAAAAATATTTACTGATTTTTTAGGTGTTCTTTTAAATTTAAAGACGTACTACTCACCTGCTGAACTTGTGGCGGAGGTGGCGGCGGCGGCTGCTGGTAATTCTAAAAAAAATATTTCACATAGTATATAGCCAGTATTGCCAATTTTATGATTGAAATTGATGTGTTCAGCTTTGATATGATTTTAGTTGATCAGATTTAGGAGACATTTTTTAAAAATATCAGCATAATCCCTATATAGCGACATTTTAGAATTGCGAATTTTACGACGTTACTGAGAGTTGTCGTTAAACAGATAGGTTTTCACTCACTCACCATGTAAACAGTTTAAAATTTTGTGAACAATGTGTGTGATGATGAATGTTTAGACTGTATAACAGACTAGTGACAATGTAGCAGTTGAGGTAAGCATGTGCAAGGTAATCACAACAAACAAAGGAACAAATTTAAAGGAACAGAATCATTGGTATGTATGATGCAGGCAGAGAGTCGTGGTAAAGAAAAGAAATTTACACAGCTGCAGTACTTATTAATTGCGGCAACTTAGACTACTGTTCATTACTTAACAATTATATATTATAGCAATTGTGGATCCAGGGTGTCGTGACCCCCCCCCCCCCCCCTCCCACCCTACACCGGGTAGACCCCTGTGTAGGGTGTGTTCGAATTATTCTGTGGAAATAACTACATAAAATAATTTTTAAGGAATATAAAAAGATTAATATAGTGTTTTCTTAATTTAGGTTGACTCATAGAGGCATTTTAAAATAACTAAGTGCTTGATTTGACAAATAAGAAGCACTCAAGGACGGACCTAGAGGGAGTCATGACCCCCCTCCCCTCCCCTCCCCCCCACACAGGAGTCTACGTATGGATTTATTAGAATTAGGTAAGGATTAAAAGCTGTCTTGACTGAACCTCAAATATGTGACGTCTCTCCCTGACTCCGAGGCTGCATCCGTCCTTGTATTATGGACATTATTTAGAGTTAGTGTGACACTGCATAGAATGTGTTATTGTATGGACCAAAGTTAAACCAACCAGACAAGTAATTTAGACCTTTTTGGGAATTTTCCACGTGTTGGTCCCGGGCTCCTTTCCCGTGTTGGTCCCAGGCTCCTTTGAAGAATAGGCCAACTGCCGTTCTGCCAGGCAGGTCGTAAAAGGCGACTGAGTGGCTATGCGAGTCACTACCATCGTGACTACTAGGTGGTAGAGTTCCGCATCGGCTTGACCGGGTCTGATACTAGCTCTGTCATATATAGACAGATTTGCAAAATTATTATTTCTTCAAGAGAGCATAATATATTTTCTGTGTTGATGTGTGATAAATTTGGTAAAGACTGATCCAGGATTCCAGGAATACAGGAGGTTGGAAGTAGTTTGTTAGTTAAAAACTTCACAACCGATTTTAAAAATTCTTTCGCCTTTAAAAAGCTACATCTTCCAGAAGTGACATAGGCTATTTTTACCCAACTCGCATAGAGAAGTAATGACTTTTGGTAATCTGAACAAAGTAGCAGGTAGGTAGGGTTGGTAAGTTATAAAAAGCTCCGAAAGATCCCTTAAGTCCTTATCCAGTCTCACTAAAAATAGCTCACTATATAGAGGTCAGGTTAAGCTTGATATGTCTATTTGTGTGGGATAATATCTTTTATTTTTTTACCTTTATTTCATATAATTTGATTTATTCTCATTCTCTATGCTGTTTTTCTACATACATATTAAAATTAAAGAAAATGCACAAAATAAGTAACATATTGTGTGCAGCATATACGCAACGCAGCAACGGGCAACATAAACGGCTGGTTCGAAATTCCATGGGCACAATGAGCTGTAGTATGTATAGTATTTGTAGTATTTGATGTAGTGTAGTATGTATAGTATTTGATTTAGAATTAAAGTGGTAAACATTTATAAATCTTTATACCTATTCGAACGAAGTTCCTTACTGCGCGTTGTTTTTTTTTTTGTACGACTAGCACCAATGCAACATTTCACACATTATGTTACGCATTATTCGCAGTTGCTGGTTGTGTGGAAGAGAACACTGATGGGTTATGTGGACACTGAAATGTACTCTAATTAGACGACGTTATTTATTTTAGTAAGTTATGTGTATTGGTGTGCAATAAATAATATTTATTGTTATTAACCTGATAGTTTTGTGGGGGAACACCGGGCGCAACCTTCTGTTGATATTGCTGACATAAAACACACTGCAGCATCACAGCAAAGGCGGCAAAACGTATCATTTTCTGTAAAACAATATAATTCATAGCACTTCAGCTTACATGCAAACTTTTAACACATTAATATCAATATTATTCGAAACTTACAAAAGTTTTCAAACAATTTTTCACTGAAACTAAACACCGTGAAAATCAATTAACCTGTCGATGTAATCGCACTACGTGGACAAATCATAGGGCAGCAAATTATCAAATCGATAAAATTAATCTGTAAGGTAATATTTTTGCGTACGTTTTCAAAAATTCAACTTGAGAAACCTGGATGTAGCTCACGTATCACACGTCACTTAAAACTGTCAATGTCAAAATAACAACCTGTAAAATAACCATAGAGATAATTTAATAGAGTAGGCGACCCATAACCATGTTCATGTATGTTTAAGGTATATTATGGTATATATGTATTTGGTAAATATATGGTAATATATGCTATGGTATATATGTATAAGGTATATGGTATATAAGTATAAGGTATCATTAAGTGTCGCTAATAGTAAGAGAGAACATACATTTGGTACGCATCCGTGTTGCTCTATAATGGCGCATGCACATTAAGTAGTAATCTTTTCTGATTTTCTTCTTCTGTAATTGATGCGCGAAGCTTTTATGTTTTTCATCCATACTATTCATACTATTATTATAAATGCGAAAGTGACTCTGTCTGTCTGTGTCTTCTTCACATCTAAACCACTGAACCGATTTGGATGAAATTTGGTACAAAGATAGTTTGAGACCCGAGAAAGGACAGGATAGTTTTTATCCTGAAAACCTAGTGTTCTATTTTATAATTGTTTCTACACGGACGAAGTCACGGGAACAGATAGTTATTTATAAAACACACATGCAAATAATAAAAATGTAAATTCCAAACCATACATGACGTGTAAATGAATTAATTTTGTTATGATGACTGATCGAAGTGACTCACGGCACAATATTTCCTTAAGATCTGTAATTATGAGTGAAAATGTTCACGTCTCTTATGAATAAGCACGCGAAACTAGATAATCATTTTCAATATTTCCTTTAGTCAAAGGCAAAGAGAACAGGTGACATACGTACGCACGTTATGCTCTTTCCAATTTCATACACGATATAGGCTTTTATTGTTCTAGGATACCTGAGTTCTTGTGCCTGCCACAACACGTCTCCGCCCCCACTTCTAAAATATTTTAAGTGTTAAAAGTCTATGTGACAGGCAACCAAAACCTCATATCAGGAGTAATTATAACCCTTAGATATTAAATTAAATAATAGCATAGATAATAGCAATGATTTAACTGCAACTAGGTTAATAGCATGAGTCTAATATGTACATAGGTATACCTATTGAATTGGAGTACGTGATAGTGAAAAGCTTATAATTGAATTGCATATTTAATGAAATCAATCAAATCAACACTCCAAGAAAATCCAATATCCATTATTGGGCATTCTTAATATTCTTCCGAAAATAAATACAGATGGTTACATCACTACAAGGAAGTTATATTCTACCCGGAATGCTTACACATACTTCAAAATCGTTCCGAAGAGTACCACGACATGAGTGGAGTGTGTCTCTTTTTACTAAATAAAGCACCAATCGCCATATATAAGTGTGGCCATGCGTAGTTTGCAAATTACTACTAAGTAATTCTACTAATTTGAGAAACAGTTTTTACATTGTATAAGTAATTACGTAATAATTAAAATAAGCACATTTTAGAACTCACTATGTTAATTACAATACATTCAATGCTAATTTATTTATCGATGTGTATGAATAAAAAGGATTGAACGATTACCGAACATATATAAAAATCTACCATCAGATAGTTTTATTTACACTGGCAATTGCAAGAAAGGGACAACATCCACTCTTGTCGTTGTCTTGCTCAGAACGTTTTTCCCCTCTGTTAAGTAAGAAACAAATGTCAACTTTATGTGTAACGAAATAAAGTACATTTTTATTTTTCAAATATTGCTTCGTAAGAATTCCAGTTATCGTATATAAGTTCCTTGCATCACTAACAGTTCTATTTTTTTTAAATTATCTGCAAACATCTAGACTCAGTAATCGAGCACTTTTAATAAGAGATCATTATTAAGTATCTTAAACTCTAACGACCCCATATTATAGCCCTGACTTATTCCAGATCGCGTAAAATATAGGTTCAGCCTTTTGTTTCTAAGCTTGACATACTGTGCTCGGTACTTGAAAATAACTAGCGCAAAGACTCAACAGCCGCGGAGTAAAAGTTAATCTATTATGCCAAATTAGTAACAAAATGTCATTATCGACTTTATCAAAGTCCTCGCAGAAATCAAAGTACCTACATAAGCTAAATCTACTTGTTTTTAAGAATCAATTGCTTTGACAAAATAATTAACAAAAGTCAATTAATTTGAAGTGATGGACTGAATGTCGTAGTTCTACGACTTTAAATAGATATTAGTTATGTAGTTATAAGTATAATCCATGCTGAGAGAGAATTTTTATACTTATAATCGTACTCTACAGTTTGCTTTAATCCATCCACTAACCATTTGCTGTAAAAGTATTATGTTTCTCTGCTGCGCAGGCGTCTTTCAATTGCTGTTCGTTAGTCTCGCTAAAACTCGAGAACGGCTGAACCGATATGCACTAGAAATACATGATATTAATAAAAGTAAATATTACACACACAAAATTCATGTGACATGCCTGATATTATGCTCACATGTCTAATCAGAAATCAGAAGAACTTTATTCAATAAATTTTTTACAAGTTATTTTGACACGTCAATATATTTTTTAAAACTACTACCGGATCGGACTCTTCCATTTGTGCCTTGAAGAACTTAGACGTATAAACTGTTGTTTAATTTTTATTTAATTAATTCTAAAATACTTATTAAAATATAACAAATCGAAATTGTGCCAGTCGTGCATTAGTAAAAAGTGTCAACGCGCGCATATTGTATCATCGCTCGACGTCACAGCCTAACTCGGACGTATTGGAGTTTGACGCAAGTCATAAGCGGTAGCGGAAACAGGTATTACTAAACATATTTTTATACGTGAAATAAGATGCCGTTATCTAAAACTAAAACAGCAACTACTCAATCTGCTAGCGAGGAGAGTGTCACTTTTGCAGGAATGGGCTCAAACATGAACTCCCCGAACCAATCTATTTTTCTTAAAAAAAGATTTAGAGACGATAATTTCGAAGAGCATTTTGACAACTTTAGAGGATAAATGAGGAATCTAATCTCATCCCTTCTAAGTAAACAAGAAAAAGATATAAAAGACGTTTTCACGCCTACTCTCTCTGATATAAAACAATCTAACGAGAATATTGAATCTTCAATTGCAATACTCATGGCTAAGAACGAGGAGCTTACCAAAAAAGTGGAGCTTTTAGAACAACAAACAAAGAATAGTAAAGAATATATAACTATTTTGGAAAGTAGGCTCGAAGATATGCAGCGATTACAACGAAAAGCTAATATCGAAATCAAAAATGTTCCTAAGAGCATAATAGAATCGAAGGAGGATTTAATCAACTTTGTAGTGCACCTAGGAAAAAATGTAAATTGCAATATTTCTAAATCAGAGGTCAAAGATATATACAGATACGCGGTAAGAAAGAAGGACAAAAGAACACACCAATAATAGTAGAATTGTCCTCGTCCATCTTGAAAACGGATGAACTCACTACGAAGGCATCCAGATTATTCTACCTTGCAAGAGATCTCGTAAGATCAAAAAAATTTAAGTACTGCTGGACATCTTATGGTCGAGTATATGTGAGAAAATCTGAAAACACTCCAATATTAACTATAAACAATGAAAACCAAATCAATAGCCTTTTACAAGCAAATTGACTATATTTTCTGCTTTTGTTTTTTACTCTGTTATTCTATTTTATTATTTTTAGGAAACAAAAATCAATTTTGCTTTTCAATGTGCTACTTGCTGAAATTAATAATAATATAAGTGCTTTAACTCTAAACACAGTTACAACTCTACACCAATCTAACAACAATTTTAATATTATACTAGCAGTTTACATATTTTATAATCATAATAATACTACATTTAAGTCTCATAATATCAATCTTATGTTATTGTACTGTATACTTAAGAATTATGCCCGAATCATTTTACAAAATTTTATATAGATATTATTGTTATATTTTTGTTCTAGTAATGACTGGTATCTCTAAAATATTATACCATGTCTGATTTCCTACATACTATCAACGAATCAAAGTTAAAAAAGTTTGGTAAAAGTACTAAGTTTAAAATTAGATATTGATGTTATGATTTTTACAGAATGTAGAATTGACATAAGTAAACCTTTACCTCAACTTAGTAATTATCAAAATTATTCCACTCAACATTTACTTAACCAAAATGGTGGTGTTATATATATATATATATATTTATATATATATATATATATATATATACATATATATATATATATATATATATATATATATATATATATATATATATATATATATATATATATATATATATATATAGACAATAAGTATAAAAGTAGGATAGATTTTGAGAAAGTTCATGTTTACTTAGAAGGAAAAAAATTAAATGAATTACTTATTTATAATGACCCTAACTTTATAACAGATTTACTAATTAAAGCTTTAACGGAGTGTATAGAAGTCTGTTCTATTACCACTACAATACCTAAAAGTAAGCGCATAATAAAGCCCTGGATAACTCCTGGTATCTTGCGTTGTTGTTGATGTTCTTCAAAAAACATTGCGTAATGATATCTTAAAAATAACTTATATTAGGTACCGTAATCATTGCAACAATTTAATAAAAAAATTAAAAAGAAAATATGAAAGATTTACTTGAAAAATCAGTCAAAGGTAACAAATTACTATGGAAAAATATTAAAAATATTACAAACACAAGAAAACAAAATAACCACAATACTGAATTATTAAATATTAAAGCTACACCTTCAGAATCTGTCAATTTTATCAATAAATTTTTTACAAATGTTGGTGAAGAGCTTGCACAAAATAATTCATCGGACTTGCCTTCAAATACAGACAAAGTTTATGAGTCACAATCACGGTCTAACTCTTTTGCTATATTAGACACAGATCCGGATGAAGTTAATAACATTCTCATGAATTGAAAATCGAATAGTGCTCCCGGCTGGGACAATATAACCACTGCATTTTTAAAGGAAACTCGACTTTTCATAGTGCCTATCTTAACTCACATTGTTAATTTAAGCTTTCAACAAGGTGTTTTTCCGACCTTGTTTAAGCAGTCAATTGTTACTCCCGTGTATAAATCTGGGGATATTTCAGACATTAACAATTATAGGCCTATTTCTGTTCTACCATCTTTGTCTAAGGTCCTTGAAAATTATTAAACTTAAGACTCTTAAATTATCTGGAAAAGTATCAGATATTGTCACCCTCCCAATTTAGTTTCCTGAAAGGAAAATCCACTGAACAAGCTGTGACGGCCTTAAGTTCCATCGTCACTGAACATCTTGATAAAGGGAGAAAAAGTATAGCAATATTTTTAGATATTAAAAAAGCTTTTGATACAGTCTCAATTCTACACTTGTTGAATAAATTGGAAAATATAGGAATTAGAGGATCACCGTTGAATTTGTTCAAGGACTTCTTGACTAACAGAAATCAAAAAGTTAAAGTCGGTAATTGTTTAAGTGAGGCATCCAAGGTTTCCTATGGTGTTCCTCAAGGCAGTGTTTTAGGATCTACATTGTTTTTAATATATATCAATAATCTATGTAATTTAAAGTTACCAAATGCTCACTTATTTTCTTATGCAGATGATACTGCTATAGTTTTTAATGGGATTTCCTGGGAACATGTAAAACAAAATGTTGAATCTGGCATGAATTTAGTATCAAAATGGTTATACCAAAATCAATTAACTTTTAACACGCAAAAAACAAATTATATTTCATTTAGTATAAATGAAAGCACTCAACCCAAAGAAGATCTTATTAAAATACATAGTTGTAACCCAGATCCAAGTAGTGTCTGTAATTGCCCTGTAATTAAAAAAGTTAAAAATATCAAGTACCTTGGTGTAATAATAGACGACAAATTAAATTGGTACCCTCACCTTGAACAAGTCGCCAATAGAATCAGAAAACTTATTTATATATTTAGGATATTGAGATATGTCATACCAGTTACCATACGATTAGCAAATGGAAAAGGGCTTCTAAATAATATTTATATTGCTCTAGCGCAGTCAATATTATCATATTGCATTAGCGTTTGGGGAGGGGCCGCTAAAACTAAATTTCTTCAAGTTGAGCGTGCACAACGTGTGTTACTTAAAGTTATGTATTTTAAGAAATTAAGATACCCTACGGAAGATCTCTACAAAGATTGTGATTTACTGACGGTCAGGAAGTTATATATACTAAATATTATTTTAAAAGCTCACAGAAAATTTCATCTCTCAAAAATGGATATACCAATTGTTAGAACTAAGTTTGCTCATAATCAATACGTAATGCGCGTGGCTGATTTATATAATAGAGTAAATAAAGAATTAATTATTTATGGAAAACATAATTTTGACTGTAAAATTATTGTTTATAATTGGTTAAAACAATTGTCCTATAACTGTACGGAAAAACTTTTACAAACTATTACTTAAGGAATAAATGTAATACTTTTTTTTTACCTCAAATAAGCGTAAATATACTGCAAGTTGTATTTACAAAAGCATCGTAAAATACTACTTTCCCGAGATCGACCATGTTTATTTGTTCACATGCTCAACTCTTATACTTAGACCACACATCATTTAAATTAACGATAAATTTTGCTGCGTGAGCGTGTAGAGTATACGTATCACATTTTAGTTTGCTTGATTGGTTTTATATAAATTTAATTTACTTATTGTTTTTATAATAATAATGTATTTCTTTATTATATTTGTGCAGCACAGACATGTTTCGTTGTAAATATTGATGTAAATATAGATAGTAAGGCAGGATAGAATGTATGTTTCGTTTAGTTCGTAAGTTGTTTGTAATAAATAATATTCGTTTTCGCCTTTTATTCGCCCTAAGACCTACATACAGCTTTGTTGTATAAAAATAATAAGGCTTTATGTAGCTATGATCTTTGCCTATTAGGCATATTACGAATAAAGCGAGTTCCACGCAGTCGACGACATTACGAGTCGACTCTTGCGAGATAGTATTTATATGTGGGAACTCGCAATTACGAAAATCCGAAAAGTGCAAAATTCTGTATGTAAACAAATGTTTTATCATTGTAAATAGTATGCATAATGTAAGTATAAGCCTTAGGCATATGTTTAGACACTTTTCGGTACTATAAAGATAGTGAACAGGATAGTACGACCTGAAAAGGCGTACAACTCTGTAATTGTAAGAGTTTCCGAGGTCCTGTAAGAGCGTACAATGTATATAACACTCTTGTTTGTTATTGTATAAGTTTATTTGTGTTAGATCCTTGTATATAAATAAGAAATAACACATTGTAATTAGTTTTCGGCAGGTCTTAGGGCATTACGTACTTTGTTTTGTATATATTTGTAAAAAGGTAGTACCGTTGCACTCGCTAGAGGGCCACACTAGTTGATTAGAGGTAGGAAAAGCTACCTAAGGTAAAATTATTAAGATTAGATTGCGAAAAGTAGGATTTTAACAAATCCAGACATTGTGGCGCCACACCCGGCGCCGATTGTCTTTGTAGATTTCCGCCGACCGTCTGGCCGCGCACTATAAATATCGGAGAGCGCGGCCATACATTTAGTTCCGTTCAGTTCCGTTCCAGTAAAGTTACAATTTCGTTACGACTCAACAAGTTTCCCAGACAAGTTCCTGGGCTTTAGTATATATCCATAAGGTACCGGCTTTAGAGTAGGGCAGTATTAGGGCAAGTACTGGCTCTCCATACAATAGGTTAAATATTTGCAACGGTGCTAGCTTTATTGCTATTTCGTTACAATAAAGCACCTTTGCAAGAAAAGTTGTGGTCTCGTTTATTTCTCCGACACATCCGGCTCAACAGAAAAGCACTACGGCTGGTGGGACGTCGAAGAGAGAAGAACCAGATCTACAGTCCGCTGGCTCCCCCGGCTGTAGTGCACATTTTCTGGTCCTTCGAGCCGGATCACTGAGCCATGCCGATCGAGACGAGGAGTACGTCGAGTCGCCGAGAGGAAGAGGCCGCTAGTCACGAGGAGGAGACGAGCGGTACCACCACGTCCGCTACGGAGACTAGCGTTACAACAGAGAACACCGAGGCGACCGAGACCACAACGAGCACCGTTGCAAACAACGACAAGCCGGTACCATCCGCAGTCGAGTCGCCGCGTATAGTTTACTTACGCGCCAAATTAGAAGAAGCGCGCTTACGAGCAGAAGAGGCGCGCTTACGGACGGAACTCGCGCGCGCTGTTTATGAAGAAGGGCAAGCAACTGCCATTACGAGGGTCGAAGATTGGATGGACTCCGCTCGGCCAACCCATACGGATCGCCAGCCGGCACCAGAGCCGCTGGCAATCACCAGTTCGGTGGCACTTATGCCACACCCCATACGAGAGGCGGCACCTAGGCCGCAATACGAAGAGGCGGCGCACGCGCCGCACCAGGAAGATCCGGCGGGCC